>JARYHS010011408.1:279178988-279233987 GCA_031002005.1 Vandiemenella viatica
AAGGTATGTACATGGTTATATAATTCATAAAAGTCTTTCAATGTTAGAGATTAGTCCAGAATGAGATCCTCCAAAGAAGTTAATGTTGGTAGCATGTTAAGTTAACCAGACTAACTGTTCTATGGTACGGTCCAGAAACAACATTGTTTTTGTTGGGTTTTACAGCATCAAGCAGTCTTCTTGTTTGAAGATCTACCCTAGAGCAGGTAAATTGAAATTGCTGGAGTATTTCTGGTGAATCGATAAGCCATTGACAACTTTGCAGAAGAAGCCTAGGTCTGTCAATTGTCTCCGACTTTGTAGGCTGTTAATGTTATAATGGAGATACACATGACACACATCTGTAAAGTTTTCATCATGAGGATAGTGTAACAGGAACTTACAGAACTTATGCTGAACTTTTTTGACAAAACTAATTTGTTGATCTGTAAATGGTGAGCAGACAATACTACCATATTCCAGTAATGGTTTGACAAAGGCAGAGAAAAGTCGAAACAGTCTATTAATGTATTTTGAATTCTTTCCCAGATCTCGTACAGGACACAAAAAGCCTCGCAGAGTTATGTAGTTAATATGATCAGAGAAAGTAAGTCTATCATCAGTTATCACTCCCAAGTCTTTTATTGAGTTAACTATTTCCACATTTTGACCACATAATGAGTAGTTAACGGGCAGTAGGTTGTGAGTTCGGGAAAACACCATGATAGCACATTTTTTTATGTTAAGGTGCAACTTATTTACCTGACACCATATTTCTAACTCCAAAATGTCTCATTGTAAAGCATCAATGTCATGATCTCTGTATACTACTCTGAAGATCTTCATATCATCAACATATAGCAGAAACTCAGACTTAAATTTTTCACCAATGTCATTTATGAATATGCTAAATATGATAGGTCCTAGATGGAACACCAGAGGTAACAGTGTACCCATTCGACAAATGCACAATCACACGTACTTGTAAACGCCTGTCAGATAAATACGATTGAAGCCAGTCAAAGGTTTTGGATCATATCCCCTAATGACTTAATTTACTAACTAGAATATTATGGTTAACCATGTCAAAGGCCTTGCTGAAATCAGTATATAGGGAATGCACATCCTGACCTTTATTCAGTGCATTAAGGATGAAGTGAATGTAAGGTAGAGATTAGTTGACGTAGATCTTGCGCTAAAGAATCCATGCTATTTTATGATATTTTTTAATGCAAAAGTAAGGTGGCAGGACGATTTTCTCCAAAAGCTTAGCAGGTGACGATTGAATGCCTATTGGCCTATATTTGCTGACATCAGATTTATCACCCGATTTATGTATGGGTCTAATGTATGATAGTTTCCATGTTGAGGAAAAATTTCCTGTTTCGAGAGACTTATTGAAGATGTGAGTCCAATAGCACAATTTCTCAATAGAATGTTTGGTATCAGGTCAGGTCCAACACCTTTATTAATGTTCAGTCGTGCGAGTTCACAAAATACGTAATCAAAATGGACTTCGAATTTAGAGATGTCTGCTTCTGGATATTTACTGCTATTGTCATAAATAGTAGGAGCAAGTGGGCAAACTGATGGTTCTTTGTATATGTTCTTGAAGTATGATGCTAACAGATTGCTCACCTCAATATCATTACTCACAGTTGCGCCGTACCACCATATTCAAGAAATGGTATTACCCATTTACCTCACTTCTTTGCTACATTCTCTCATCACTATCTCCATTAAATGAATCTGACACCTTTTCCTACCATCTGCACGAGTCTGCCCAGCATACCATTATTAAATGTTATGCCGTCCTACAGTCATAATCAACCTTCAGTTTTTTCACTCATGTTTAACAGATTAGAACACTGGCTGCAATATTTAAAAAGTTGTTTACACAGAAATATTGTGAATACTGCTGAAGTAAACCTCTATGTCATTCACAACCATAAAATCTTCCATAATTGTTGCAGTTTCAAGGGCTGGTACAAACAAATGACTTGCACAAATATGTTTAAAATGTTTATATACACTCCTGGAAATTGAAATAAGAACACATTGACGCCGGTGTGTAAGACCCACCATACTTGTTCCGGACACTACGAGAGGGCTGTACAAGCAATGATCAAATGCACGGCACAGCGGACACACCAGGAACAGCAGTGTTGGCCGTCGAAGGGCGCTAGCTGCGCAGGGGTTGGGCACCGCCGCAGTCAATGTCAGCCAGTTTGCCGTGGCATACGAAGCTCCATCTCAGTCTTTAACACTGGTAGCATGCCGCGACAGCGTGTACGTGAACCGTATGTGCAGTTGACGGACTTTGAGCGAGGGCGTATAGTGGGCATGCGGGAGGCCGGGTGGACGTACCGCCGAATTGCTCAACATGTGGGGCGCGAGGTCTCCACAGTACATCGATGTTGTCGCCAGTGGTCGGCGGAAGGTGCACATGCCCGTCGACCTGGGTCCGGACAGCAGCGACGCACGGACGCAGGCCAAGACCGTCGCATCCTACGCAGTGCCGTAGGGGACCGCACTGCCACTTCCCAGCAAATTAGGGACACTGTTGCTCCTGGGGTATCAGAGAGGACCATTCGCAACCGTCTCCATGAAGCTGGGCTACGGTCCCGTGCACCGTTAGGTCGTCTTCCGCTCACGCCCCAACATCGTGCAGCCCGCCTCCAGTGGTGTTGCGACAGGAATGTATGGAGGGACGAATGGAGACGTGTCGTCTTCAGTAATGAGAGTCGCTTCTGCCTTGGTGCCAATGATGGTCATATGCGTGTTTGGCGCCGTGCAGGTGAGCGCCACAATCAGGACTGCATACGACCGAGGCACACAGGACCAACACCCGGCATCATGGTGTGGGGAGCGATCTTCTACACTGGCCGTACACCTCTGGTGATCGTCGAGGGGACACTGAACAGTGCACGGTACATTCAAACCGTCGTCGAACCCATCGTTCTACCATTCCTACACTGGCAAGGGAACATGCTGTTCCAACAGGACAATGCACGTCCACATGTATCCCGTGCCACCCAACGTGCTCTAGAAGGTGTAAGTCAACTACCCTGGCCAACGAGATCTCCAGATCTGTCCCCCATTGAGCATGTTTGGGACTGGATGAAACGTCGTCTCACGCGGTCTGCACGTCCAGCACGAACGCTGGTCCAGCTGAGGTGCCAGGTGGAAATGGCTTGGCATGCCGTTCCACAGGACTACATCCAGCACCTCTACGATCGTCTCCATGGGAGAATTGCAGCCTGCATTGCTGCGAAAGTAGGATATACACGATACTAGTGCCGACATTGTGCATGCTCTGTTGCCTGTGTCTATGTGCCTATGGTTCTGTCTGTGTGATCATGTGTTGTATCTGACCCCAGGAATGTGTATATAAAGTTTCCCATTCCTGGGACAATGAATTCACGGTGTTCTTATTTCAATTTCCAGGAGTGTACAACTTATGTATACAAAGAAAGAAAGTTAATAATGAAAAACGTAGAAAGAGGGCTACTCATCTGTATTTATTTAATAGTTTACTTGTTAATTAAAGAACAAATCTCAGACTCCACTTTAATGATGTCGTGGGCATATTTAGATTGAATCATTTCCATTTTATGTATGAAACTATTAGTTTATATCAATGGATATAAATGGGAAATGTATTACAGTAAGATTAATAATGTAAGAATAGAGACTTTCATAGTGTATGATTGCATTGAAGTTTTCTTGAGAGTACTGCTGGAATGTGTTGTGAAAGCATGATATTTCAGTGACTAGCTCTGCCATCTTCCTAAGATGGAAAAACATCTTTAGTGGTCTCCTGACCAACTGATAATGAGGCAGTTCACCCAATGGCTCATACAAAAATTTGGTAATGATTGGAATGAAGTTAAGAATCAGTTAGTAGATCTTCCTTGCCGGAATTGTGACGTACCTTCTAGAACAATTGGAACTTTGTGGAAAAAATTAGGCTGAAAGAGACCCGGTTTGGCAGAAGACTATAAATATAACTGCTGCAATGGCTCCTGCACACAGTTACTTTTTGGACAGCATCATGTGTGCATGGCGGAGTGGTTCAAGATGAGAAGGTGCTGGGCAGTATTTTAGACTTAAAAAAAAAAAAATTGTAGTATTCCGGGTTTAGAATTAGTTTACATAATACATTTTTTTATTTACAAAATTCAGTGATGGTACTGAATTGGACTAAAAAGTATTTGGACTAGTTCTGAACTTGTTTTAACTTGAATGAGTATTAAATTTTCATGGAAACTAACCTGCAATCAAATTTATCAAGTTAGAAACCAATAATAGTTTCTTTAGCTCAGTACAACTGCTCTGATACAGTGTGCTTTTATTCAAAGACTATACAGTGACTTAAAGGTTTCTACAGATTTTAATTATTTATTCAATAGATGGTTTTATTTAAATCTCATCTTGTGAATCAGTGACCACTTTATGAAAGAAATATTTGCAAGATTTTTAAGTTACGTGGCTGACATTATTACAGTTCACATAAACAATTTTATTCAACCACCTGTTTGCAAACAGTGTTAACTATAATTTTAAATGAACTCAACACCCATTTCAATGCAATAACACTTAGCACTTTACCACAAATGAAGACAGCTGGGTGTCAATGAACACGAACAAAAGATAAATATGCTTAACACAACATTTCAGCCTTCCTCTTAAAATTATCATTATTGCAGCCCAGTGGCCTCATTCTGTATTTGCCCTGTTTGTGTAGTATTACTGAGCCTATTTTTTCAGCAACTGTGTTTTAATATCGATCTGATTCACGGATAACAAAAAGAAATGAGTAAAAACCCTTGAAGATTTTTGATCAAATTTGTATCGCTATGAATTATTGCCACTAAAACGCGATGCAGTTCATGTATTAATATGCGTGAGATTGAAGTATTGTTCTTCTGGCGCAAGTTTATCATAGTACGTGGTTAGGTTAAAATGCGACCTGGACTCCGATGGAAACGGAAACCTTTTACTACAGTGCAAGGCACGAGGAGTTACATTGAATTTTATTTTATAACAATTCTATTTAGTTATGTAATTGCTAAGACATGAATTGTCATAACATTGAAATAAAAGTATTGATTTTGTTTAAATTGACAAATTAATTATCAGGGTTTTTTTTCTTTCTTTCTTTCTTGTTCTTTTTTACTGAAATCATTACATGGTTTGAATGAAAGTTGTTCCAAATTGATCACGATATATGTGGCCTAAACCACAAAGCGTAAGTTGTTAAGAATTATTTTTAGCATCCTTCGTTTTAACTGGGGTCATTATTTCAGCCGATCTAAGCTGTCTCAGCCGTTAAAATGTCGATCTTCATCACAGTTATTAAGAAAGAAAAGTGTAAGTGTAAGTATCTGTGAAGATTTGGGATCAGTTTTGTATCACAATGCATGATGACACTGACATGCAATACAGGGAATGTATTAATTTGCACGTGATTAAGCTTTGCTTTTCTAGTAGCAATATTAGTGGAGAGTGTGGTTAGACTGGGATGCAACCTGTGTTGACAACTGAAGCTTTTTGCTACAGCACATGGGACGATAAATTACAATGAACTTTATTTTAGAAGAATTCTATTTAGTTAAGCAACTAAAGATAAATAAAATTACCATAACACTCCATTAAACCCGATATTTTTGACAGACTTTGGGGCTAGTTTTAATTATAATGGAGATGATTACAACCATGACTTATGCCATTTTATAGTTAATCTTTTCATCATTATTTTATGGTTTAATCACAGCCACCTTATTCCTATATTTGTTAGGTATTATTTTCAAATCTCAACATCTTATACCTGATTTCTTTAACGTTTAGTATGTCTTGCCTTTTTTTTTTAGTTATTATCTCATTTACTATATAAGTTTAAATAGCACAATCACAGAGCTAGATTATATCCAACTAGATAAAAATAATGTCCATAATGGTAACAACTGAAATTTAGGATGTTATTATTAAAAACAGTTGTAATGTACATTTTGTCTATTGATATTATTACTCATTTCTAACACTAATTTTTACATATTATTTTTCATTTCATAATCATTACATCCACATTAAACCATTTTTTTATTTGAGTAAGACATGGTTGATTACTGTTAGCACAGAAAAGTTATCAAATTTGCAGGATGGTCTGGATTGCATTGTGAAATTCCTATTGATGAATGTGCTTCTTCACCTTGCCAAAATGGTGCTGTTTGTGTTGACAGTATTGCAGATTATGCTTGTGCCTGCGTATTTGGTAAGACTTTACTGTATTATCTAGCTTTGATTTACTATGTGGCAGAAAATAACTCTCAATACATTTCTTCTTTTTTTCAGGATATACAGGCAAAAACTGTGAATTTAAGCTTCTTCAGTGTGATATAAGCCCTTGTAAGAATGATGCACTGTGCCTTATTGAAAATGGTGTTGAAGTTTGTTACTGCGTTCCAGACTTTCATGGCAACAGATGCCAATTCCAATATGACGAATGTCAACTTGGACCAAGGTATATAGAACATTAGATTGTCAGTAAAAATGGAACAGGTTACAGTGTTATAAATTAAAACATACTACATAGATTTTTGTTGTTCAGATAAATTATTCTGACATTGGTTTGAAGTCAGTAGCTAGAGTGCTTGCATACGAAATAATTATCATATAACAGGACTAAACAGATATAGAGGCAGGGCCGGCGTTTCGTGTTAGGCCCGGGTGGGTAGTCAGGCACGAAAAGAGGGGGGGGGGGGTAGTTCCCTGAAAAATCTTACTTAAAATAATAATAGTGATAACTATGGAATCAAATTCTTAAGGGAAATTTATAGGAGAAAAACTAGAAAATTAATTTAAAAATTCATTATATAATTTATTCATTAATATATTTATTAATTATATTTTAGCTATGTACGAAACATTGTTATTTTTTAAAATTTACTATTAATCAGTAGTCTATCAATTGCGCAATGCAAAAATTGTAATGCGCTTCTCGCATTCGAGAGGACGCGGGTTCGAATCCCCGTCCGGGCATCCAGATTTAAATTTTTCATGGGTTTCCCCAAATCACTCCAGGCGAATGCCGGGATGCTTCCTTAAAAAAAAGGCCATGGCCGTATTCCTTCCCGTTTCTTGTCCCCAGTCCCATCCCGCCTCTAATGACCTTAGCCGTCGACGAGGTGTAAGGCCCTAAGTAAAAACAAAATGTAATGCGCTTTGCTTCTTTGAAATGAAACGATTCAATAATTTTTCCAAATCAAGTTCTTCAGTAAGGTTGCTACATATATCTAAAATAGCAATGTTATTTAATAGATCTTGCAACATTGTCGATCTTATGTAACTCTTGAGTCGGCGTAAGGCCGAAAAACTTCGTTCATTTGAACAGGGCGACCCAGGAATTGTGATGAGTAGTCGAACGAAGCGTACAAACTCTGGTATGAGTCCTCTAGTCCATTTGTACTTCTGTAAAAAATCTACAACCACTCTTAAATTTTTTGCCTCCTCATCTTGCCTTTTCAAAAGTTGTAAAAACATGTCTCTATCAATGAGCAATCTTTCTTGGTCAAAATCATGATTGTAGAAATTTATAATTTTTGCTACATTTGTGGGTTGTCCCAAAGTGAATCGTTCTAACGATTTGAAGAAGTGGGTGGAAACGTTGTCGAATCGACTCTTTAACTGATCATAAAAATAAGATTTGCGGAGAAAATCTTGAGGTGTTTCGAATCGGAGATTTTCATTCTTACCTTGATCGAAATTTTGCGTTGATGTGGGATTTGAAGTTCGCTGGTTTCAAAGTTAGTACCTGACTGCACACCTTCCCGCAAAATTTCTTCGAATTTTGACTCTCGAGCACAGTGCAAAACATCAGTGACTGCTTCTATTTTCGCATACGATTCAATAACAGATAGATTAGATTTCTGTAGATCTGCATTCAAAATTTCGACGCGATCAAAATTTCTATCATCATTGATAAATATAAAACACACGCAAATGATTCCATGTCGGAGTAAAATCCAGAAGCCTTAGCAGCGACAGCGTTGTCTACTTCTCTGGTTACAGAATGTTCGTACAAAAATTGAAGAATAAATATGTTTATACATACAAAACCAAAAAAATTGATTTAAACTTATAAATTTTTGTAAATACCTTGTCGGTCAATAGGCTGCAAGAGAAGGCAAATCATCATTAGTTTCTTTTTGTATTCCAATTTGTAGTTGCTTAAACTGTCCAAGCCGTTTCGGCGAGTCTCGCACGACGTTTATCAAATCTTTTACTGTTCCAATAAATTTTCTCGCTACTATAATTTCTCTCAATTCCATCTTGTACTACAAGATTGAGGTTATGAGCATTACAGTGCACAAATAATGCTCGAGGCTCTTCTTTGCGTATTCGTGACTGTAATCCCGTTATTTTTCCAGAAACGTTAGAATCCCCATCGTAGCGCTGACCCCTGAATTTTGAGAGTTCTCACTTGTGCTTGGCGAAAATGTTAGTGACCAAAACAAATAAGGCTTATTAAGTTGAGGCCATGGATTGTCTTTCGCCCAGTTTTTAAAAATAAATGGTACTGGAGAACTACTCGAAGTAGTTTCTAGGGGAAAAAATGATTCATACGAGGGGCAGTCAAAAACTTCCCGGAATTTCATTGTAACTCTTTATTAACAAGAGATAAGTACACATTAACTAATCTCATTTAAAGAAAGCTCTTTCCGAACACACACACTTGCTCCCCCACTCCTGCCATTGCTGGAAACAACGATGAAAATCCTGTTTTGGTATCTTCCAAAGTTCAGCTGTCGCTTTGGTTTAGATGTCTTCTACGTTGGCAAAACGGTTACCTTTGAGGCCCATTTTCATCTTGGGAAAGAGCCAGAAATCCGATGGCGCTAAATCCGGTGAGTAGGGAGGCTGGTGGAGGACTGGAATGTTCTTTTCTGCAAGCCATGTCTGCACAACAATCGATGTGTGGGAGGGAGCATTGTCGTGATGCAGTAACCATCCTCCTTTCCATTGTCCCGGACGCCATCGGATTCTAGTGTTAGGTCAAGTGACAAATATATTAGCGGAAAATGGATAACTCGAAAAAAAAATTCGTAAATCAGGAAAAACGAAAGTAGCACTGCTACGTTTGTTTATTAGTCCATGCGCATTATTACAATTTCAAGAATTAATTCAGGCAAAGATATTTTTACTAAATAATTGGTAAAAAAAACCTTGTAAATTCATTTAAAAAATAAACCCAACAGTTTTTATCCAACTTCAATATTTAAATGTGGAAACTGTACAGAAAAAAAAAACCATTCGTTCACAGCAATAAAATCCTCATGTTGGTGTCCTTTTAAATACACTTTCGCAATTTGTCCTACAATTCATAATAGGTTTTATTGGCCAGTCAGGTTTAGTTACGTGTATCTCCCTCACTAAAAATTTAACGGAGAAATCTGTGCAGTTTTGATACCATTCCTCTGAGAGCAGCAGGATCACCTCATCTTCACACAACTCTCTTAAAACCAAAAACTGCAATGCTCAGTCACTCATTTTTCACAAATTACGCTCTATTATAGCCAAAATGTTTAAATCCGCCATACAAAATAATAGAGAGTGGCAAGAGAAAACATCCAGCAAATAAACCTGATGACACGTACTCGGACCGCGGACGTGATGTTTATATGTACAACTTGGTTGCCAATTAAGTTCACTACAAAGTTGGCAATCAAGTTGGTCGTCTGTGGGCCCCTTAGGTATATGTTTTATTATATGATAGTAGCGTGTCTCAAAATGAAACCAAAACTAAGTCCTATTTAGATATTTGTGTACAAAAACTGAATCTGTGGCATAATGTACATTAGGTAAAAAATAATGTTCTCTGAAAGAACGTACCACCATTGCTTTAAAAAGCAATTTGAAATCCATCCATCCAGAAGAATTTAAAACGTCTGAAAAATTAAATGTAGATCTTAAGTTACATGAAAAAAAATTACCAATATCACTCTAGTCAAGTAGTAAAAGCAAAAAGGACTGCCATTAAAAGTAGATCCTCTTAAGTGATGGCAAATGAACGATCACAAATATTCTATGTTGTTTCCATTAGTCCCCAGGTTTTTGTCAGCCCCGCCTAGCAGTGTCTAGCGAAAAATTGTTCAGCGAAAGGTTTAATTTGTGTATATGGGGTGGGGGGGGGGGGGAGGAAAAAATTAAAAATGAGAAAAGGCTGCTAAGCGTTTGTTTGTAAAAAATAACTTGCCACTTTAAGCTTTCGAATATTAATTATAGTAATTAGAAAACTACTACTTCAAAGTCAGTTACTGTTTGATTTGATTATTAAAATAAACATTATTCCACTTGTCATTTTTATTAAATAGAAGTAACTAGACACTAAATCATATTTTCATAAAACTTAGGCTTCTGTTTCCGCTTCCATAATGTCTCTTCCGTTACATCTCTAGTACATACACGTGAATATTCATTACATGCGCACGTATTTATGTATAGAGTGAAGAACAAGAATAAGAATTTTACTTTTACTTATTTTCACGATTTTGACTGTCAGCTGACTGAACAAGGCCATCTTTTAAGGTTCCAGTGGATAATTCGTCTAAGGGCGATACAAATTTAATCCTCCACTTTCTGCTGTCTTCTAGCATTATCTAGACTTAATTCGTTTCTCCTGTTCAGCTTCACTACGAATTTATCTATTTGATTTTTTTTATTCGAGTTTTTTTTTTTTTTTTTTTTTTTTTTTTCGAATTTGGCGGAACGCCTCACACGACTGCTTTGGACGTACACTATTTTCTTGCGTTCACTCACAAGATTGTTTGCTCAGTAGGCGACATATGGGGTGGCGGTCTCTATTAAAACATCAAAGGGATTTAGCGCGTCGCTAATGGTGCTGTGGGCACACAGGCTATTATATACGCATTTTGATGAATGAAACTAACATGATTACCTGCTCTGCTCTCTATTTCTTTCTTTCTCTCAATTCTTTCGCCTATGAACTCTCAAATTCCGGGTGGGTGAAATACCCACCCGGAATTTCCCGGGTGGGTACTGCTACCCACCATACCCACATTATCCGCCGGCCCTGTATAGAGGGATACAGACAGCTACAGAGGGACCTATACAGGATATCTGGTTAAGCAGGTTAACATGGATTGTAGATAAATACCAAAAGGGTCGGATCTTTAGGTAGACAGATAGAAAATAAAGATTTTATATGCTTACTAGCAGTTACCCGCGACTTCGTCCGCGTGGAAGAGTGTTGTAATATAAGATTTTGTTGAGAGGTCTGGTCGCTCAGTGGTTAGGGCGTCCAACTGGACATGGAAAAGTCCCCAGCTTGAATCCCAGTCTCGCAGAGGATTTTCATAGGTCCTTAGCTCGACCTTCACCTCTGGCACAGGTTGTTGTGTGATGTTGAAGTGCGCCAGAATGCTCACGTGGTTCTGATTCCACATTGAACTGTAGGTCCTCTATGCCAGTAGGATTACTGCGTTAGGTTAAGCGGCTACGAAAGGGACTGATTGGGTAGACGTAATGAAGCCTTGCCACCAGGTCATATGACCATACAATTAATTTTAGAGCTATTTTTATGGGTGATAGTAGTAATAAATACTGCAATAAAATAATAAAAATGTATTTGTTCCAAACAACTTCATCGAACTTTAAAACAATAAAAATATTCTGTATGTTAGCAGTATTTTCAGTTTATACATCGGTATATATAGTTGTAGGAACTTGTTTATTTTCTGAAAAAAAACATGTAAATTTTTTGCACTCGATACCCGCGAGCAGGCAACATATAGTTGACCAAAGGAAAAGGCAGTGAGTATCCAAGTTGTATTCCCACCAATTTCAACGTTTGACTTTGCGATTATTAATTGTCATTGAAAATGAAATTTTTAATGGGAACTGTAATGTTTTAAATTCAAAGGGAATATTACTGGGAATAAGTGGGATATGTGGAATTATAACGGCTTCCCCTTTAGATGCAGATAAGAATTGTCGCCTTCACAATGTTTCTTCCTAGTTCTGTGATTATTCTTGTTGAGGGATTTAAATGTAAATATCTTGGCATATTTCACTCATGTCCATAAGATAAGGAAATCATTAAGATCCATGGGAAATGATTGCGTAATGGTAATAATGTATGGGCCTAAACTGTGCTGCATACACAAAAATAAATTGTTAAACCTGGCAGATCAGTACAAGTCCACTATTATGCTGGAAACAGTCCATATGGCCAGAATTCTTGGATGCAGCAGTTCTCCTCTGCATGTTATGTTTATTTTTTACACAGCAAAAAATAAAATAATGGTCAAGTCGTAAGGAAGCAAGTTGGCACAGAGAACAATTCTGGATGACATTATGCACGGTCAGATCATCGGCAAATTAGTGGAATGATTCTGCCAGTGCCAGGGGGGCCAGTTGTTGCATGTTGCACATACCGTTTTTCACAGCTGTGGAGAAGATTCCAATGTGGTGTGGGGGAGGGGAGGGGGGAGAGCAAGGGAGGAAACATTCTGTGCAGTGCAGATGAGGTTGGCCATGTTCTACAAGACTGTTATCTTGATTTAAGTGCTCAGAGAACATCCAACTAGAGACCTTGAATCAGCTTCTCAGTTGCACATATCCTGTCAGACAGTGTACTTGGTTTCAAGAGGTTGCTCTGTGTGTTAAGTTACCAACCAGAAGCATTCTCCTCACAAAAAGGCACCACTGTGGCTCTTCAAATGTAGTGTCTTGCTAATTGTGATTCGAGCCAGGGAACAGTGGGGTGATATTCTGTTCAAAAATTAGTCACAGTTTAGCCTGTAAGTGAGTCTCACTGAACCGTATGATGGTTTAGCAGCATTAGACGGTTAATATTTGTACACAAGTATATTTTCTAGGTTAGGTGATCTGCTGAAGGTGACATGGGTTACATGGGAAGGATCGTGTGGAGAATGTGAAGAATTTCAGGAAAAAATCTGAGGATGTCATAACCTAGACAAAGAGTCTGGTTTATCAATTTCAGGCCAGAAGAGAATGGGTATGAAAAACAGGCTTATGGTTGATTTGAGTTGTGTGGGTTGGTGTGATGGTCAGTTTTTAACTTGGCATATCTGTTCATGGACCAATTCTGGAAGATAATTACAGTGCATAAGTTCTTGGGTCAGTTTTTTGGAGTAAAGGTATAGAATTCTTGGTCATAGTAATGCATTTGCCTCAAATTGTTAGGCCATAGCGGAGGGAGCATTTTGTGTGATATGGGTGGTAGCTATCAAAGTGGAGATATTGTTGTGGACAGGTATGTGTAAGTGGCCATTAAACACATGGGTGTCTAAGTCCAGGTAGGTGATGTTGGCTTGAGAGTAGGACCAGGTGAAGTTTAGGGAGTGGATGTTGTTCATGGAGTTTAGGAAATCAAGGAGAAGTTTGCCACCGTGGGTTCAGATCATTGATGTCATATACTGGGTTATAAGAAAACATTCATCTAATATGGCTAGGAGTGTGCTATGTGTCATGTAACAGCTTTCAGAGGCTCTAATAAGTGGGGGGAGAGTAGTATATATCTTTGACATACAAAGGAATGATCTGAACAGAAGGTTACTGGTGAAGGTCATCGAATGCAGAAATGTGCTTTGTGGGAGACCCGTAAACAGTGACTTTGGCTTTCCATGAATGCCTGGGCAGAAGGTACAAAGTGGTGTTCCAGTAAGACCTTGGGTATCAGAAGGGAAATTTTACGCTACCTTAGAATTTGTTAAATTCGAATCTTTTGTTACGAAACATGGGAAACGGGTATATTAGAGAAGCCGATACCGATGCCTATAGCCACTTACAGGGTGATTTAAAATATAAAAAACTAAACACATAATAACAGCATTAAATAGACCTTCAATGATAAATAGTATCCATTACAGTCACCTAAATCACTACAATCATCAATAATCCAGCTTGTTAAGCTTGTTACGAGACAACATCATCATTTTACAACACTTTTCGACACAGTAAAGACATTTATAATAATAATCAACCATGAGAAATGAAATTTTGCAATACTTAACACATGATTAATAGTTTCAGGCAGTTTAAAATAATAAAACACAAGGTTTTGCACCCAGTCAAACAAACTGGCAGTTTCAAACGGTAATAACAACACAGTTAACGTAGTTTCTAATATCAGCAGTCGTAGTCAAAATTTAATTTTTCCTGCACCTTGTGCTGGAATTCCAGGTAGTTCTGTACAGTTAATCAAGTCTGAGAGGACTTTAAAAAATTAATTGTGTCTAATTTGACATGCTGCCGGCTTACATTAATTATCACAGTCAAAGTAAATAAAGTCAGGTGATAAAACACATGTAAAACATATAATAGAGATCACAGCATACGGTGTTGAAAGCCGTTTTTCAAAATAGGCTTTACTTTCAGAGCAATTTACTGTAAACTTTTTGAAATTTGAAAATAACTAATGGCGGCAGGCTAGAATACATACGTATTTTATAAATTTGATTACTACCCAACTACACCAGCTAAAGACGAGTCAGGCACATCGTTGTAAAGTGGAGAAAGAGGCGAATAAAATGCCAATAGTTTTAAAACTCAAAATAGAGTGTTCCAGCAGTAGATTTTAACAACGGAGGTACCAAGGAAGTCTACGTCACAGTGGTGAAAATAGTGTCACTCCGTGACAACACATTTTAATTTATTACAGATAAACCATTGAGATTATGATAAAAAGTAGAAGAGGGAAAGTTGTTTCCTTTTCATTTTTCTAAACAATGTAAAATTTTGAGAGTCCTATGGTGCGTATCTTGGCTGCACTACATTCTGGGTGTCATGTGACCTGGTAGATTATATTAGAGAATTTTGCCGCATTCCGGCTAGTTATCGGTGGTCAGTCAAGTGGTAAAGTCTGTTGCTCATGAAAATAGTTCCGGGCACATGCTCTTGGAGCGGCCATCAAGGAAATTTTGAAATTGTGTAACCCGGTCTAAACTTGGACGTGTAACTTAAAGTTTTCTCAGGGGTTTAGGTCCGTCTGTCTTCTGCGTTTCATAACTTACAAATTTCTTGAGATGACTGCCTGATCAACTGTACTAGTGAACCTTTTTGATTATTTTTTGATACCAAAATATAGTGATGGTGAAACTTTTGTCAGTAATTTTATTTCAATAGTTTGGAACTGCACCTTTTCTTTCCTGAGGTTAAATAGTGGGAAGTGGCGATCATTGTACTATACAGTTGATTTTATCCAAGGTGTCTTCACGGTTTAATAATTTTGAATTTTTGTTAGATCTTTGTCCAAGATACAAGTTGTTGGTTAAGATGACGATGAAGGGTATGACCCCGGTATGTAGGCTAGTCCCTTACAAGTTGTCGGTGATCAGTCACGTGGTAAAGTCTGTTGCTCATGAAAATAGTTCTGGGCACATGCTCTCGGAGCGGCCATCATGGAAATTGTGTAACCCGGTCTAAATTTGGACATGTAACTTAAAGTTTTCTCAGGGGTTTAGGTCCGTCTGTCTTCTGTGTTTCATAACTTGCAAATTTCTCGAGATAAATGCCTGATCAACTGTACTAGTGAACCTTTTTGATTATTTTTTGATACCAAAATATAGTGATGGTGAAACTTTTGTCAGTAATTTTATTTCAATAGTTTGGAACTGCACCTTTTCTTTCCTGAGGTTAAATAGTGGGAAGTGGCGATTATTGTACTTTACAGTTGATTTTATCAAAGGTGTCTGCACTGTTTAATAATTTTGAATTTTTGTTAGATCTTTGTCCAAGATACAAGTTGTTAGTTAAGATGACGATGAAGGGTATGACCCCGGTATGCAGGCTAGTCCCTTACAAAATGGCATGGTGTGAGAGACCTTGTAAAAGGCCTTATAGGTTGAGGAAGGAATAGTTTTCTAGGCAGATTGAGTTAGTATATCAGTGGCATGGGATCAGTATGTGGAGTTGTTTGAGGGTTGCTTATGGGCTTCAGTGACATAATCAACTTGGAAAATTACTACTTAGAGGGTAGCAGGCTCCACAAATAAAAAGAAACACAACATTTTCAGGCCATACCCTTACTTAGTATGTGACTGAACTCTTATAGGCATCTATAGTCAGCACATGCCACCTGAATATAATAACCATGAAAAAGGAGCTACATGAAACAACGTGCATTGGGTAGTGAAAAAAATTACAAATTAGGATACCTCAGGGGGAAATGGTGTGTACGCTCAAAGTGCATATGAACACAAGAAATTTTCCAATTTATTGTGCCTTAACTCTTCTTCAACAGTATAACATGGTGGAGAACGGGTGTTGGTGGCTGTGGCTAATAATCGCAGTGTGTTCTGTGTTTATGTCTGCTTCAAGTGCCCACATCATTTTGTGGAGGTTTATATATATATTTATTTTGAGGAATGAAAGGGAAATAAGGCATTCAATAGGTGGACGTTGGTGTGTACACATATGAATGTACCTTGTGTCTCACATACTTGCAAGATGAAGGATAACCACCAAAATTATTGTGTTATTTGTGTTTGTCTATTTTGTGTTTGTTGTTCCCAACCAAAGACTCCTGTGGTAAATGTTGGTTCTTATTTCCCTACCCTTCCTTTGTTTCATAACAGTGAGCAGGAAAATGTTTCAAAGCAATTAAACTAATTACCCATATAAATTACTGGTTAGATGTAGTCCATTTTAATAACACAAATAGTAAAATACTGGAATATAATGCTTGAATAAAGTTCAATTTATGTCGAAATGCTATAAATCCAAGACAGCTGATAAGAGTGTCTATGAAATGGGGGCAAGGATATATAACATAATACCATTACAAATAAATTGCTGACAAGTAATTAACTTAAAGCTGGAATAATTATTGCCAAGACCGTGACCAAAGACAAAAGTAAGAGGTTCCAAGTTGCGATAAACACCAGAAAACCGATTCAAATTTCAGAAGAGGAAAGAAGGAAGAGATCAGATAGAATGAAGAAATACTGGGAGAAGAAGAAAACGCAAGCATCCAAGAAGTGATTGATCTGACGTACCCCAAAGATGGGTGATTCGAAAAAAAAAAAAAAAAAAAAAAAAAAAAGCCTCATAAAAACTTAATGAATTTTGAGTATTATATAAATTCTCTATATTTTGTAAAATACTTTTTTTTTATGACTGCTGGATCCTGACTTTGTTAGAAACTTGTAATCACAAAATTATTATTATTACCGGTATTAAAAATTCCTGGGAAGTCTGTGAATCAAAGGGATAAACCAGAATATTGAATTTTGCCACATGGCCCACTTAGCCACCACACAATTCATTTGAGGCAAAAAATTATATATTTCTTAGACTTAAATTTTTATTTATGTGCCACAAAATAATAATTATGATTATTATTATTTTTTCAATGGAGTAATCTTATATATATATATATATAAAAATAGACGTGTTTTTTCCTATATTTCACTTTTCAGCCACCACTACCTAGCACACATCACTGGTGTTTGTGGATGGAAGTAGCATTGAGTTTCCTGTCGTGCACAACGTTGGCCGAATGCCGATAGCTGTGGGGATGTGGGAGATATAATGACTAAAGTTGGTCAGTGCAGGGCGTTTTCATATTTCGACCAAAAATTCGTATCTCCGTATACTTCTCTTTCCTGCCACAACTACATAACATAGACCTTTGGTGTTTGTGTGTGGTAGTAGAATCGTCTTTCCTGTCGTGCACTATGGTTGTTAGATGTCGGTAGCTATGGTGATGTGGGAGATATGGGGGTTGAAAGTGGTCGACCTGTGGCAGTTTCATACTTCTGCCAAAGACAAAAGTGTCATGGTGTATCACTTTTCAGCGAAAACTATAGATCACAGATAACTGGCGTTTGTGTGTAGTAGTAGCACAGAGTCACCTTTCGATCACAACAACGGCCGAATTTCAGAAACTGTGGTACTGTGGTAGATATGGTGGTTGTAAGTGGCCGACCAAGGATATTTTCGTATTTCGACTGTCTCCGCATATGTCACTTTTCTGCCACAACTACATAGCATAGAGCATTGGTGTTTGTGTTTGGTAGTAGAATCGTATCTCATGTAGTGCTCTATGGTTGTTAGATGTCGGTAGCTATGGGGGTGTGGGAGAAATGGGGGTTGAAAGTGGTCGACCTGTGGCAATTTCATACTTCTGCCAAAGACAAAAGTGTCATGGTGTATCACTTTTCAGCGAAAACTATAGATCACAGATAACTGGCGTTTGTGTGTAGTAGTAGTACAGAGTCACCTTTCGATCACAACAGCGGCCGAATTTCAGAAACTGTGGTAGATATGGTGGTTGTAAGTGGCCGAACAAGGATATTTTCGTATTTCGACTGTCTCCGCATATGTCACTTTTCTGCCACAACTACATAGCATAGAGCATTGGTGTTTGTGTTTGGTAGTAGAATCGTATCTCATGTAGTGCTCTATGGTTGTTAGATGTCGGTAGCTATGGGGGTGTGGGAGAAATGGGGGTTGAAAGTGGTCGACCTGTGGCAATTTCATACTTCTGCCAAAGACAAAAGTGTCATGGTGTATCACTTTTCAGCGAAACATATAGATCACAGATAACTGGCGTTTGTGTGTAGTAATAGCACAGAGTCACCTTTCTATCACAACAGCGGCCGAATTTCAGAAACTGTGGTAGTGTGGTAGATATGGTGGTTGTAAGTGGCCAACCAAGGATATTTTCGTATTTCGACTGTCTCCGCATATGTCATTTTTCTGCCACAACTACATAGCATAGAGCATTGGTGTTTGTGTTTGGTAGTAGAATCGTATCTCATGTAGTGCACTATGGTTGTTAGATGTCTGTAGCTATGGGGGTGTGGAAGATATGGGGGATGAAAATGGTCGACCTGCGGCAATTTCATATTTCTGCCAAAGACGCATGTGTCACGGTGTATCACTTTTAAGTGAAAACTATCAATCGCAGATCACTGTCGTTTGTGTGTGGTAGTAACGCAGAGTCTCCCATCGATCACAACTTTAGCCGAAATTCGGTAACTGTGGGAGTATGTGAGATATGGTGTTTGAAATTGGTCGATCATGAATATTTTCGTATTTCATCCAAAGACTTGTGTGTATCCGTAAATTTTACTTTGCTGCCGGAACTACATAGCGCAGAAGACTGGTATTTGTGTGTGGTAATAGTATCGAGTCTCCCATCGTGCACTATGGTGGTTAGATGTCTATAGCTGTGCATATGAATTCTTTACAATCACGAACGAAGTCGTGGGTACCAGCTAGTTTAAAAATAAAAAAATAAATAAATAAACTTGTCATTATATGTCACCAAAAACACTTTTGATTGAATCTTCTGTTAAGTCCATACATAATTTTGCATCTGTGAGTGTGAGTGTGTGGAGATATAGATGAGAAATTTGAGAAAGGAAGCACATTTTTAAGGAGAAATATTCAAATAATTAAAAATGTATCACAATGGATTTTTAGTTCCTGTCCTAACATATCACATTCTATGGGATCCACAAAAAAGAAGAAAAACATTAATCCTTGTGCTAAGTATAGGGAGGTATGAAATATCCAAAAACATGTTTTTTAAGCATTCGTCTTCACATCTGTCTGTTCTCAATTAAAAACTTGTTCCTGTGAAATTTCATAACAATTGATGCAAGGGTGGGAGAATTGAGAAGCTGTTTGCTGGTATGAAAGTGTAGAAACCTTGACAATCTATTTTAGCTAAATCCATTTTTATTGATAGTTGTTTCTGTTTGAGATCAGTGATAAATAAATTAATGGAAAGATTGATATGCAACCACATTAGAAATGTCTGTGAGGATAAAAAAAATATTTTAATCCTCAACATGGTTTCAAGGAAGGATATTCACGTGAATCTCGGTTGGTGGGTTATATTTAAGATATTTCAGATGAAATTGACAAGGAGACCACATTGATAGTGTATCACTGGGTCTTTCCAAGGCATTTGAGAGAGTAGTATTAAATGGTGTTAAATAAGGTGAAAACTATTTGAGTGAATGAAAAGGTAATTTTCTGTGTAGAGGAATTCTTAAAAGGTAAGAAGAAAGCATTAGGGTATGGAAAAAAGTTCCAAAAGAGGTGGAAGTGAATGTGGGAGGGGATAGTCTATTGGGGCCATTGCTATTCATTATTCTAATGTGTTGATAGTTTATGGTCAGGAGTAAGGATGTTTGCAGATGATATAATAGGATCAAAATGGGAGAATACTGTGAAAAGCTGCAGAGTGACACTGATAGGCTATCTAACTGGTTAGGTCAACATCAAATGAAGACAAATGCCAAGAAGAGAGAGATTATAAAATATACAGATAAAAAAAACTAAATGTTCTTTTTGATTATGAGGTGGGAAAGGAATTGCTTGCTGAAGATTTAAAGTGTAAATATCTTGGCATAACATTTGTTAATAAACTCAACTGGATGGGACATGCTAGTCAAGTGGTTACAAACTCTTCATTTTGTAGAGAGGGTAGTTAGGGGATGATCTAGCCAGAGAAGTGAGGGGATTGGGTTACAAAACTTTGGTTAGACCTTTGTTGAGTACAACGATGTAGTATGGAACCTATATTTTGGGTGTCAAATACAGATTTGGGGGAGGGGAACAAGAAGGTCAGCTAGATCTGTCTGTGGAAATTACCACATAACTCAATCACTAACAAATGTGATAAAAGATGTGGTTTGGGACTCATTGGAAGATAGGAGGAGCGCCATGAGAGTGCTGAGAGTGTAGTGGGCATATGTTGGTCATGAGGCTTGGAAAGATGTTGGTGAAAGAATTAAGAGTAGTGCGTGGAATAGAAAAGATGACCATGGCTACAATCTGGCAGCTGATTTCAGGCATTAGGGACTGGGATTTTTTTTATGTAAAGGAGTCAAGGATTTGAACAAAATTACAAAGGGAACTGATGAGTAATTTACCAATAACGCTGAAAGAATTTAAAATTTGTAAAGGGTGGCAGTAGACAGGGAAATTTATGGATTTTAAGTAATATATAATAATAATAATAACAACAATAACAAATGATTAATAGGTGGCTAAAGAAATTGCCACCAGCATGTGTGCTTCATAGCAGTTAAATTAAAATGTCATTAATTTTTCAGATTTTTCTGTGAAATTGTTAGAAAATTGGAACGGGAAATGATTTAATAACTTTGGGAAGTCAAATCTTGAGACATACACAGCTAAATTAAAATGCACCAAAATATAGTTGACAAAAAAATTTATGGTTTTAGTTTAGCAATTGCAATTATGTTTATAGGAACTGAAGGTACAGTTGATAGTTTTGGTCTTTGACACAATTGGCCACTCTGATGACATTACAGATTTTTTTTGGGTTAATTGAAAGCATTTTATGTTAGATCAGAGAAAATTGGATGATATAGATTTTGCTCCAAATTTTATGTGTATTTAAATGATAAAGGGCAGGAATGATTAAACTATCACTTTACAAAAGTATAGGCATATTTGCAGTGATGAACACAATGAAGACAATATTTTTTGGCTTAAACAGTATTCATATATGTCTCTATCTTTGCATGAATAA
This sequence comes from Vandiemenella viatica, assembly GCA_031002005.1. NCBI lineage: Eukaryota > Metazoa > Arthropoda > Insecta > Orthoptera > Morabidae > Vandiemenella > Vandiemenella viatica. The sequence continues at coordinate 279,200,527 of JARYHS010011408.1, forward strand.
GATTCATAACAAAATAGTCTGAATTGTGTTCACTTTATGTCTTTTTATTGCATTCACCACTGTCTTTCTGTCTTCATTCTAGGTAGGCAATAGATTTAGTTTCTCTATATTTCCTTGCTTTCATATTGCCTTTTTAATTTAATTATTATCATTATGTGTATTTATCTCCTTTTTAATGTGTGGTTTATATTTAAATTGCGTTATGTTATTCACATTATTGTTTGGCACATTAAGCCATTTAATTAAACACCTGAAAAATGAGAAACATGATTTTCAAAATTTAAACATTGTGATCTAGGTTTTACTTTTAATACTCCTCTAATTTTTTACTTTTTTTTAATTAGGTGCATGAATGGTGGAACCTGTCTGGATGGAGTTGATAACTTCACATGTTCCTGTCCACCATACCTCACCGGTAGATTTTGTGAATGCCTTATAATTAGCTCTGGTGAAGTGAATTGTTCTATTGTACTGCTGCCAACAACTACACTGCTTCCAATCAGTGAATCTCAGTCACCTCTAACAGCTCTTACATTCCACTTGCCATCAACAATTCCAACAGAGGAAGTCCTTACACCGTCTTCAACATCCTCTAGAGAAATTGGTAAAACATATGAAGCAACATCTTCAGCTCCTACTTTATATCCCAAAACAACCATGTCTCTCACTAGTGGTATGCTTAACTTGACTGGAGTAACTTCTGAACAAGTGCCTTTTGAGTTAACTTCTGCATCTTTTATGCCCTCAATTCAAACAGAAATACCAGAAACAGAGTTAACAATGTTAGTTACAACAAAAGGTATCCAAATGATACCTTAGCATACTCAACTAAGTCTTCCATTTCTACATTAGCTCCTGAGGCTAAGACATTTTCAGTTTCTACAGATATAGAAACTAAAACCCCTGCATTTATTTCTACTGAGATTTTTGTGCCAAAAAGTGTTCCAACCTCCACTTTATACTCTGAAACTGTTAGTGAAATATTTCCTATTACGAAACAAACTGAAAGTGTTGTGACAACAGAAGTATCACTAGTGCCTGCAGTTACAGCTATAAGTGATACGAGAAGTACAACACTTCATGAAGAAGTTACAGTGGATTATTTTACTGAAGAATATGCAACAACTATACCAGAGATTTATTCTGAATCCTTAACTGAGACTGTGGCAAGCAAAACTGAAACTCCTGAATCCACAGATTTTTCTGTGGTACATACTGAAGTTAGCAGGATAGAAGTATCCACTATCTTGCTTGCAAATGTTTCTGCAACAACCAAATCAGAAATACCAACTGCAGGACTAACAAGTGATTCAACTACAATGCTGTTAGGAAGTAGCTCCTCAACAGTTCATGTATCTTCAACAACTGAAGTTCTGGATTGCAGCATTACATCATGTCTCCATGGAGGAACATGTGTTCATAATAAAACTGGGCCAAAGGTAGATATAAATATGATTTTTACTAACTTCTGTAATAATATAGATAAAATATTTTGTTGCTGTCAGTTACAGTAATACAAAGACAAAGTGTACAACCTCAACACAGGAAACCTCTTTGTGAAATCTCTCCAATGTCTAAATCAAGCTTAAGGCCTATTATTACTTAAATTTATATATATATATAAAATCCTAAAGTGTAGTGTTGTTTTCTGTAATACACTTTCTGTTTAAATTTTAATTTTTGGTTTCATTTCATAGTGATTATTTTCTTCTTAAGGGTATTCTCAGTTTTTTTAAATTTTGTTTTAATATTTCAGGCGCTTTTTTCTTTTTTTTTTTTTTTTTTTTTTTTTTTTTTTTTTTTTTTTAAAGTCTGGTCTTAACTGATTCTCCACACATCCCAGTTTTTGGTTCATGAGTTTAATTATTTCCACACACCACATAATCACCAAGAATATTAGTTTTAAATTCTCCCCAGGGTGGCACAGTTTCCTTGTCCTATGGTATTTAATACTAGGATGCAGCAGTACCCAAGGAACATGGAAACTTTTAATTTAATTGAGCAAGCCTTCATGACAAATACCAGTTTTTTTTTTCACTTCTAGTTATTTGAAATCAATTTCCCTCTACCTCCTGTAAAATAGCAAATCAGTTTCTTTCTTTTCTTATGAAAGCTCTGCAGATAAGGAAAGGAGTGATACTAACTGTAAATTATTCTAAGGAAAGATATGGAAATTTAATCCAACACTTACCATGGTCGATGGTGATTAGGATCAACAAACACAAAAAAGATGAACACATGTAACATAATATATTTCTATTGAACCCTATTCTTACAAGTGAAAGAGACACTTGGCAAGGAGGTTTGATATGATAACAGTCATTATCGTTGGGGACCATCTCCAGTTTCTCGGGTGTGGTTTACGAACCTTCGTTGTTCTAGACAATCGTCTTCCATTGTCTCCTTTCCAGAAAAGTTTCTCTGTCCGTGATATATTTCCAGTTCCAGCCTCTTCTCTCTCTGTCCTCTTTCAGTTGGTCTGTCCATCTTCTTCTTGGTCTTCCCACTGGTCTTTTGCCCACTATCCTTTTTTCCAGATAAATTTTTGGTAGTCTTGTACCAGTCATTCTCTTGACATGCCCAAACCACTTAAAGGCTTGGTGACCTAAGTCTCTCTTCCATTGATTTCCTTAGCTCTAGGTTTGATCTAATTTCATCATTCTTTATGTGGTCAAATCTAGTTTTCTGGAGGGCCGTTCTAAGAAACTTCATTTTACATACTTGGATCTTGCTAAGGTCCCTTGATGTTAGTGTGCTTGTTTCCAAAGCATATGTGAGAGTAGGAATGAGATATGATTTTTACAAGACAATTTTTGTCCCGTAGTAAGCCCCGCACTGTGCTGTAGAAGTTGGCTCCTTTGGTTACTCTATTCATTATTACTAACTCACTTCTACAATTACTAGCAATTATGCTCCCCAGGTAGCTGAATTGGTCAACAACTTCAACTTGTGGTCTTGTAATTTTATATGATAGTCTGTATTCTTTTGGCTTATTTTTAGTGCTACGGTTTTTTATTATTATTATTCAATTTCATTCCATATTTTTAAAACTTATCATTCCACATTTTCATTTTGTTTTGTATTCCTTCTTTGGTTTCATCCCATATTGCCACATCATCTGTAAACACCAATGCCTGTAGATCTCTATTAATTGCTCTCTTTAGTTCTTTTAAGATGTTATCCATCACCACTATGAACAGAAGAGGTGAGAGGACACTTCCTTGTTGTACTCACAGCTCTTGCAGTGATTGTACAGTATGATAACAGTGACACCTACTAAATTAATGTGGAATCCAATTAGCTAGAGTGGCTGGGATGGCAGTGGAAGGAAGTTGTGTGGGTTGCAGGGGAGGGGGGGGGGGGAAACTAACTTGATGACAAATAATTCTTAAGAAATGCTATCATAGAAAGTTGGGAAATGTCACCAAAGTAATACACCTGAGATTATTTATATATTTTGCACACAGTCTTGCAGTATATGACAAACACTTTATTCTGATAAACTCCCCAGTTATTCCCAGAACCTAGTACACACCTTCATTTCCTTCAGCTATCCTTTTGATCTTATGCAAAAGCAATTCTTTAAAACTGTCATCCACCCCCTTCACAACCACACTTCTAAAAACCAACCACTCACTGAGTTCTCTCCTGGTCTAGATTCCATTAACCAAATTCTGGAATGTCGGTGTGACTCCCTGTGTTCCTTTCCTGCAATGCACACACATCTCCCCAAAATCATACCCCTTCTCCTTTCCCCACATGCTTCTGTAGACCACCTAATCTTAAGAAAATTTTGGTTGATAAATATTCACATTCAGATTCTCCCAAGCCAGCCCACAGATCCTTTCCATATGACAGACGTTGCTGCAAAACTTGCAGCTTCCATTCAGCCACTTATACCACGGTAGAAATCTTTCCCATTGTTTGACATGTTCCTTGCATTACTGTGCACCTCTTATAGCAATTTTCATGACTCCACGGCACTAGTTCTTACATCAACCAGCATTTCATTCAGAATGAATGGCTGTAAGTAAACAGTCTATATTTCCAACTTGTACCAGCCAGTGGCATTCCAATACCAGCTCCCACAACCCTCAAAACCTCACTAATTGTTTACTGTAAGAGGTGTCAGAATTTTCCCAGAAATTACCACCACTTTTGAACTCCATAGATGGGAACTAACTTACGAATATAACCTAAACACCAGGCGTCTTCCTGGTCTCAACCTCCAATAAGATCCTACAGTAAAACCATTACTTATTGTTTATTTAGTTATTCATTATTTGCTTTTCCCCCATTATTGTTCCCTTATTTTTGGATTTAATTATTATTTAATGTTATTTAACTTTTATTTTTGCATCTACTCATGTGTTCCACCCCCACCAGCAATATTGTCAGGGGCGTAGCTACTATGGGGCTAGGCGGTGCAGTGCACCAGGGCCCCTACATTCAGGGGGCCCCCAAGCATACCTCGGGGCCCCAAAGTGCACCTCTGGAGGCCCCCAAGCGCAGTTCAGAGGCCCACGAGCCTTCATGGCAAACTGGTGACCTTTTTTTTTTTTAACTTTACAGTCGTCTAAGGGGGCCCCTGAGATACAGGAAGCCCCTCACTAAGGGCCCTCTCACTGCTCAGAGGGGCCCCAACCATTGCTCAGGGGGCCCCTAAGCACACTCAAGGGGCCCATCCTCAGCTCAGGGGGCCCTTACCAGCAACACAAAGCAAAAAAAAAAGGTCGCCCATCTGGCATGAGGGCCAAAATAAATTTTTTGCACCGGGGCCCTTGTTGACTTAGCTACGCCACTGAATATTATTTTTATATATTGATCTATAGTTTACTCTGCTTTACTCAATCCCCTCTACTCCCACTTCTCCTATCTTATTCTCCATGTCATTCCCGGTCATGCTATAAGCTGGGTTGTGTATGCACCTTCATTGCCAAATGACTCATACCTTCCTACATGAATAAGCTGTTCAACAAAAACATTGTAGAATTATTTTCATCTCATGTTTTGTGCATTCCTTGCTACCTTACTGCAACTTTGGTGACTGATGGGCTTATTTTCCCTATTTTTTGGTGTTTTTGATTATTATGAATAAGGCTAAAGAAGAAGTTACTAAAGATATGCAAAAGGAAAAGATATTAATTAATTGGTTTAATTAGATCATTTCAGGGTGAGAAGATATATATTAGAGGAAGTAGAGGAAATGTGTGTTAAGACCTTCAGTATAAATATCTTGGAATAACATTTGATAATTCTGTAAGTCTCAAATTTGATTTTCCTTTTTGAACAACGATATGACTTGATTTGTTTGCTATTCTGCTCAAATTATACCTTTCTGTCAGTATTCATCTTATTGTTGTAATAATCTTGTATTAATTTTGATAATGTCAAATCGCTGTAGATTTTTGACATTACAGTTTCAGTATTACTTCTCTGAGTTCATGGTGTACATTGTTATTGGATCTATGGATTTGCAAAATTGGATCATTGTTAACTTGCTGAGTATGTTCCAGTACGATCTTTAGATACATTTGAAGCTTCCATAGCCAGAATAAATAGTGCTATGCTGTCTGGGTAGCACTGTATCATATCCTGTTATTAAATATTGTCATTTTGGCTGACATGCTTCAGCTTTCTTCTAGCATAGAAGTGCACTGTGATGTGTTCAACATGCTATGCTAAATATAATTAATTTCCTACAGGGAATATTCGTCATTCTGGAAGTTTCATCCAGTCAGCCAATTATGAAAGCCAAACCTTCCAGCATGCTGAATATTCCAGTTGAGAAAACAGTTGCATTTATCAGAGCATGTGGGACACAGCAGTGCAGTTGTGGCATAGAGGAATGCCAAACCATGTCAGCTAAATTGTTGGCATTTTGTAATAGGTTGCAGTGCCACCTGTGCAGCATAATAATTACATTATTCATGTAGTATGTTCATTTCAAGTATACGCCGGGAAAGTCTCCAATCTTACGTTATATCTCCTTATCTTTTAAACTAATTTTTGATTTCAGTGTATGTCATTTTCTAATTTGGTGATAAGCTTTTACAAGCATCTGTGATGAGGCATTTAGCTTCATTCTTGCAACATGAATATCCTTCTCTATCTCCATCACTTCAACTTTCTGGGTATTTCTCTGATATCGTTTCTTCAATCAATTCATTCAATATTTATGCTCTTATCCTTTTTTCTGGTATTTATTTTCTTCTGCAATCTTTCACAAACAACTTATTCAACAAATTTCTTCATATTCTTTCATTCTTCTTCCACACAGTTATCTGCATATTTATTTGATAAGTGGTTGTTTAATCCCTTATGGTAAGGTTTGCTAATAAATATTATTGTTTTTTTATTAATGAAATATATTTTATGACTGGAAATGTTATCTTACAGTAAAAGAACCTTTCACTAACTTGCTTCAATATCAAAAGATTTCAAAATTTCCCCATCTATTTTCATTTTCAATAATTTTATATTTTCTTTTAAAAATGCAGAAGTTTCTTCCTGTGTTCATGTATAGGCACTGCTATTCAGCACCTATGTATGCTTCAATTGTTGAAAGTCTAATTCCTCACATCAGTGTTCTTTAAACTAAGGTCAGAATTCATGGGAATATTTGAGAACTGTTTGTCTGATAAATCCTTCAACACCTGTAACTATGAGCTATAGTTTATTGAAACAGCAGTCATGAAATAACAATATTACATCATTTGTCTTTTGTTACAAGTAGGCTATCTTTTGAATAATTTCTCTGAAAATTTTAAATTGTTTGCCAAGTATGTCAATTATTCAGAAATAATTATAAAAGCTAAAGAGTATTGTCAGGTTCCTGCAGAACATGTTTGCTGTAGTAAAAATAGCAGTAGCAGAGAGTTGGATATTCAAATCAAAGGTTTCTTCACTAGATTATCTAAATGACATAGAAATAAAATAAATTTGCTTATAATCTATCTGACATCCAACCAGTGCACTTCATTTACATTTTTGATGAAGTATTTACATGTAAAAAAGTAACTTTTCTGTATATTTCTACACCACACTAAAGCCATCTATAGTTATTAGCGGTTCCTATCTCTATCCCTATTTAAACATCCAATCTTTATTTTATTTTTGTGCTTTAGTGATTCAAAACAAGAGCAAGAATAAAAAGTATTATTCATTCTTCTAGTATTGGATGAATGAAAAGAATTCCCTTTAATAATGCATGTGTACAGTTAATTATAAAATTCGGCTGTAAGTGATGGATGTGCTCCAGCATTGCTTCAAAAAAGAGCTTATGTATTTACTATTAATCATTCTTCTTTTTCATATAAAATTTTCACATGGCTCCTGCCCTTTAGTAAATTAATTTTTTGGAAGATTTTTCTAGTCATTCAAAACTGTCTACAAATAAAATTGCTAAAGTAACTTATTTAGTTATAACATTCACATACACATTCCATATTTTATTTTTCTTAACAACTAACAATAATTATGAGTCAATTTTACTTTTAAAATATTTTTTTTCAACATATTGTGTCATTAAATCTACCCAATTGCAATAACTTGATTATTGTTTTCTTAATTTATTTTCCAGTGCCAATGCACATTTGGATGGTCTGGCCCATCATGTGAGGTACATATAGGAACTATTGGAGTTGCTGCTTTCACTGGACAATCATTTTTAAAACACCTTCTTAACAAGAGAATGGGAGCTAAAATTGAAATTCGAGCACGTACCTTAGCTCCCAATGGAATTTTATTATATGCTCATTTAACATCACGTGTGTATATGTCTGTTTTCATTCAAAGTGGATTTTTGAATTTCCAATTTTCATGTGGCATTCAGACAATGTTGTTCACAGAAGTAAAGATTCAAGTCAACAATGGCTATGATTTGAAAGTGGAAGCAATGTAAGTATGAGCTATCACAACTAATTACTGTTTCATATAACAACTCACATTAAAAAATGGATTTTAGTTCTTATTATTATTTTATTTTTAAATCAAGTCCTTTATACTTAATATTCTTTCATTTTTTCCCTTATCATCATTCTCTTGATTGCTTTGATGCAATCCTCTATCTCTTCATATCTTGCACTAAACTCTTCATCTCAACATACTGCTTACAACCCATATCCTAAATTATCTGCTTCATATATTATGACCATTACAGTTCTTCTTTTCGACTGTTCCCTCCACTAACAAATTAACCAATCCTGAATGTTTTAAAATGTGAGCCACCATCCCGTCGCTTCTTTCTGTAAGACTCATCCACAAACTTCTTTATTCACCTATCATTTTGTTCTTTATCTGTCCACTTCATTTTGAGCATCCTTATGTAGTAACACATTTCAAATGCTTTAATTTTTGTCCTTTCTGGTATCCCTAAATAACATACTTCACTACCATTAAGTGCTGTGCTCCACACAGAGTTTTAAAAAGTTCATAATTCTCCTGTAGCATTCAGCCCTCTTTTTAAATTTAATCTGCTACTATTGCTATGATTTCTGCTACATTTAACCACTTTTCTCTTGCTTTAGTTTATATTTACTCAAAAATCTTCCTTCAGTATTTTGTTCATTCCATTCAGAAACCATCAGCAAATTGTAGCATACTGATTTTTTTCTCCTTGAACACATTCAAATTTTTTGTTTACTTCCTTCTTATTGTTTCCTCTTCATACAAGTTGAATATTAACGTGACTAGGCTACAACCTTGTCACACACTCTTTTTAACTGATGCATAGGAGTAGTATATGGAAGGGAAAAGTTGGTCATGGCCATGAACTGGCCCTCAATTTCATGCATAAGAAAGTGGAAAATTTTTGTTTTGTGCATAAAGGTGTCAGTGTTACCTAGTGAAGTGATGAATAATTTACCAAAAATTCTGAAGGAATTTAAAATTAAAATTCATAAATTACAAAACTGTACGTGGGGAGGAATTTTAAAAATCGAAGTAGATGAGATAATATAAAGATTACATATTTTTATCAACCTCACACTCCCTCTTCCACTCACTGCAACCCAAACTGCCTTACTAACAGCAGGAGACCAAGAGCTATCTATCACCATAACCATGAGTGGGTGGCAGTAGGTGGTCATGGAGAAAAGTGTCTCTTTACATACACACATCAGCTTTTTATATATATTGCAGCCAAAGAGAGTAATCATAATTTTTCTTATGACAAAACACCACCTTCAACTTTGATGCGAATATTACATCCTGTCTAATTTTATTTTTCTAAAATACATATGGTACCATTGAAAGCTTTCATCAGTTTAGGATAGTATCAACTTCATTAAGTTCCCATGCTCCCTGTGTTGTGCTGCAGCTTAGCATGAAATTCTTGATGTTTCAGCTGACCTGTTTAGGGCTTTTTCTAGGACAGAACTGCACTGAGATGTGTTTCATATTGTAAGAGGCTAAACTGTTGTGGGGGTAGTACTTAACAGCTTAGATCTCACCTTTAACCATGATGTGTTGTCTATGGATAATTCATTTGTGCTTGAAGATTGGTTATGACCACATTGGATTACCTCAGTCAGTAAAGATATGTTTAAATCAAAGTCAAAACTACTATTGAAAAACTAAACCATATTCTTTAGAAAAAATTTACAAAGTCACCAACATAGGCATCGTCCTTTTCCAAAATAAACTGATTGCATGTACTAGTAACTGAGTTGAGTCAGGCCAACCTCACTAACTCCTAACTGCTTATACAGTCACATAAGGATTTGCAACTATTTCATATGCGAGCTGAAAATTTTAAGATGGCTCCGGAAATACTGGAATGGTACCCTTGTTGCTGCCGACCTAGCTTGCACACCCTGACAGGCAACAGAGTGGTATGGTGTCTGCCCGACTGATTTTCGTGAGATGCCAGGAGGGGCTCTGTAGTCTCCTATTTATAGATGCGGCTTTCTGGAGTGTGAGAAAGCAAATCCTTCCTTGTTCCCATTGCGACATCCAAAATCTTCAATCACTAAATAAATTCCTCTCAATATGAAAATTTTACAGTAGGTAGCTGAGATACTAATTGTCAGAACTAATCCTAATGAAAATTTTTCTAGCTGTCATACAGTAGAACTCCAACTATCCGAACTCCGATTATTCGAATCGCCGATTATCCGAATCGCTTTTTTAACTAAGACGGAAACGTACTGCGGAAAGGCTTCCCCTCTTTTATAAAAACCAACCCAAAGTTCGGATTACTGCAGCTTTGTTTACCGAGTGGTACGGCGAAATTTTCATCCCTGAAGTGGAAAAGCACCAAAAATCTCTTGGAAAAGAAGGCATTTTCAACATACATACAATAATTAATTAAAATAGACCCTTTTTCAGAAAAAAATCCGATTATCCGAATGGGGTCTGGTCCCAATTGATTCGGATAATTGGAGTTCTAGTGTACTTTCGCCATAAAAAATTATTTTCTTATCTTACAAAACTATTTTTTCTTCCTACTACTGTGTTCAAGTTGTCAAACTGTAATAACTTTCAAACTGTTCTATAGGACTTCTCTTTCTTTTAATGTATAAATCAGCTCTGTCACAATTTTCTAACTGTGTGAAATTCCAAAAGTTTAAATAGGGTATTTTTTCTAAAATCTATATCTCCTAAACTATTGAATCTGAAATTTGTTTTAACAGATTCTACGTAATTTTATCTATAAGGTATGTTATTGAGCAGTTGCCATCTGATTTACTCGATTTATTATTAATTTCCAAAAGAAATACATCCTCAGCATGACGAAACCAGAAATACTGCTTTGTGCCGAAATCCTTTGAAACTGTTATGAACTTTACCTTTTCTAATTGTGGTCAAAATTCTTTATGCATTTTAGTGGGACTTGTTGCAAAATGTTCAGATTGAATTGTTCCTTCTTTTGAATAGGGTTTCTTTTGCTTAATTTCCTTATATTCTTCACACTCATCATGTTTACCTTTGTCACGTGTGCTATTAATTTCACATAAATGTTTCAAAATCCACTTTAAATTCTAGTTAACCTCTTCAAACTTTTATATAACATGCAACAGCAGATTACACTTCTTTTGAGTTATGAATTATCTTCCTATCTTGAAAATTACTGCCTCAGGAATTTTAAATGTGTTATTGCGGCTTATAAATTTTGCGCTGTTTCCATTTTTCAGTTTCTCATAACTTCCCCAGAAGAACTCCTACCTGCAAGGTTACTAATCTCATTTTGCTAGTTATGGTCTGAAGTCACTCTGAAAATAAATGTGATGTTTTCCTTTCCTAAATAATCTGAATCCTATATATGGAAATGTTAATCTTAAGTTCTGATTCAGTATGACTGTTTACTTTAATATCTCACTTGAATTACTTAAGAAACTGTCTCCAACCTTGATCTGCAATGTTATTTTAATGCTCTATGAACAAATTTTGATATGAAGTTACAAAATTTTAGGTTATCTTTATGCTTTACTAAACATAATTTACTCCCCATCCAGAACACCAAAAGTGCCAAATAGGGAGTTAGTTGTGTTTAGTACAGTAGATGAAACACATCTCAATGCATTTCTGCCAAACAGGTGAACTGAAATGTTGGCATTTAATATTAGAATACAACACCACCAAACAATCATTATAAATATTTATTCTGGCCACAGATACTATGATTGCTTCATTAAATTACTTGTCACGAGCTTTGAACTACTGTGAACAATTTTCAAAATAAAACTATCAGGCGATCATAATCCTTCCTTGTTTTTATATTGTAATGAATAAATCTGTGCTGAGTTGGTGAAACATATGTGTTTAACATGGCAAAGAAAGTTTTGAAAGTAATTATTTTCTGTTACTTCAATAACTCCTCCTTCATTAATTCTTTCTTGTGACTAAAGTTCACAAAAATAAATTTATAGCATATTTTCAATGTTCTGTTGGCTGCATTTTACTTTTTTTCCATTTGAATTTTAAAGTTACCACCACTATGCTTGCTGATCTTTGTTTTATTTGTTCATTTCTGAAAAAGTCTTCATTGGCAGGCTGTTGTCCGCTATAATTTTTACAAATGTCTATGTGTGATTAATCTAAACTATTTGTATGTTTTTTTAGCTATCATAATGTAATTCATCTCATTAGTATCATATATGATATTGAAGTGGAGTATCGGTTTATTAATTATTTGAACTTTCTCTATAGTCTTGCTTACTTAGAAGTCTTGGGCATAGTAACACTTTCTTATTAGCTTATCATCTATTTGTTTAATTAATCACTGTGCTTTATTTTTTCCTTCAGTAGCAGTATCTTCAAACCAACACATCATTATCCCTTCTGTAATGTGTAAATATTAGTATGTGTTTCTGTTTCTTGTCATATCAGTAATACAGTTCCAACATTCAAATTTTAAAATCTTTATGTTGTACCTATATTGATCGAAAATGTAAATTTAATGTTTCATTTAACACTTGCATCTCTTACTCACTGTTTCTGTTTAATATAAATTAATCTTCTCTTTGATTCACACATTGCAATTAACTGTTCAAATAACATAATATTTTTCTCTGTGTGTGAAATTCATTCAGGCTTGAATTTTTGCCTCATAATACTATTCCACAACACTGCAATGCATACCTGCGTATCAATGATTCTCTGGCTATGAGTGGGGAACAAATAGCTGCTGTCTCTCATTCTGGTAAACCAATACACTGGCTGCACCTTGGAGGGCTTCCACCATTCCTATTAGATCACAGTGAAGTTAAGCTGAAACTGGGATTCGTGGGATGTATGCATGCATTAATGGTACGTCATATTATTTAGTCCATTTATGCTTTTTTCACTAATTAATTTGAGAGTCATTCATATATAAACCAGAATTTTTTTACATGTCTTTATTGGTTGTTAATAAAAGTACAAATGAAATAAATTATTTTTCTACATAGTTTGCTCCAATAGAAATGCATTTCCTCCATCGGATAGGAATTTTTCTGATCTTGTTGCAGAAAACATAAGATGGCTGCCCTAGTAGCCAAATGCGCAAGTATTGTTTGAGCACTGTGTGGTCTTGAAATCTTTCCCCTGTTAATACCTCTTCCACTGGACCAAACATATGGCAGTCATATGAGGACAAGTCTAGACTGTAAGGTGGGTGTTCAAGAGGTTGCCAGTACAGGGTGTTTCAAAAAGAATATACGTATTACAAAGTATTCTTTTGTCCAAACTATCGATCGCTGTGCCCCGGCTCGGCTATTGGAGAAACGAATATGTAGTCTAGTGTATTTAATAGCCGCTAGATGTCAGTCGTCTTGTGTTATTCTTGGTAACCGTCATATGTTTAAAATGGCTACTCCACAGCAGAAATCATTTTGTGTTATCGAGTTTGCGAAGTGCAGTTCCGTGATTACAGTGCAAAGACGTTTCAGGTTGAGGTACCAAATGCATCCTCCGAATGGGTGGAACATTCGTAGATGGTATCGACAGTTTGTAGATACCGGATGTGTATGTAAAGGAAAGAGTCCTGGCTGCCCTCATGTTTCTGAGGCACATGTTGCACGAATTCAAACTGCTTTCCAACGTAGTCCTTCAAAATCAACTCATCGTGCTAGTTGGGAGTTACAACTACCTACAACAACAATTTGGCGTGTTTTGAGACGTCAGTTGGTTATGAAGCCGTACAAGTTACAGTTGTTACAAGCTCTGCGTCTTGATGATAAACGGAAACGTGTGGCATTTTGTAACGAGATTAATGATGCTATTGACAATGATAACACTTTCGCACAACGCATCATTTTCAGTGATGAAGCGACTTTCCATGTTAGTGGTCAGGTAAACAAACACAATGTTCGAATTTGGGGTCTACAGAACCCACATGCAGTCATTGAACATGTACGAGTTTCGCCTAAAGTCAATGTGTTTTGTGCGATATCCCGATCATCTGTTTACGGCCCATTCTTCTTTGATGGAAACACGGTTAACGGTCAGCAGTATCTCGCTATGTTACAAAACTGCTTGTTTCCGAGGCTGCACGAAGATAACTTCATTTTTCAACAAGATGGGGCACCCCCTCAATGGAGTCACCAAGTGCGTGAATATCAGAATGAAACTCTACCGAACCATTGGATTGGTTGTCAAGGAGCTGGCGACTTAGCATGCATCAGCTGGGCTTCACGGTCACTGGATTTGACACCCTGTGATTTCTTCCTGTGGGGTTTCATTAAAGACAACGTTTATGTACCACCACTCCCACAGAACCTTGAGGACTTGAGGAACCAGATCCTACTGCCGTAACATCAGTGACGAAGGACATGCTTGCCTGAGTATGGGAGGAATTTGAGTATCGATGTGATCTTGTTCATGTGGCTGATGGAGTACACATTGAACATCTGTAATCTGAACTTAAGAGGTTCGTAAATATGTGTGTAACGTTTCATATTCGTATGTCTTACAGTTTAATAAATATATGCATTCGAAATACATATATTCTTTTTTAAACACCCTGTATATTGCAGTGAGTTTATCATGAATTAGAACTGGTGTATGCAACTGTTCATTTTAGTGCAGAAAGAGGCTATCATTAATAGATTGACAGTATCATTTTGTTGCAATAATGTCTTGGCATCATCCTTCAAATCTATCAGCAAATACCCTTTAAAGTCCCAACTGGCCCTGAGACAATCGCATCTTGGCCTTACTCAGTTCTCCCCCTCCAACTCTCTTCCGCCCCATACTTGTCCTCTTGTTTTCTGGAGTATGATGATGAACCCATTGTTTCGTTGCAGTTCAAAATGTGGTTCGAAAAAAGCCTCTCCTTCTTCAAAGTGATTTGGAAGTCATTTAAAGATAGCTTTCCACGTAGTCTTTTGTGCCTCGTTGAGAAAACATGGAACCCACCTTGCCAATACTTTTCTTTATCCAACTAGATCTGATACATATATATGGACAGTTCTAACATTTACATCCACTTCTGATGAAATCTCAGCAACAGTAATGCGATGATCATCTTTCACAACCGAACGCTTCATTGATGCTGGTCACCATTTATGGCTTTGATTTGCCACTTTATCACAACCATTTTGAAAGTTCTTTGCCCAATTGAATGCTTAAGTTTTACTCAGAACAGCATAATTATACTGTGCTTGGAGACTATTCCAAATTTTATTCAAAAAAAAATAAAAAATAATGCATTGTGCAGGAGACACTATTAGTTCTTTTACAGTCATACAATAACTGATGTGAGAACTAAGTCTTTCCCAGCGTACAGCTGATAAAAATTCTTCATGGGTGTTCTGCAGGATAAGTTGTGCCATACACGACATTTTGACAGCTACCTCCACTGTCCTCTTCAGGTTAAAAGGTAGGTCTAAGTTGCTATTGTGACAACACGCCACTAACTGTGAATACTTCGCAATTCTGACTCGTAGAGGAACGCCACATTGAGCATCAACAACATCTGCACTTGCTACAGCTAGACAAGACGACCTTATGTAAGAACCGAGCTTATGCTTGGGGTGGAGCATAAACACGTTGTCTTAACTCTGACCGTGTGTAGCCTTGGATGTAACAGTTTTGGCTTAGATAGAATTATACAGTCGCCACATAGATTTTAACCCGAAAACTATGGAAAGGTAAAGTTCAATAAATAGTTCATTGCCATTTAAATAATTATATTCTTCCAATTTCACAAAGCCAAAAACTGTACAGGCAATCAGACTACTTTTCCAAAGTAATGTTTTACAAGTTCGATTAACCAGTCGAGCCAGACCACACCCCAATAGTTCAAAGAATTAAATCGCTAGTTGAAGAAAGCCAATAAAAGTTCGTCACTCGCTCCCATTGTTCAAAAGTTTAATTAATTTAGACAACCCCGAGGCCTCACTTGGAGAAATACTATTTCAACACGACATTATGGTTAACTTGAATAACACAAGCGGCAACATTCCAAAATAAAACTTTCACCGACTACTGAAGCTAACGTGGTGTCGCGCCGATTGCTACTTGAAGACTGACTCGCTCACTGTGGCTACTAACCAGGAAAGTTCTGGTACTCACGGAGTGTGGGAAAATCTAGCGGCTGCACTTCCCATGAGAACCTCTCCAATAACTGATCAGTTTCTCATCTCATATCTGAAGGTTTCATCATCTAATTTGACCTCGACTATAAAAATAATTCTATCTCCTTGAAACTTTACAAATCGCTAGATCTTTAAATAAATGTTAACTTTAGTTATTATTAAAAATATCCTAACTTTAATCGTTTAACCAAAAATAAATACTTTATGTATGAACTTTCCCACTCCAGGCGAATGCCGAAGAATGTTGAAATTGAAAGTATTGAAAATACTATCTTAAAAACTGTAAAACTGCTTTCTAATTTGAGCTAACATAAAAACTAACTTTAAAAATGAAATGCAATAATATTCTACCCAATCTAACTTGTGGTTCTGAGAACAAAATTTTGTCACGCAGTTACAAAATTTAATAGATAGCTTACACTTAGCCGAACATGCTATGGAAAATTTCCACAGAATAAACTTCGACAAGTTTGAAGTACTGGCTTGGACCATGTATTTCTAGTATTCTGTAATTAGAGTATCATTGGAGGTTAGACTGAGTACCAAAAATCATCAACAGAGATGGTGGTCTCTTTTTAAAGTGAAGCATGCAAACCCATCATCCAAGATCTGCACAATAGATATGCGTGCCTTGACACAATCTTCTCTGACATGTGCACCAGAAGAGAGTCAAGGTGTAACTTACAGTTGTGGATGTCGTATAAAGCCTAGTTGACACAGTGGCCAATGAGAGAGCAGCTTCCACAGTGGGCCCCATACGCGACTACTGGCCGCTGGGTATTTCTATGAGCCAGAATTGCGAGGCATTCACAGTTGGTGACATGTTGTCGTAGTATCAACTTAGGCCTACCATTTCACCTGATGGAGACAGTGGAGGTAGCTGTTCAAACATCGTATATGCCACAACTTATCTGACAGAACACCCGTGAAGAATTTTTATCATACCATAACTGAAATTACTGACGTGAGTGTGTGGACTCTGGGCATGGCTAGCCTCTTTCCATTTCCCCATCATCGATTCCTTGCTGTTCTGCACTACTGAGAAAAACCAACAAAATTCTGATTTATATTTGAATGACCCTCATGTATCTATACTAATATAATACTACTCTTGGTAATCATTGTTAGTTGCTATTGATTTATTTATATTCATTGATTGTAGATTATATCAATAAGTTCTTAACCCATAGATATGTAAGATAAATGTTTTAATTTTGGGGCAACAATGTTAGTGGATGATTTGTCTATACTGAAATTTAACCTGAATCAGAATGAGAACTGGCATTTAACATTACAGCAGAGGGCATAAGTAGGTTTTTTGTTTTTAAGGTGATCTGTAACAAGAAAAGTTATCAGTGACATGTGTTACAGATTTATGGTTTCTGTTGTTAGGCCTCATATGAGTTCAGTGCTGTATAGAATACTTACTAGGTTTTAGAATCTTAAGTTATACATTTTCTTACTTATTATTTCCTGGAAAAATTAGTTACTAATTTGCATTCTCATTTGTAGAATTATTTGAGTGTTTAACTTCTTGATCCTTTTGACATAAAGACACATGGTATTTTTATGGGTAGGATATTTTGGATGTTTGAGGGCTGAGAATGAGAATTTGAGACAGACAGGTATCCCACTGCTGTTGTTAAATATAACTTTCCCATGCAGTGACGGATCCATAAATTTCCCAGCTGGGACAAGAAATTTGAGATTGCCACCCCTTCAAACATGATCTACAACATGAATTTGGCCGCCCCTTCTATCTTCTGGACAGTTGCTGTGATAACTGGCTAAAACTGTAAGCTAGGCATGGCAAGCACTAAAATCTTGGCCTATCAAATTGATTTAAAATTTCGTAGGTCTTTCCAAAATTTAATAAATATTAGCATGTAAGGAACAAGCTTTACCTTGAGGTATAGGTAAACACTTTGTCTCAACGTTAACCGTGCGTAGCCTTGGATATTGCAGTTCTGACTTTATAATAGTAACCAGGTCGCCACTTAGCTTATTTTCCACCAAAAGCTAAGGAAAGGTGAAAGTACCGAGCGGGGCGGTGTAACGGTTAGCGTTCTCGCCTCGCATTCGGGAGGACGGCGGTTCGAATCCCCGTCCGGGCATCCAGATTTGGGTTTTCCATGGTTTCCCCAAATCACTCCAGGCAAATGTCGGGATGCTTCCTTCAAAAGGCCATGGCCGAATTCCTTCCCATTCCTTGCCCCCATCCTTGTCCCCCATCCTTTCCCGTCTCTAAAAGACCTCGATGTTAAAAAGAAACTTAAAGCAATTACAAAAAAAAAAAAAAAAAAAAAAAAGGTGAAAGTTATAATGATGTTCACGAGTCCATTGCTATTAGAATAACTATATTCTTCAAATTTTACAAAGTCAAAAACTGAACAGGCGATCAGACAAGTTCACAGAAGAAAAGCTTGCAAATTTGACCAACCATTCGAGCGAGACCGCCTCACATCCCCTCAGCTACTTCCAACTACATGAGGTATTAGTTTCCTTCACTCATAATTTCAAGATTTAAACACATCTGCACAAATTTATCTGCCACGCCACGAGACCAAATGCGCTACCACGCTCTACATATCTGTTACCATACAACTGGACCGCTGCTGGATGACTGGGACGAGGCTAGGTTCTGGAGAGGGTATTTATACTTTTTTTGATGTGTGAGCCTGGGAACCAAATTTTTGCTTCCATCACATAGAAAGCGTGAGATACCAGAACATTCTAGAACAATCCAAATTTGACCTTGACCCTAAAAATGCTCCTATCTTTCCCAAATTTTGGGAGTTGCTAGATATTATTACAAACGTCAAATTAAGTTATTAAAAAAAAATTTGTAACTTTAATAGTTTTGCCAGGAAAGAGTCATTTAGATGTGGTTGCCAAAACTTTCGTAATATTACTCCTATCAAGCTAAAACAAATTTTATTCTCTTCTCCTGTTGCTATTCTTTTATCTGATATCAAATAAAGTATATTTCCCATTTTTAAAAGTGCAGTAAGGTTGAAAGAGCAGCCTGGTAGCTCAGTGGTTAAGGTGCTTGCTTTCAAAACGTTCCCTGCTCCGGTCCCGGGTTCGAATCCCGGCAAGCGCAGGAATTTTGAGAGTTGTGTTTGATCATATGAGCTACGTCAGGCCACTCCGTGGTTCAGATTCCACGTTAAACTGTAGGTCCCAGAGGAAAGGAATTGGCTGTCCTACCTCTGACACAATGGCTTAGTATGCCTCCTTCAGGAGGATCCAACCAACCTTCAGGTTGTGGACTAAGTTAAGTTAAGTTAAACTTCGAAAACAAAATCTGGCTACTTAAATTATTCAGAATATCAACTTGAAAATATTTTCAAACAAATTTCCATATTTAAAAACGGTTGCTGTAAAAATTTGGAATCTCTAAGTACATTCCCTGATTTATTACGAATTTTAAAAATATTATTCCTCCCGAATGCGCTTCAATTTCGAGCTATACTGGCAAAGCGTTACCAGTGCCAAAACCTATTTCACTTTATTACAATTAAATGCTTTAGTATCTTTAAATTGAACTTTTCCAGAAACCTTTGTATTTAATTAACGTCTACTCTGAGCATAATTTATTTTCCTGAATTACTGAATGTGATTGAAATATTTAACTTTTCCATGAAGCACACGTCTTGCTATACCAAATTATATTCAAAATCAATCTTTAAAATGCATGAAACTTTCCAAAATTTTAATATGTTGTTTCAACCAAAATTACGCTACTTTCTATCTATCAATTGACTTCTTAACTGTTTTCTAAAAACTGAAATTTTGATTTTAGAGTGGAAAATTACGTGACAAAATTCTTTACCAGCATATCACTTTTTAACATCTATATACTTTAAGTAAGATTTTCTAACAACAAACTTTATCATCTTTTGACTATTTATTCTCCTAAACATCGTTAAAAATGACGAAAAATACTAATTTAGCAGAAATTGTTTAAAACCAAGTACTACATATCCAAATCTGAGGTTAAGTTTTTTCTACAGGTTCTTTAAATGAATTTATCTCTTTAATTTACTGTTTATACTTTAACTATTGCTTATATTAGATACATTACTTGGAATTATTACCAAAATTGACTGTAAAACTGACTTTAAAATGGTGGTACCATATACTTCAATTTAACTCGCTATCTTGGAAACTAATTTCACTATGCGAAATTCTAAGATATGTTACAAGCAGTAAAATGCTTAAAAGTTATGTGAATAGAAACAACAATAGAGGACGTAAACCCTTCACGTACCAAAGGATGCTGTGACAATACAAACTAAGAAACATGTGCAAATGCATTTTCAAGTGTGTGAGAATACATGCTGCCAGTTACCACACACACATAATGTACCCTGTTCCACCATCTTCATTCTCATGCAAGGTATCAATCAAAATAGTGTTTATTTTTGCACGTCTCGTATTTCATGTCATCAAATGCCTGTTTCGTCCGTATTTGGCAGTAATGTGGTTTCTTTAATTGTCCTTCAATGCCTTAAAATTTATTAGCCATGGACAGATATTAGACTATAATATTATAGGACATGTTTTGTAAATGCTTTACTAGTATGTAAATGAAGATGTTTGTGTAAATGTTGCTGTATATTCTGTATTGTATCTAAATGGAGCCTGAAATGGTAAACTAAGCTCACTACTAAAACTAGGCAAAGAATAGACGTATAATATGTTGTTTTTAGAATCTCAGATTAAATTAAATTTTTTGATAAATGTTCCTATAAATGTGAACTCATTTAATTCGAAATTATTATCCCCACATATATACCTTTCTTATGGAAGTAAAGTCACTTTTAATCATGTTTTCTGTTTTGAGTAATATATAAATAGCTTTTTTCATATTGCCTGTCTTAGTTTCTGCTTGATATAAACATTCTCTTTTGTCCCAGAAAGCCTAATCTGAAAGCAAATGTGATAACCACTTGTTATTTCCATAGTTGTTTGGTTTATCTTACTTACAAAAATTAAAAAATAAGAGCTTCCAGATAATCAGAATTTGAAAATAAATATTTTACACCTCTTTCTTAATATTTTTACTCAAACCCCTTGGTATCTTCAACATAATTATATAATTTATATTTTATACTCCTTAGGACCTGCAATTTATTTATTTTTTACTTTCTCTTCTTTGCAGATTGATAGTGAACAACGTAATATTTTTGATGATGCTTTAACTGGTTCAGGAGTAAGTGAATGTGCGTCACTTGCATGTCTGTCTAATCCGTGTTATGGTGGCGGAACATGTGTTGAATACATGGACAAGTGGAACTGTCTTTGCCCTTCAGGGTAAGGAATTTATGTAAATTAACTATTGCTTTTAGTTATTTGTATTAGTTATTTTAAATCAGTTCTCCTAAATCAACAACCGGCAGTGATTTTAGTTACCTGAATAAGTTATATAACCCATTTAACTGATTTGCACACTGATGAAAAGATTTTAACAAAATAATAAAATCAAAAAGTAAAAATTAGAGTAGTAGAAACACCGAACAGTACTGATTCTCACTATGAGATCTAATTAAAATGAGTTAATTTTCATTAATTAACTGATTGATTACAATTATTAAGTAACGTATTGTTGCTAGGAATAATAATGTATGACATGTTTCACATCCCAAAGGTGCTTCATCAGCAGGGATCCATGAAACAAGATTGATAAATAAATAAATGTAAAGTTTCGAGTCAATTGAACAATCGGAAGTTCATTGACTGAAAGATTGCTGTATACATTTGAGAGGTGAAACTAAAGTCTGGTAAAATGGCCTGCACTCTTTTCAACCAAAAAGGAAATAAGATTGATTGCTTTCAGTTGTAGATCTAGTTTTAAATATCCTGTTTTTTACTATTTTAGCAAAAAAAAAAAAAAAAAAAAAAAAAAGAAGCACATTCAGAAGTATCTCAGTATTTTATTCAAATTACCTGTAGTCATCTTTAGTTGCTTGATGTTTATGACCTGTATTTTGTCATTCCTATACATTATTGTGTAGTCTCTATGGTTTTGATCAATTTTGTTGCAGGTATATTGGAAGATCATGTGAGACATCTGTCTGCGAAATTAATCCTTGCCAATTTGGTGCTACATGTGTCATTTTTCCAGGCAGTGGTTACTTGTGCCTCTGTCCCCTGGGTAAACATGGAATTTTCTGTGAACATGGTATGTATTTACCATCATTAATCATCAGCTGCTAATATCTAGATGTTATTGTGAATTTATTGTAATGTTCTGTTATCAGATCTGGAAATTGGGCAGCCATCTTTCTCACCATCAGTAGCAGGTCTTGCATCATACACAGCATACCCATTACCAGGAGCTATTCACCAAAATATGGAACTACGATTTCGCTTCAAACCAGACACGATGGAACAAATATCTCTCATGGCTTTTGTGGGTCAGGGAGGTTATCATGACGCTCAGTCAGATCATCTTGCTGTGAGCTTCATTAAAGGATATATTGTTCTTACTTGGAATCTTGGTTCAGGTAGTTTTTTACCAGTCTGTTGCTTAATTATATAAATACACTAGCCTGCAATGGTTTTGTTTTTAACTTTTGATGATTGACTCCTCTGTAGCTTGATGCACTGAACCCGAAAATGATCTTAGTTCAGTTCCATCATGTCAGAATTTTTTTGCAATTGAGACAGATGTGGTATATGATGAACAGTATCACAAATATGAGACTGAATGACAGATTGAAATAGATTGTTTTGTATAAAACGTATTATTTTGTGGCTTATAATAAACAATATAATGTAATATAATATAAAAATAGAAACCATAATAGAAATTTTAAAATAGAACACTCAACATTTTAGTCGTTATGCCGATGTTTCTTGGGACCAGCCATGCTTTGTTTCAGGATATTCTGTATATATGCTCTACTGGGATCATCTCAATGCAACATCCAGCAATAGTCTGCCATCATTATAGTATTCCATCTGCCTTGGTAATGCTTTTCCATGTCTTTTTGTCCTGATGAAATCACTCACCCATCTCTTCACTAATCGCACCCAGATTTTCATGAAAGTAGTCTAAAAGTGCATGTAGGAAATGAACCTTCAAACTCATGGAACAGTCTAAATTTTGGTACTTCTGCAAGCATTGTCTCAGTGATAGACTTGAAATTAGAATCCTTCTTGTTGCCAGAAACTTGGTTACTACGTCTTTAAAGGTGAACCAGGCTTTTTTTTCAGCAACTTCCATTTCTTTTTCAAAATTTCTATCTTTATAAAGTTTTCTAATGTCCATACCTGTAAAGATACTCTCTTTTAGTTTTGCGGTTGACAAGGCTTGAAATTTGCTACAAATGTACTGGAAAAATTTACCATCTTTTGGTAAGGCTTTCACAAATTGCTTAATTAAGCCTGATTTGATGTGTAAGGGTGGAAGGAGAACTTTTGTCGGTTTGATGTGAGGTTTTTGGTGCATATTTTTAGTCCAGGTTCCAATGAAAGTCATTGTGGCTATTCTTTCTTTTTACAATTATTTTACTTGTCTCTGCTATCCCACTCACATAAAAAACCAAGGAAACATTTGTACCTGCCTTGCTGTCCAAGTTTCACCAATATTACTTTGAGATCATCACACATGAGCCATTTTTGATCGTCATACTTAATTTTCTGCAGAATAAATTGTAAATTTTTATATCATTCTTTTAAGTGTACAGAATGCCCTATGGGTATTGATGCATAACTTTTTCCATTGTGAAGCAGGAGAACTTTAATGCTTCATTTCGACAAATCAAAGAATAGTCTCCAGTGCTTTTGTATGGAATGTTGAACGCCTTAAACAGTCCACACACATCATTGCAGAATACTAAGTCTCCTTCTTCCGAACAGTATGGAATAAAATTGTTTTCTCTGTACCTGTACGAAGAAAGTGAAATGCCAGCTACAAGCAGATTCTTCTTTTTAAGCCTTGAACCAAGCAATTCTGAAGCCTCTTAGGTCCGATGTAGGTTACAAATCAAATCTTTTAGTTCACTTTGTGTAAATGGCTGTGGTGCAGAATTTCCAGGTTCATACTCCTTGTCCTTCTCTTTAGTTTCTTCACTTGATTCAATTTCTGAATCACATACTTCAGGTAAATGTTCTGGTTGCATAGGTACTGGTGGGGGCGGCCTTTGCAAGTTTTCAAGGTGGTTTAAGGTCTCATTGTAGTGCCCCAAATGTGCAATCATTTATTCTTGATTAAGGTGTCGACGTAGATAGACTGAAGATAACATATACTTTTACATCCTACTAATATTATAAATGTAAAAGTTGTTTTACTTGGATGTTTTTATTGTTTCACATAGAAACTTTGGATAAAATTTGGAATAATGTATTGGCTATCTATGCTGCATTATGAATTTCACTCGAGCAAAGCCGCAGGTGGCAGATAGTATTTATATATTAATAATAACTCAAACCTCAGAAAGATTCATGTAGGATAGCAGTGGTATGAATGAGAAACAACAAAAGTAAAAAGGAATATATGTTTGAAAATAAGAAAGGATAGGGAAAAATAAACAGATACCCATCACTTACCATAGATGAAGGCAGGAAGGTGCGACGAAAACATAAAAACACAAAACATAAACAAATTGCACAATATTTCAACCTGAGTCTTAATCATGTAGGAGGCGAGACATATGGCAGGGGGGAAAGATGTGGTCACATCCCAATCTGCCACATGAATATATGTGTGAAAAGGTTTATTTTAACTATTATGGCATACACAATGCTCAAATCAGGTATAGGTCAAATTCACCTAGTTTTTAATTTAAAAAAATTAAACAAACAAACGAGGAAATAAAATCATAATTAAAAGGGCTAGACAGCCATCTTCCTTACTTTTACATTATTTTCTATAGATAAAAATTGGAAGATCTGAAAGTATATCTAGAGTCTGCATATACTGTAAATAAGTTTTGATAAGATTAATTTATAGAAACTTCATTCCCCTTTAGCGACAGTTACAGGTATATTTAGCAAAATTCGAAGTGCTGTCCACACATTCAGAAATATATGCTGCCAACTATTTTGTTTCATAAGTTGAACTTTTATTGGATTTGCTGATTCAAGCCCCCCCCCCCCCCCGCCCCAACAACAGTTTCAGTTAGATAGCTCCTCAACAAACCTACAACCAGAAATGTCACATTCCTATCCATCAGTTAAGTTTACTTCTAAATCATCACAGGATTATTCTATTTTGGACTTTTGAGGAATTGTTTCGATGATGTGTAAGAACGACTCTATATCATTAAATCTGGATAGTTGTGTAAATTGTATTGATCATATGCTTAAAACACATTCATTAAAAAACAATTTTTCTGGATTTATTACTAACTCATCTACAGCCTCGTAGTCAATAAACTCTCCTTTCTTGGGAGACCGAGCGTGGTGGTGTAACGGCTAGCGTTCTGGCCTCGCATTCGGGAGGACGGCGGTTCGAATCCTCGTCCGGGCATCCAGATTTGGGTTTTCCATGGTTTCCCCAAATCACTCCAGGTGAATGCCGGGATTCTTCCTTCAAAAGGCCATGGCCGAATTCCTTCCCATTCCTTGCCCCCCATCCTTTCCCGTCTCTAAAGACCTAGTTATTGTAGGAGACGTTAAGCAGTAAAAAAAAAAAAAAAAAAAAAAAAATCCTTTCTTGGGTATTAATGATAGGATATGTACCAGTCTGAGAAGCAATTTATCTAGCTCCTATCAATGCAGACGAATAACCCCGGTACTTTTTCCCTGAGCTGTTTTCCAGCAATTGTAAAGCGTTTCAGCCTGCATAGCCTTGCTTACAACATTTACTTGAAACAATACGTAGTCACCATTGAACCTATGAACTCAAATTGCTCCATGATATGGCTCAGGGACAAGGCATCTATTGTTGCAACTGAATAATTCAAACCAAAAGGGCATTGCGAACTGGAGATTAATGATAATGTAGTGCAGCGAGGTTAGAAACTGTATTCTCTAAACAAGTTTCAACAAGTTTTTGGCGATAGACCTTCTAAGTGCTTGGATATCACTTCCCATCGGTTTGCTGATCGAGAAAATAGAACAAATATTCTTTAAACAAATCCAGACAAGGAAACCAATTTAACTGATTTTTGGCGGCATCTGCTGTTAACAAATTTAATGACGGCTACATGAATTAAAAAATGTTCAAAGATATTGGTCCAGAATTCTGCTCTCAACACGTTTGTTGAAGTACTGGATTAGCCACTTAGCAAGAGTTAGGAATTGGTACAGGCCCTGTGCCTTCAGGGGGCCTCACGCCTATGCTTATTAATGATTTTATTTTAATGAATATAGAAAATGATTTACTGTGAGTATTGATTTGGCTACAACTATCTCTAAATTTGCACATATTAATCAAGTTAGGTAGCTTTGTAAATGTAATGTTTCGTTTTACGTCCTTAACTTTAATACCTAAAGCAAACCAAGAGCCTCTTGTTCGCATTTGCATGTCTTAATCTGGATCTGCTTTGTTTCCTCCATTGGTTCCACTGTCATATTTTTGGTCTCGACAATCGTTCACATCCAAATCGAACTTTGCACAATATTTAGTCCAGCTCCTAGATCCCGAAGAGTCTCTTTCTGGCTTGTAAGCAAGGAAACACTCACACATTTGGACTTCGTCTTCATTAGTGTCAACAAAAGCAATATAAAGGTAATTTTTCTGACATCAGGAGCTCAATTCAGTGTGATGG
The DNA here is from genome assembly GCA_031002005.1 of Vandiemenella viatica. NCBI lineage: Eukaryota > Metazoa > Arthropoda > Insecta > Orthoptera > Morabidae > Vandiemenella > Vandiemenella viatica. Next base: position 279,227,270 of record JARYHS010011408.1, read on the forward strand.
AAAAGTATTTAGATGATTTATCCATAGTCAAAATATTATTACGAACTTCATTCGTTTGAATATATTTTCCAAAATAATAGACATTAGCAATATGCCGGAGATGCTCCATCATCACAGAGTCATATTTTCCTAGCAATATACCCAATATACCATTATTAGAAGCGTTTAGTGTTTCAGATCCAAGGCTTCCTCTGAATAAGAAATTATTGCATGTTAAAAAATTACTAAATTAAAAAAGGTTTGGACATCATTTATTTGAGGATAGCAACACACCGCTGTTTTTTGTCTTCGGTCTTTATTTACAAAGCTTGTCTATTACACTGTAGTTTTTTAATCAAATCAACGCTTTTGTTCAACTGAGCATGGCGTTTTGGGATGTCCTGATAACTAACTCCAGTCATTAAATAAGAGTAAGACCATCTGTCGAAAAACAACAGTAGAAACAATATGATTTATCTGCAGAGCTAGAGTAAACAAGCCATCTTCTTTAATAAGTTTCTCCATGTGGCATCACTCTTTGATAATGCGTATTTGAAAAAATGACATCCATAATTTTTTTTCTTGGCTTTTTTCACCTCTGACTACAGAAGCAATGAGCGACCATTTTGAAATATCATAATTTGTAGTTTCATTAGGTGATGTTGGTGGTATATCTGGTATACCATATTTCGTAACATTTTGAACTGCAGACGACGTTCCAGCAATAACTAAATCTTCTCGTACATGCCGCTCTTTATCATCATGAGTCTCATCTGAAGAACTTCTATTAAATAAGTTCTGTCACGTGTAGAACTAGTTCTGGTGACGACAATTATGATGACTTTTCAACCAAAAAAAAAAAAAAAAAAAAAAAAAAACAAGAAAAAACACACACACACACACAGCGACATGTTTTCTGCAATCACATAAGGACTAACAGGATATAAATACATAAGTAAGTTGACTTTTGCCCCATGAACATGCACTTGCATGTAAACAAACTCAAAAACTACAGCCCAAAATGTAGGAAACAGGTGCAGGAAGCATGGTGTGGTACCAGAGAGTGCTAATTATGAGACAAGTTGCGCTTTTCATGATTTGACTCCAGTCGCAACTCGAGTTGACTTGATTCTATGACAACATATGACTATGCATTAAGCTGAAGCTCTATTTATTACTTTCTGGATGTTTAATGTGTAAAATAATATGTGAACAGCAAGCTAAGTTATTATAGATTTTATTTTTAACTTTTTTGTGCATATGATCTATTGCTGCCTTTTCAGCGCCCCCTCTCCACCCCCCACCCCCCCTCATATAATGGTGGCCCGGTGCGCCTCACCACTCGTACCACCCTAGGGCTGCCCCTGGGTACTAGTACGTGGGGAAAGACTTAAAGTCAATTGCAGATTTGAATATACAATGTTCTTTTTATTCTTTATATTAAAACTGTAAACACTGGTTGTGCAAAAGTAACAATCTTCAGTATGATTTTGTGGCTCTCACCAGACCATCGGAATGCAGGATCTGAATGCATGTTTTTCACCCTTTGATTACTGGCTCAGTCCTACAAAACATGTATAGCAAACATAGTGAGGTGTCCAGATTTTGTCTTGATCTCCTAATTTTACTCTGAAATATGCGAGGTACAGTTGCCGCATGAATGATATTTTCCTTTTTTGCCTTAACACCATTAACTCACCAGAAATGTAACAAAGGGTATCTCCAGACTTTTTACAGTCTCTTGAAGCCATGTCAAAAACTGTATGGTACCTTTCAAGCATCTACAACACCAACACATTTGATTGTGGACAATACCCACCAGTGGTTGCACCAACACAGACAGTTGAGATATTCAAAATGTTCAAGGATGAAAGTGCTGCCATCTTCTGGTTTCTGATGTGAATGACTTGTTTACATTACAATTACAATTACACCAATACATGGTAGCATTTCCTATGTCTTTAAATCTGGCAGCGCAACTTATATTTTTCATTTCTTTCGATATATGACACTTTTAACAGATTGTGATTTGCAAAAAAATCGGATGTGATGGAGAAAAACTAAGATCAGTTTGGGTATCTTTTTCTTTTTTTAGGTATGGCTTTACGCCTTGTCGACGTCGATGTCATTAGAGGTGGGATGGACCGAGCATGGTGGTGTAACGGCTAGCGTTCTGGCCTCGCATTTGGGAGGACGGCGGTTCGAATCCCCGTCCGGGCATCCAGATTTGGGTTTTCCATGGTTTCCCAAATCACTCCAGGCAAATGCCGAGATGCTTCCTTCACCAGGCCATGGCTGAATTCCTTCCCATTCCTTGCCCCCATCCTTTCCCGTCTCCAAAGACCTCGCTGTTAGAGAGACGTTAAACAGATAAAAAAAGAGGTGGGATGGGATTGGGGAACAAGGAACAGGAAGGAATTCGGCCATGCCTTTTTTGAAGGAAGCATCCTGGCATTCGCCTGGTGTGATTTGGGGAAACCATGAAAACCCAAATGCAAGGCCAGAAAGTTAACCGTTCACCCACCACGCACGGAAACAAAACAGATTCTAGTACCAGCAACCTACAAGATCCTGTCCAAAGTACTGAGCTTCAGAGATGAGAGAATGCTCAACCCAGAAATAGAGTATTGGGGAGTAGGGGGGGGGGAGGGTTAGAAAAGAAAGATCATGTGTGGAACAAATTATGAATTTAATGAAAATTGTAGAAATTAGGAAGGTCAGAAACATAAAATATGTGGTAACTTTTGTAGACTTTTAAAAGACTAATGACTCAGTTGACAGAAGTGCATTAATAAACATTATAAAAGAATTATGACTTATTAATAGAACTACAGAAATAATGGAATTGACATTGATAAACACAAGATCTAAAGTATATGTTCCTTAAGTTTATATTACCATGCCCCTGGTCCATAAAATGAAAAATTCCCATGTCCCCCATCCCTAACCACAATTTTATTATCATTTTTGGATTCAGTGCACATAGTAATCCATCATCAGAACTTGAAAAACATGATATAATCAAAAAAATTCAAGCCTGTGATATTAATTAGTAGTGTTACTTATGGATGTATCATTGTAATTGTTAAGACTACATCTAAATGAGTCCCATAAGATGACTGCAGATAATTTTTGAAGTAAATTAAAATAATTTCTTCTTTATTTGGCATATAGTGATCTAATATAGTCATGCAGACTTACTTGTTATTTACAAGCATGTGTAAAGTCCATTGTCTTTGTTTCAATTAACCTTAAGGTTCTGTGATTCTCATGAATACCACAATGCATTTCAGGACCGAGGAGGATATTTACCACTCGTCCAATTACCCAGAGAGCCAAGAGGCCACACTTCGTAAGTTTAGGAAGGTCAGGCAGACATGCTTGGTTACGTGTAGACAATATTCAGAATGTTACCGGAATTTCTCCTGGGCACATGAATCAATTAAACACACACTCATTCCTCTACATAGGTATCATAGAGCAATATTATTTTTGTAAAATAAAATTCATCCAAGGGATTCATACTGATGTGTTTGTAATTTTGGTATACTTTTCTGAATATAGGTGGCCATGAATCTGTGAATTTTTCAATATTGCCACATGATCTTCCTCTCCATAGTGGATTTTCTGGCTGCCTGTTTGATGTTGAACTTCGAGCAGGAAGAATATCTGTTCCTCTCCAAAAAACTAGGACAGCAATTGGCAGAGGTGTTGGCCAGTGTGGTACTACAGAATGTCATGAACGTGCTTGTTACAATGGTGGTGCTTGTCTTCACCATGGTGCTACATATGTGTAAGCAAGTTTTATTTTGAAGATTACTTAAACACATAATAATTTCACTTTCTTAATTTCTGTATAGTGTATGCTAAAGGTAACATGTCTGAACAAAATAATGATGATTTGTGTATGAATGAGAGAGAGAGAATGGATGACAGTCCGACCCAGGGGATAGTTAATTTAGGGGAGATTCCAGATTTTTTTTTTTTCAAAAATAACTTCAATCTTCCAGGGGCATGTAAGCTACCTTAGAATTCTTCAAATTCTAGTTAGTCACTTTGGGAAATGGAGAACTGGCATAATGCAGATACCGATACCGCAGCCTAGAGCCATATACACAACGAATTGAAGTGGTAAAACCAACTAAACAGTTCATACAGACCACAAACCAGCATTAAAGAGTGAAAATAAAAAGGTAAACTTACCTAAATCATTGCAATAGCAAAATATCCATCTTGGTAAACATAAAATTTTGTTATAACACAATATCACTATTAAACAATACTTTTTGATGCTGTAAAAGTTCTTCATAATAACAATTAGCCATTAGTTAATAAATTCTTTTATAAACAAACCATAATCAACAGTTTGAAGCATTTACAGTATGAAAACACAGGTATTCATATAAACTTGCAGTTTCAACTCCATAAAAGCAGATGTTTAAAGCAGTATTTGAATCAGCTGATAGTGTTTAACCAACTTAATATAAATCAACATAACATAGTAAATTTTTAGATTGTTTTGTATGGTCAAACAAATCAGAGACAGTTTCTAAACTAAATACTTGGTAAAACCTGTTAGGGGACAAGCAGGATACCGGGGTGTGTATCGGCTTGATCACCTAAACTGTTGCACCTACAAAATACTGGTAATGTCAAAGAAATGTTCTGAAACTGTGAATAACCTGTGGAAAATTATTAACTGCACAATAGAAATGGCCAGGGCCGATGCTAGGATTCTCGGGCCCCAGGTAAGTGTTCTCGGGCCCCCCACCTCTATTTTGTTTTTCTTGCACTTTGATTTTTTGGATAAAGTCAGAAAATTTTTATTAAAAAAAAAATCAAATAACACATTTTTCAGAAATTTTTATGTTTAATTTCTATTTAGCTAGATACGCCTTGGGCCCCGGGTACGTTTGCCCCGCTTACCCCTACCTAACGCCAGCCCTGGAAACGGCCGCCACTTACATAAATAAACCCTTGTAAGAAGGGTACTAATTTAGAAATGAAAGATGTTGAAGTTCAAGTCACGAAAGCAATATATTCTTAAAAGTTCCACAAAGTACATAAATGGCAGTTAGCTAAGGCATCAGTCTAATCATCACACGGAAGATTACAGGAAATGAAGCAGAACAGACTCGCCGAACCCCAAACTGAAAATTCAGATACTCCTATTGACTGACTACATGTCTGGGAAAGTTCAAATTTCAAAGATGGCCTCTCTGAAGTGCGCCATATCTACTTCCGGCTACCCAGATCTCTCCTGAGTTACTATGCTAGTTTCAGTTGATATGTCCGTTCACCATCGAGATTTTCTATCAACTGAACATGGCGGCACCAGGATTTCCTTTAATCATCTGAATGGAATCTAACTGCCGAAAACAACAGATGTTCAAAAAACTCATGTCTTCAGAGGGCTTCCAGAAAATCACAAAGTGTAGAATGTATTCAAAAAAGTGTTTTGTGTTCAGTGGGTTTTAGCTCTAAATGCCTCCAAATCGTTGTAAAACATTTATTAGTTGGTGGAATTGTACAGTTAATTTGACTTTACTAAATTGACCCAGTTAATGTTTATAGTTTTTAGTTTAAACTATTGCAAACAATGTTTATGTGCCTGCTGATTCCAATGAGCCAACAATCTTTAAAATTGGTTGGCTATTCAAAAGTTATCAATTTTTCTAAATCCATGTTTTCCCACTCTACTCAAATTTACTAATTTTTTATTCACAACTTATTTCGCCAGGATATTATTTTTAAAACCTTTCTTTAATTTATTTAAGTGTTTTCCAAATGTTTTTAGTTTCTGAAATATGTTTGCCGGTTGCATTCTATTTTATAGGTGAGCACATTTGCGTCTTAAATTTACGACATGTATCTTTTATTAAATGACTGGCAGCTATTTGAAACTTAAGGAATATTGTTTGAGAATATTATTTGGTGGCATAAAAACTACTTTTTAAGCTCGAAAATTACCTGTCCAAGTCTTTTTAAGATGGGCACATGGTTCAATGTTTTAAAAATCATATTTACTGCTTTAAATCTATCTGAAACTACAAGTTATTAGTGAATTTTTATTCTCCTTGGCATAATTATTATTACAAAAGTGCTTTACAGTGGCGAAAAGTGTGGAATATAAGTGATATGGTCACGTAACCAAACTTGTTTATTTACATTTCGGATGGTTAAGGATTACGCTTACTTAGGTAAGTTTACAAGTGATTTCTTTTTTAAAAAAACTGTTTATTTATTGCTGCTATTATCTGTTTGTTTATTCTTCTGACTTTAATGTGTTGTGAATTAGGTTTTAGGCTGCAGTACCGTGTATTAATGTTAATCCCCTTTCCCGTTACTTTTTGAGTGATTATTGAAAATATAAAGGGGAAGGTAGCTTACAAACCGACAGGGTGTATATAGTTTTAATTATCATGGACCCACCAACAAAAGTCAGTAAATGAAAATACTTTAAGAAGATGTAATAAAACCACTGAAATTTATTCCGTAAACCTTTTTACATAACAGACAGAATCTTCATAATAATCAGGTGAAATGTGTTTTCGACTTATGGCGCCGGCAAGAAAGAAGTAGAAATTTTTAGAAATTCGATTGTAAAACAACCACCGCAGCTAGAGGAGATTGAGAGCATTTTAGAAAGCTGAGAAACTGTAGAATCGAATGAAATAAGTTTAAAATTCAAAACAGAAGATCTCCGCCCCAGAAGTTTGGTATTACAACACGACTTGTG
>JARYHS010011408.1:279234987-279580509 GCA_031002005.1 Vandiemenella viatica
ATTATTTAAAATGGAGGGGAAGAACTATTTGAAAGTGGGGACCCTCATGTCAATGTAGAGATCAAATTCTGATAACAGGTCACCAGTTCTGAATGTTACATCTCCCAGACTAGATATTCAGATACAAGACAGTCAAACTTTTGTACAAAATGCAGAAATGGCCACCCAACTTCACTTCTCCCATCTCAGATGTTACCTTACCACTTCTAGTGAATCCTTCAGAACTTGCAATGATTCTTCTACCCCAAATGAAAGTTTTCGAGGTTTCAGTAATGGTTCACCATCTGAAATTAATCTCTCCATGGAACCCTGTTATGGTGGGCAAGGCCCAGTGAACTTAGAAATGACATGTTGATGCAGTTGATGAATATGATGAAAGAACAATCTGATAGTATTAACCGTCTTGCAAACAGAACCACTGCTATGGATAAAAATAGAGAAACAAATTTCCACTTTGAAAGAGCATATTAGTGATCAGGTGTCCAGTCTTAGCAACAAAGTTGAGAACTATAAAGCAAATTGCGAACAAAATACACAAAATGTACATGATGCCATAAGCAAAAAATTGGATAATCAATCAGCTGTTATCAGTCAAAGACTACACACTTGAAAAACATTCAGATGCATGGGTAGTAAAATAGAATTACAGGATTCATGGGATTTCAAGATGAAGGAGAAAGTCAAGACATGTTAGATAAATGGGAGAGTGTTTCTAATAAATTAGACAATTGTAAACATAGCTGTGAAGAAGGTAGGCGAACATTAACTACAGATATCGAAGCAATAGGGTCTCTTTCACAAAACACTGAACTGGCAATTGATGATTTAAAGGGGAGGTTGATAAGTTGTGGGGAAAAGGTACAGACAGTACAAAATAACAATAAGAAACTAGATGAAAAGGTAGAAGTTTTAGCAAAAGAGATGACAGGTTTACAGAATAGGCATACTACACTCCACAATCATACAGAAGACAACAAACGCTTTACAAAACAGTTAACTCAACAGGTTGAAGTACTAGATATTAAGATCAAAGATATAGTTTGAAGTACATTCCATTAACCACAAGATAGAGTCCCAAGACCATAAATTTGTACAAATAGAGGACCAAATCAAAAATGCTCAAGAGAAAAATACATTCGGTGGTTTGGCAAAGGTTACAGTACATACCCCAGAAAAATTTGAAATTGTTAAATTTAGTGACAATGGGAACATACACCCGGTGAGCTTTCTGGAAAGTTTCGAAGCATACAGAATTTTTGGGCTTTATAATGATAAAGAGAAGATCAATTGTGTGTACCAACACCTACAAGGTAGAGCGCGAGTGTGGGGGGAGAGACAAATGCTAAAGTGTGAAACTTACAGTGAACTGAAGACTAACTTCCTAAATCATTTTTGGTCTGCAGAAAGACAATATAATACAAAGAGAGAACTGTGTAAAGGAAGATTTCCAGGAAGGAAAGGAGTTGTTGCTAGATTTTTTCTCTAATGAAGTAGCAAAGGGTTGTTACCTAAGCAATCCCATTCCCGATGAAGAGATGGTAAGGGATATTGTGAGCCGTATGCCAGGAAACATACAAGAACTTTTTACAACCCAAAACATTAGAACAATTGAACAGGCAGAAGAATTGCTATATCGACTTGATACACAACACAATCAACGAGGTTACCTGGGAAAATATAACAACAGACCTAAGTTCCATGGACAAAGAAGCCAATATGAAGATGGGCAACGCAGAAACCATTTCCCCACACAGAGGGCATACCATGAAGATAACCAATACAGAAATAATTTCCAAAGATCAGACAACACAGGATTTGCACATCCCATGGAATTCAGAGAAAACTCACAGACCGGTGCAACTAGTTTTCATAGAGATGGTAACGGATTCATGACCGGGAGAGGTGGGCAAATGTGAGATATATGGGGAGGAAGAGGAGGAGCTTACTTGGAGAGTAATTTTGACCAGGGAAGATTTGTGGAAGAAACTGAAACTCCAGGTGAACCTTGTACAAACCAACAGAGGATTTGTGAACAAACAAAAAACTAGTAGCTGCTAACGTTGTGGTCCGGACGAAGGCAGGCTGGGATATGGGACCAGCAGGAAATAAATTGGTATCAAGCATTTTTCACAACAACCCAAGAAAAGACCTCTTGGAGGAAGAATTTCAAACTGAGGATCAATACATTAGAGCTCCGGTCATTATAATTAAAGTACATGAGAGGGAAATTGAGGCATTGGTGGACACGGAGCAGAAATTTGTGGCATTTCAGAACAGTTATTCAAAGAGTTGTATGAAATGAAGAGACTAGAAACACTCCCAGTTTCAGGAATGAACGTCACAACGGCCACTGGTAATAAAAGCAAATTGATAAAACTACAAGCCTTACTGGAAGGCATAATTGAAGGTCATCATTTGGATGTACAAGTTTTTGTCATACCAGGACTGAATCCTGACTGCATTTTTGGAATAGACTGGCTGCATTCTACAAAAGCTATTTTGGACTGTGGTAAAGGTTCGATTGATTTTGAAGGAGAGGGTTCAAGAGTGATAGTACCTTTGAAGAATTTGTGGAGGGAGAAAAGCATAGGTTCCATTAAAGCCTCATTTGGTACAAATGGCACAGGTGAAGTTAAAGAGTTTTCATTTCGAAAGAAACTAGTGGAATTTTGTGTGTCCGCAATGCAGCACGAAAAAGTGGAAAGAGAAGAAATAAAAGTTTTAAAGGGGGTAGACCAGGAACACAAGAGGAAATTAATGGATATTATTGAAGAGTTTAATGAGGTGTTCTCAAATAGACCAGGCTTGATAAAAGGCTATACATGTCATTTCACTGTTAATAGTGACAAGCACTTTTTCATTAAGCCATACCCAGTACCTATAGCGAAAAGGAAGTTAGTAGATGAAGAAATTAATAGAATGATTCAGTGGGGTGTGATCGAAAGATCGAATAGTCCGTACAATAACCCTCTTGTAATTGTCACAAAAGCAGATCAATCTGTTCGTTTGGTTCTAGATGCTCGGAATTTAAACAAAGTACTAATAACGGAAAGGGACCACCCTCAACCAATCGACGTGATATTACAAAGTTTACAAGGAAAAAAGTTCTTAACGTCTTTGGACCTCACTTCATCCTATTGGCAGGTGCCAATTGACAAAGAATCTAGGAAATACACTGCTTTTTTATACCAGGGGAGGTGCTACCATTTCAAAGTACTTCCATTTGGACTTAACAATGCAGTGGCAAATTTTATCAGGGCTCTAGACACAGTTTTGGGAAAACGCTTGCTGGAAAAAGTGTATGTGTATGTTGACGACATATTAATCGCAAGTGCTACGTTGGAAGAACATTGGGAAACTCTTCGGGAGGTGCTAGCTGCTTTAAAGAAAGGGGGATGACGATAAAACTGAAAAAGTGTGTTTTTCTTACTAGTGAAATTGAATTTTTGGGCCATGTAATTAACTCTTCCGGAATTACCCCAAGTGAGGATAAGCTTAGTGCCATTAGGGACTTCCCCAGCCCTAGAAACAAGGAACAATTGAATTGAATTGAATTTTATTTGATCCATGAAGTCATAATTTATGACATAGGACAAGTCATCAGTAATTACAATAGCATTACAATATAATTTTTTCACACAATACAGGATTACATATCATTATTATAATTATCATACTTAAAATTGCACAGTCAATACAAGCAGCATATGAAATACATATGTTCAACTGAAGTTAAATTAATATTTCAATGTTTTACAAGTTACAATACAAAATAATTTAATCATGTTTGTTCATTTCTCGATGGTTCATATATTCATTGACACTATAGAAGCTATTGACTAATAAAAAAATTTTAGCTTATATTTAAAATTATGTAAATTTGATATTTGTTTTATGTTTTCAGGAAGAGAGTTGTACAGAATTTTAGGCTGGTAGAGTACACTATTTTGGTATAGAGCTTTCTTGTGCCACTCTAAATGAAAATTATTCCTATTCCTTGTTTCATATTTATGTATTTCCTTATTTAGCGTTGCATATTCCTGATGTGATTTCAGGAAGCAGATACACTCAAATAAGTATATACATGGTAGAGTCAGTATTTTTAGTTCTTTAAAAATATCCCTGCAGGATTCTCTACGTTTCATACCTCTCATGATTCTTATAGCTCTCTTTTGAAGTATGAATGCCTGTTTTTCATGTGTTGAATTTCCCCAAAAAATTATACCATATCTTAATAAGCTATGCATATATGAATAGTAGGACACAACATTGTTTTCAAAGAGCAGCAATCTTTAAGCATTCTTAAAATATAACAACATTTGCTTAACTTCTTATTCAGTGATTCAACATGTTTATCTCACTTTAAATCTTCATTCAACCATATTCCTAAAAATTTGTGTCATGTACTTGTTTTATATAGGTATCTCCTATCTTCACTAAATTATTACAGTTATTTTTGTTTATTATATGAGTGAAACTAATCCATACTGTCTTTCATGATTTACAATCAAGCAATTATCATGGAACCACTTTTCCACTTCTTTTGTTGTTGCAGTAATTTTCTGCTGTAGGTCAACTTCATCCTGCCCTTTTATAAAAATATTAGTGTCGTCTGCAAACAATACCTCATCAGCTGTTAATAAATGATTTGGTAAATCATTTATATATATATGAAATAGTAAGGGTCCTAAGACTGAGCCTTGTGGTACTCCGTGGTCAACTTTCTGATACTCTGAAAAATATTCTTTACCATCATGACATACTTTTACTCTCTGGTACCTGTTGGAGAGATATGATTTAAACCAATCATATGCTTTGCCACGAATACCATATCTGTACAATTTTATTAATAAGAGGTCATGTCTAATAAGATCAAAGGCCTTGGACAGGTCTAAGAATAACCCACTGTTTATTTCACCCTTATCCACTGCATTGAGAACAGTATTCAGAAAATTGTAAATGGCTGTTTCTGTGGACCTATTTTTCCTAAACCCATGTTGTGAATTGCTTAGTATTTTGTTTCTAGTGAGAAAATCAGTGAGCCTTTCATACATTACTCTTTCAATTATTTTTGAAAAGCCAGGCAGTATAGACACAGGTCTGTAGTTCTTTATGTTATATTTGTCATCCTTTTTGTAAAGTGGTGTTACTATTGAATACTTTAGTTCTGTTGGGAATATTCCTGCACTAAAGGAATCATTAATAATATCTGTAAGGTGGGAAACAATGGATCCTGAGCTGTGTTTAATGATTTTATCTGGGATCCCATCAATACTGCAGGACATTTTATTTTTTAATTTAGAAATAGCATTTCCTCCTTCTGTTATAGTAACTGGATATAGAAACATAGTTTTTTCATTCATGGGGACATTTATATTACCATTTCTACTGCACATCTCATTGGTGAAATTTTTTGCTATGTTTTGTAGTGTTTACTGAAAATATCTGCAATCTTTTTTGGGTCCTGAATAATTTTTCCTTCACTTTTATAAGATATGAATTAGTTTTTGCTTTAAAATTGCCTGTGCTTTTATTTATAATTTTCCAAATGGATTTAATTTTATTTGAGCTCTTGGAAATATATGTATCATTTTCTGCTTTTTTGCTGCTAATATTACTTTTTTTGAAAATTTTTCTATAGCATTTTACATGTGACTTTAAATTTTTATTTTGTTTGGCTAATTTGTTTAAAATTCTAAGATTTTCTGCAGAATTTTTAATGCCCTGGGTTATCCACGTGATTGGATTGCTGGTAATTCTAACTCTTTTTAATGGGAATGCAACTTCAAAACAATACTTATAATTAGACATAAAACAATTGAACTTATCATCTATACTATTAGGCATTCCTTCCCCCCACTTCATATTTTGAAGCATGTAGTTGAAAGTCACGATATTATCATCATTAAAGGACCTCCTCTGCACATACTTTTCACCAGTCCTGCAAGATTTGGTGAATATGTTCTTACAGATAATTTAATAGCCAGATGATCAGAGAAACCCATATCTATTGTTGTGATGTTATAGTTACATATTTCCTTGTTGATAAATATTTGGTCAATTGCAGACTCACTCCCGTTGCCATACCTAGTGGCATCATACACAGTTGTATACATATTATAAGACATAAGCAAATTTATTAGCTGTTGCTTTCTAACACAATTACCATTAAAATCAACATTAAAGTCCCCAACTAATACTATATGGTTTGTTTGATTTTTAGTTCACTTAGAAGATCTTCCATGTTTTCTAAGAACACCGTAAAGTTGCCAGATGGTGATCGATATATACACACAATAGTAATTTTACATTCTATAAGTAACTCAATATTCTTACAATGTATTCTCAGTATATATATTCTCTCATGAGCTTTGTCATAAAAAATTTTAACCTGTTTACACCTAATTCACAGGTACACAGTTTCAATACAAGAAACAGAAATAACTTGCATAAAACACAAACATCTCTGTCATTAGTACAAAGAGGAGTTAATTATTCTGGGATACATCTGTTTAATAAACTACCTAATCGTATAAAACAGCTTTCAGATAATAAAGATGTATTCAAACAAAAACTTAGAGATTATCTTATTGGCAACTCCTTCTACTCCATTCAAGAATTTGAAGAAAATTTAATTGTACTCATTATGACGTTAGCAAAACTCAGTTGCAAAAATGTATGTTTATTATTATTTCTTGTATTTGTAAAATATGTATATATATATATTTACTATGATATGACTCATATTATGTGTATATGTATCAACAATGACATGTTTCACATCCCAGAGGTACTTCCTCAGCAGGGATCCATGGAACAAGATTGATAAATAAATAAATAAATACACATGCAGAGTATTCAAAATCTTTTTCAAGACATTTGGCACTTTTCAGTCTTATTCCTTTGACTTCAAATTAGGTTTAACATATATACATGTCCCACCACACTTGTAGGTTTCTCTGCAGAAACTACTTACCAATTCAAAATTTGGAATGTGAGCTGAACTTGTTTGAAATTCTTGCAACCAGTGCTCACTTAGACACAAAACTGATACATCATTCAAACTGTTTTTAACAACACTTCATATTCACTTAGTTTATTACTTAGACCTTGCACATTTTGATACAGAACTGTAACTGGTTCATTTGACCCTATTTTATATGTGCTCCTGTCACTATGTTGAATATTACAGGTCGATTTTATGGGTGTATTGTTTTGGACTGTGGCCACCAAAAATCCTCACCTCTTGGTGGTGGATGTCTCTTTCGGGCTGGTTGTTTTCTTCTAAAAAGATCCATTTCACTTTCAGTAGCACTTACAGGATTTTTGGTAGACAGTTCTTTAGGGTTAGTATTTTGAGTAGTGCATACCTGATTGGATGTTGCTTCAACCACTGTTGTTGTAACACATAACTCTGTAGTGTCCAGGACAGAATTCTTGTGTTCTACATACACAATTGGTATTTGAGATACTATTGGTAGATCTTTCACTTCAAATTGAATGTGACTTGCATTTTCGTTTTTTGTTTTTATATAATGCAAAATCTGTTTAGCTAATGCTAATTTCCCTTTGTAGTTTCGGTGCATGCCATGTCTTGTAAATTCGCCTCTGGGACAGTCCACTTTCAAATATTTGACATTTGTAAATGCTTTGCAGATTTTTTCGTATTTCCGATTTGTAGCCTCAATTTCTTGTTTCACATGAGGCTGGTATCAGGTCATGTCTGTGGGGAATGCTGACTACATACACATTTATATTGTTCATTTTTCTTAACGTTTCTGCTAAGGTTCTTGTTGCTGCTTTCGCTTCATTTTTGTAGACGTCATTATCGCCACCTATAATCACGCAGCTGTCTCCAGTGTTAAAGTCCCACATTTTATCAAAATCTTTCACTATTTCACTCAACGGAGCACCAGGTTTAACTATGCCACTAACATCGAAATTGTGATCCTTTTCAGCGATGATTCCAGCTAGGCCTTTCCCATGGCTGGAAGTAAGTAAACAAATACCAGATTTCTTCCCGCAATGATCATCGATGCATTTTTGAATCTTGGGTGATTTCTTTTCCTTGCAAGGTTTTTCTATAACAACTTCAGTGTCATCTTCATTCTCAAAAGTTGCGGATGAAAGCAAATTAAATCTGTTTCTTGTCTCTACTTTGGAAAGCTTTTTAGGGTTGTGCAACTACTACAGGAAATTTATAAAGGGACAAATCTTGAACAGCCCACATTTTGAGAAACTGAAGCAAAACATTCTATTTGGAAATGGTCCACAGAATGCAGGAAGATTTTCAGAAAGTGAAGGACTAAACTTTACACGCCTGACTGGAATTTGGATATTTGTATAGCGGCAGACTGTTCTGCTTATGGTTTGGGCGCAGAGATATTTCAGGAAGTGGTCATAGAAGGAAAAACTGACAAAAGAACTATCGCATTTGCCAGTAGAGTGATGAACAAGTCTGAAGAAAATTATTGCATACTCAGCGTGAAGCACTTGCTATTGTCTGGATATTCCAAAAGTTCAGATATCTCCTTCTAGGAAGAAAAATTATAGTCTACTCGGATCACAAAGCGCTTTCATTTTTAGAGAATGCAAACTGGTACATGGAAGACTAACAAGATGGACTCTACTCCTACAGGAATTTAATTACGAAATACGTTATTTACCAGGGAAAGACAACTATGTTGCAGACGCCTTATCAAGGTTACCCATAGGAATGATGGAAAATGATGCAAACATACCATCAATGCAACAACCCCGTATCATGTATATTAAAGGAGTTAAAGGGGAACGAGAAGTGAGAAGTTGTTTGAAATATATGAAGGAACAGCAAATAAAAGATGGCAATATCAAGGAAGTGATTGACCAGGTACTTATAGGTAATCCGGATTCTAAACTAGCAAAGTATTTTTGTATGGAAGGAGGCATTTTGTTCAGGAGAATGCATGAAGAGAGTGAAGACTGGAAATTGTGGGTTCCAGAAAAATATGTTGACCTTTTTATAATACAGCACCATCTTAGCTATGGGCATTATGGAACAAACAAGTGCTATAGATTTTACGAGAGTACCTCTATTTTCCCAATATGCCAAGAAGAGTTCGTAGAATAGTTGCTAGTTGTGAAGTATGCCAGAAGAACAAAGCAGACAATGAGAAAAGAGTTGGGGAAATGCAGAGCATTGTCCCAGATAGACCCAACGAATTAATTGCGGTCGACATCTATGGTCCTCTCCCGACTTCAAGAAGTGGAGTTAACCAGATATGTGTAGTGTTAGATGTATTTTCTAATTTGTCAAATTATATCCTCTCAGAAGAGCTACGGCAAAGGCAATGTGTTCAAAACTTGAAAATGACTATATTTACACACTGGGTAAACCTAAAAGTATACTTACTGACAACGGACCACAATTTTGTAGTAAAGTATGGCTAGATTGTTTTGAGCGACTTGACATACAGGTTCTGAAAACATCTTTGTACAATCCTCAGGGAAACCCCGCCGAGCGGGTTATGAGAGAATTAGGAAGACTGTTCCGAACATACTGTAGTCATAACCATAAGCGATGGGCATTAGAAGTTAATAATATAGAAGACATTATAAATTCAATACCACACGATTCGACATCCCTATCACCATATGAAATCATGTTTCAAAAGGAAACACCTAGAATTGTACGTGAATATGTGAAATTTCCAGAACAGAATATCCCTAAGTCAGAAAAAATAAACATAGCATTACAGGAATTGTGGAAAAATGCAATACGACGAAGAATGAAACATGACAGAAACATTAAACCTACGGTTTACAATATCGGTGATCTAGTGCTAATACAGACCCATTTCAAGTCCTCTGCCATTGATAATACCATTAAGAAGTTCAAACCTTTGTATGAGGGACCATTTAAAATTTCTTGCAGATACAATGAAAATTCGTACACTTTAATTGATCCAGATAGTGGCCGATTTAAGGGAAATTACAATGTAAGAATATTGAAACCATATAGATGTTTGAAAGTTGACTAGATTTATCCGTAAAATGGTTTTGTTTTTTTAGTGTGTATGTATATATGTCTATAATGTTAGTGAATATTATTGTGAATAACCTAGAAGGGAAATGTGTTACAGAATTTTGGTGATGTTTGATGGTCAGAAGTGTTGTTGATGTCTGGAAAGGGACTTGCTCTCCAAAAGGTGCCATTGGGAAGCATCTCTTACAGATGGTGTGAGTGAATTAAAATTTAAGTGTAGGGTAAGGAGTGTAAAATAAAAAAAAATGTATGTATTGATGACAGAACTGTTTGTTTATATTTGTATTTTGATCTATGGGACAGCCGTGTGGATAGTGGATGCTAAATTAACCATTGTTTTGGAATAATACTGTATTTAACAGGGAAAAACTAGAGATTTTGTAGTTGTTGCTTCCAATAATGCTGTCTACCGTGGCAGGACTAGAGAGTTTGGTGGTTTTATGGGGGGGAAATGTAATCCTTCAACGGCTTTTTGTGTATTTGATGTTAGTGGTAAGGAATGATCCGTTGCGAACCAAAGTGTATTTGGATGTTCATGATTTATAGTTGTTTGTTACTGTGATGTATTTTGATGTTCATGATGTTTTATATTTGTTTGTTGCTTTTAATGTTGTATTTCATGTTTGCAGTAAGGAAATATTCATGTTCAACTGATTTATATCTTAATGTCCATGACATTTTATAATGGTTGTCTTTTAATTACATTTTAGTAGAAAGAAAACTGTTTTGGAACCAATGTGTATTTTGACACTTATTGTTTTGATACGTTTGTATATTGCTCCAACACCAACCAATTCAAAAAATATATAGCAGTTTATGGTTAATGTGATATTTGTAAGTATTGCTACATCAATTTGTGGAGTTTTGTATGTATTTTGTGTGAATGAGGTGTGGAAATTGTAAAATAGGAGGAAGGGGATTTAATTTGAATTTACCCTTGCCATTGCTAATTGGAAATTCACAATAACAAGGATAAACTAAGGGGGGTTGTAGCGGTACCACTCTGTGTTTGAAAGTAGCGCCGGTTTGTGACGTCATCGGCACCGTGTCCGTGGCCACGGAAGGGTGAGCCCCGGGAGCCGCATGGTGGGTGCTGTGGTAGCCACAAGGTGGGCAGTCGGTCGCAGGACGGGGAGAAGTGTGGTTGGTGTAAAGTTGGAAGTTGTAAACGTGTGAATGTGCGTAAAAGGTGTAAAAATAGCCGTTCTACTTTAACTGGATCTGCAACTTTGGAGTGAGAAGTCCGATAAGTTTATAACATTGGTGGTGTTGGAAAAAATTAAAGGCAATGAATTAAAATTAGTTTTGTGAAATAACTGTTTATTCATTCAGTAGTTTTTAAATGTTCTCAGTTGGATACTGAGTGGCGGCCGGTCAAGAGAATCTGTATCTTAAGGAACTTGCGGTAAGAGTTTAAACTTGCACATTATATTTCAGTGTGCAAGATTGAGAGTAAAGCTTTCTGGTAGCTGATGTGGGAGGACGACCCACGAAACCGCAACACAGGCAATCAGACTACTTTTCCAAAGTAATGTTTTACAAGTTCGATTAACCAGTCGAGCCAGACCACACCCCAATAGTTCAAAGAATTAAATCGCTAGTTGAAGAATAAAAGTTCGTCACTCGCTCCCATTGTTCAAAAGTTTAATTAATTTAGACAACCCCGAGGCCTCACTTGGAGAAATACTATTTCAACACGACATTATGGTTAACTTGAATAACACAAGCGGCAACATTCCAAAATAAAACTTTCACCGACTACTGAAGCTAACGTGGTGTCGCGCCGATTGCTACTTGAAGACTGACTCGCTCACTGTGGCTACTAACCAGGAAAGTTCTGGTACTCACGGAGTGTGGGAAAATCTAGCGGCTGCACTTCCCATGAGAACCTCTCCAATAACTGATCAGTTTCTCATCTCATATCTGAAGGTTTCATCATCTAATTTGACCTCGACTATAAAAATAATTCTATCTCCTTGAAACTTTACAAATCGCTAGATCTTTAAATAAATGTTAACTTTAGTTATTATTAAAAATATCCTAACTTTAATCGTTTAACCAAAAATAAATACTTTATGTATGAACTTTCACAATCCCACTCCAGGCGAATGCCGAAGAATGTTGAAATTGAAAGTATTGAAAATACTATCTTAAAAACTGTAAAACTGCTTTCTAATTTGTGCTAACATAAAAACTAACTTTAAAAATGAAATGCAATAATATTCTATCCAATCTAACTTGTGGTTCTGAGAACAAAATTTTGTCACGCAGTTACAAAATTTAATAGATAGCTTACACTTAGCCGAACATGCTATGGAAAATTTCCACAGAATAAACTTCGACAAGTTTGAAGTACTGGCTTGGACCACGTATTTCTAGTATTCTGTAATTAGAGTATCATTGGAGGTTAGACTGAGTACCAAAAATCATCAACAGAGATGGTGGTCTCTTTTTAAGGTGAAGCATGCAAACCCATCATCCAAGATCTGCACAATAGATATGCGTGCCTTGACACAATCTTCTCTGACATGTGCACCAGAAGAGAGTCAAGGTGTAACTTACAGTTGTGGATGTCGTATAAAGCCTAGTTGACACAGTGGCCAATGAGAGAGCAGCTTCCACAGTGGGCCCCATACGCGACTACTGGCCGCTGGGTATTTCTATGAGCCAGAATTGCGAGGCATTCACAGTTGGTGACATGTTGTCGTAGTATCAACTTAGGCCTACCATTTCACCTGATGGAGACAGTGGAGGTAGCTGTTCAAACATCGTATATGCCACAACTTATCTGACAGAACACCCGTGAAGAATTTTTATCATACCATAACTGAAATTACTGACGTGAGTGTGTGGACTCTGGGCATGGCTAGCCTCTTTCCATTTCCCCATCATCGATTCCTTGCTGTTCTGCACTACTGAGAAAAACCAACAAAATTCTGATTTATATTTGAATGACCCTCATGTATCTATACTAATATAATACTACTCTTGGTAATCATTGTTAGTTGCTATTGATTTATTTATATTCATTGATTGTAGATTATATCAATAAGTTCTTAACCCATAGATATGTAAGATAAAAGTTTTAATTTTGGGGCAACAATGTTAGTGGATGATTTGTCTATACTGAAATTTAACCTGAATCAGAATGAGAACTGGCATTTAACATTACAGCAGAGGGCATAAGTAGGTTTTTTGTTTTTAAGGTGATCTGTAACAAGAAAAGTTATCAGTGACATGTGTTACAGATTTATGGTTTCTGTTGTTAGGCCTCATATGAGTTCAGTGCTGTATAGAATACTTACTAGGTTTTAGAATCTTAAGTTATACATTTTCTTAATTATTATTTCCTGGAAAAATTAGTTACTAATTTGCATTCTCATTTGTAGAATTATTTGAGTGTTTAACTTCTTGATCCTTTTGACATAAAGACACATGGTATTTTTATGGGTAGGATATTTTGGATGTTTGAGGGCTGAGAATGAGAATTTGAGACAGACAGGTATCCCACTGCTGTTGTTAAATATAACTTTCCCATGCAGTGACGGATCCATAAATTTCCCAGCTGGGACAAGAAATTTGAGATTGCCACCCCTTCAAACATGATCTACAACATGAATTTGGCCGCCCCTTCTATCTTCTGGACAGTTGCTGTGATAACTGGCTAAAACTGTAAGCTAGGCATGGCAAGCACTAAAATCTTGGCCTATCAAATTGATTTAAAATTTCGTAGGTCTTTCCAAAATTTAATAAATATTAGCATGTAAGGAACAAGCTTTACCTTGAGGTATAGGTAAACACTTTGTCTCAACGTTAACCGTGCGTAGCCTTGGATATTGCAGTTCTGACTTTATAATAGTAACCAGGTCGCCACTTAGCTTATTTTCCACCAAAAGCTAAGGAAAGGTGAAAGTACCGAGCGGGGCGGTGTAACGGTTAGCGTTCTCGCCTCGCATTCGGGAGGACGGCGGTTCGAATCCCCGTCCGGGCATCCAGATTTGGGTTTTCCATGGTTTCCCCAAATCACTCCAGGCAAATGTCGGGATGCTTCCTTCAAAAGGCCATGGCCGAATTCCTTCCCATTCCTTGCCCCCATCCTTGTCCCCCATCCTTTCCCGTCTCTAAAAGACCTCGATGTTAAAAAGAGACTTAAAGCAATTACAAAAAAAAAAAAAAAAAAAAAAAAAAAAAAAAAAAAAAAAAAAAAGGTGAAAGTTATAATGATGTTCACGAGTCCATTGCTATTAGAATAACTATATTCTTCAAATTTTACAAAGTCAAAAACTGAACAGGCGATCAGACAAGTTCACAGAAGAAAAGCTTGCAAATTTGACCAACCATTCGAGCGAGACCGCCTCACATCCCCTCAGCTACTTCCAACTACATGAGGTATTAGTTTCCTTCACTCATAATTTCAAGATTTAAACACATCTGCACAAATTTATCTGCCACGCCACGAGACCAAATGCGCTACCACGCTCTACATATCTGTTACCATACAACTGGACCGCTGCTGGATGACTGGGACGAGGCTAGGTTCTGGAGAGGGTATTTATACTTTTGTTGATGTGTGAGCCTGGGAACCAAATTTTTGCTTCCATCACATAGAAAACGTGAGATACCAGAACATTCTAGAACAATCCAAATTTGACCTTGACCCTAAAAAATGCTCCTATCTTTCCCAAATTTTGGGAGTTGCTAGATATTATTACAAACGTCAAATTAAGTTATTATAAAAAAAAAAAAATTTGTAACTTTAATAGTTTTGCCAGAAAAGTCATTTAGATGTGGTTGCCAAAACTTTCGTAATATTACTCCTATCAAGCTAAAACAAATTTTATTCTCTTCTCCTGTTGCTATTCTTTTATCTGATATCAAATAAAGTATATTTCCCATTTTTAAAAGTGCAGTAAGGTTGAAAGAGCAGCCTGGTAGCTCAGTGGTTAAGGTGCTTGCTTTCAAAACGTTCCCTGCTCCGGTCCCGGGTTCGAATCCCGGCAAGCGCAGGAATTTTGAGAGTTGTGTTTGATCATATGAGCTACGTCAGGCCACTCCGTGGTTCAGATTCCACATTAAACTGTAGGTCCCAGAGGAAAGGAATTGGCTGTCCTACCTCTGACACAATGGCTTAGTATGCCTCCTTCAGGAGGATCCAACCAACCTTCAGGTTGTGGACTAAGTTAAGTTAAGTTAAACTTCGAAAACAAAATCTGGCTACTTAAATTATTCAGAATATCAACTTGAAAATATTTTCAAACAAATTTCCATATTTAAAAACGGTTGCTGTAAAAATTTGGAATCTCTAAGTACATTCCCTGATTTATTACGAATTTTAAAAATATTATTCCTCCCGAATGCGCTTCAATTTCGAGCTGGCAAAGCGTTACCAGTGCCAAAACCTATTTCACTTTATTACAATTAAATGCTTTAGTATCTTTAAATTGAACTTTTCCAGAAACCTTTGTATTTAATTAACGTCTACTCTGAGCATAATTTATTTTCCTGAATTACTGAATGTGATTGAAATATTTAACTTTTCCATGAAGCACACGTCTTGCTATACCAAATTATATTCAAAATCAATCTTTAAAATGCATGAAACTTTCCAAAATTTTAATATGTTGTTTCAACCAAAATTACGCTACTTTCTATCTATCAATTGACTTCTTAACTGTTTTCTAAAAACTGAATATTTTGATTTTAGAGTGGAAAATTACGTGACAAAATTCTTTACCAGCATATCACTTTTTAACATCTATATACTTTAAGTAAGATTTTCTAACAACAAACTTTATCATCTTTTGACTATTTATTCTCCTAAACATCGTTAAAAATGACGAAAAATACTAATTTAGCGAAATTGTTTAAAACCAAGTACTACATATCCAAATCTGAGGTTAAGTTTTTCTACTTCTTTAAATGAATTTATCTCTTTAATTTACTGTTTATACTTTAACTATTGCTTATATTAGATACATTACTTGGAATTATTACCAAAATTGACTGTAAAACTGACTTTAAAATGGTGGTACCATATACTTCAATTTAACTCGCTATCTTGGAAACTAATTTCACTATGCGAAATTCTAAGATATGTTACAAGCAGTAAAATGCTTAAAAGTTATGTGAATAGAAACAACAATAGAGGACGTAAACCCTTCACGTACCAAAGGATGCTGTGACAATACAAACTAAGAAACATGTGCAAATGCATTTTCAAGTGTGTGAGAATACATGCTGCCAGTTACCACACACACATAATGTACCCTGTTCCACCATCTTCATTCTCATGCAAGGTATCAATCAAAATAGTGTTTATTTTTGCACGTCTCGTATTTCATGTCATCAAATGCCTGTTTCGTCCGTATTTGGCAGTAATGTGGTTTCTTTAATTGTCCTTCAATGCCTTAAAATTTATTAGCCATGGACAGATATTAGACTATAATATTATAGGACATGTTTTGTAAATGCTTTACTAGTATGTAAATGAAGATGTTTGTGTAAATGTTGCTGTATATTCTGTATTGTATCTAAATGGAGCCTGAAATGGTAAACTAAGCTCACTACTAAAACTAGGCAAAGAATAGACGTATAATATGTTGTTTTTAGAATCTCAGATTAAATTAAATTTTTTTGATAAATGTTCCTATAAATGTGAACTCATTTAATTCGAAATTATTATCCCCACATATATACCTTTCTTATGGAAGTAAAGTCACTTTTAATCATGTTTTCTGTTTTGAGTAATATATAAATAGCTTTTTTCATATTGCCTGTCTTAGTTTCTGCTTGATATAAACATTCTCTTTTGTCCCAGAAAGCCTAATCTGAAAGCAAATGTGATAACCACTTGTTATTTCCATAGTTGTTTGGTTTATCTTACTTACAAAAATTAAAAAATAAAGAGCTTCCAGATAATCAGAATTTGAAAATAAATATTTTACACCTCTTTCTTAATATTTTTACTCAAACCCCTTGGTATCTTCAACATAATTATATAATTTATATTTTATACTCCTTAGGACCTGCAATTTATTTATTTTTTACTTTCTCTTCTTTGCAGATTGATAGTGAACAACATAATATTTTTGATGATGCTTTAACTGGTTCAGGAGTAAGTGAATGTGCGTCACTTGCATGTCTGTCTAATCCGTGTTATGGTGGCGGAACATGTGTTGAATACATGGACAAGTGGAACTGTCTTTGCCCTTCAGGGTAAGGAATTTATGTAAATTAACTATTGCTTTTAGTTATTTGTATTAGTTATTTTAAATCAGTTCTCCTAAATCAACAACCGGCAGTGATTTTAGTTACCTGAATAAGTTATATAACCCATTTAACTGATTTGCACACTGATGAAAAGATTTTAACAAAATAATAAAATCAAAAAGTAAAAATTAGAGTAGTAGAAACACCGAACAGTACTGATTCTCACTATGAGATCTAATTAAAATGAGTTAATTTTCATTAATTAACTGATTGATTACAATTATTAAGTAACGTATTGTTGCTAGGAATAATAATGTATGACATGTTTCACATCCCAAAGGTGCTTCATCAGCAGGGATCCATGAAACAAGATTGATAAATAAATAAATGTAAAGTTTCGAGTCAATTGAACAATCGGAAGTTCATTGACTGAAAGATTGCTGTATACATTTGAGAGGTGAAACTAAAGTCTGGTAAAATGGCCTGCACTCTTTTCAACCAAAAAGGAAATAAGATTGATTGCTTCTTGACATAATTTTAATTTTTTGTATCCATGTCTTAAAATGTGCAGCAAACCTATTTTAACTTCAGTTGTAGATCTAGTTTTAAATATCCTGTTTTTTACTATTTTAGCAAAAAAAAAAAAAAAAAAAAAAAAAGAAGCACATTCAGAAGTATCTCAGTATTTTATTCAAATTACCTGTAGTCATCTTTAGTTGCTTGATGTTTATGACCTGTATTTTGTCATTCCTATACATTATTGTGTAGTCTCTATGGTTTTGATCAATTTTGTTGCAGGTATATTGGAAGATCATGTGAGACATCTGTCTGCGAAATTAATCCTTGCCAATTTGGTGCTACATGTGTCATTTTTCCAGGCAGTGGTTACTTGTGCCTCTGTCCCCTGGGTAAACATGGAATTTTCTGTGAACATGGTATGTATTTACCATCATTAATCATCAGCTGCTAATATCTAGATGTTATTGTGAATTTATTGTAATGTTCTGTTATCAGATCTGGAAATTGGGCAGCCATCTTTCTCACCATCAGTAGCAGGTCTTGCATCATACACAGCATACCCATTACCAGGAGCTATTCACCAAAATATGGAACTACGATTTCGCTTCAAACCAGACACGATGGAACAAATATCTCTCATGGCTTTTGTGGGTCAGGGAGGTTATCATGACGCTCAGTCAGATCATCTTGCTGTGAGCTTCATTAAAGGATATATTGTTCTTACTTGGAATCTTGGTTCAGGTAGTTTTTTACCAGTCTGTTGCTTAATTATATAAATACACTAGCCTGCAATGGTTTTGTTTTTAACTTTTGATGATTGACTCCTCTGTAGCTTGATGCACTGAACCCGAAAATGATCTTAGTTCAGTTCCATCACGTCAGAATTTTTTTGCAATTGAGACAGATGTGGTATATGATGAACAGTATCACAAATATGAGACTGAATGACAGATTGAAATAGATTGTTTTGTATAAAACGTATTATTTTGTGGCTTATAATAAACAATATAATGTAATATAATATAAAAATAGAAACCATAATAGAAATTTTAAAATAGAACACTCAACATTTTAGTCGTTATGCCGATGTTTCTTGGGACCAGCCATGCTTTGTTTCAGGATATTCTGTATATATGCTCTACTGGGATCATCTCAATGCAACATCCAGCAATAGTCTGCCATCATTATAGTATTCCATCTGCCTTGGTAATGCTTTTCCATGTCTTTTTGTCCTGATGAAATCACTCACCCATCTCTTCACTAATCGCACCCAGATTTTCATGAAAGTAGTCTAAAAGTGCATGTAGGAAATGAACCTTCAAACTCATGGAACAGTCTAAATTTTGGTACTTCTGCAAGCATTGTCTCAGTGATAGACTTGAAATTAGAATCCTTCTTGTTGCCAGAAACTTGGTTACTACGTCTTTAAAGGTGAACCAGGCTTTTTTTTCAGCAACTTCCATTTCTTTTTCAAAATTTCTATCTTTATAAAGTTTTCTAATGTCCATACCTGTAAAGATACTCTCTTTTAGTTTTGCGGTTGACAAGGCTTGAAATTTGCTACAAATGTACTGGAAAAATTTACCATCTTTTGGTAAGGCTTTCACAAATTGCTTAATTAAGCCTGATTTGATGTGTAAGGGTGGAAGGAGAACTTTTGTCGGTTTGATGTGAGGTTTTTGGTGCATATTTTTAGTCCAGGTTCCAATGAAAGTCATTGTGGCTATTCTTTCTTTTTACAATTATTTTACTTGTCTCTGCTATCCCACTCACATAAAAAACCAAGGAAACATTTGTACCTGCCTTGCTGTCCAAGTTTCACCAATATTACTTTGAGATCATCACACATGAGCCATTTTTGATCGTCATACTTAATTTTCTGCAGAATAAATTGTAAATTTTTATATCATTCTTTTAAGTGTACAGAATGCCCTATGGGTATTGATGCATAACTTTTTCCATTGTGAAGCAGGAGAACTTTAATGCTTCATTTCGACAAATCAAAGAATAGTCTCCAGTGCTTTTGTATGGAATGTTGAACGCCTTAAACAGTCCACACACATCATTGCAGAATACTAAGTCTCCTTCTTCCGAACAGTATGGAATAAAATTGTTTTCTCTGTACCTGTACGAAGAAAGTGAAATGCCAGCTACAAGCAGATTCTTCTTTTTAAGCCTTGAACCAAGCAATTCTGAAGCCTCTTAGGTCCGATGTAGGTTGCAAATCAAATCTTTTAGTTCACTTTGTGTAAATGGCTGTGGTGCAGAATTTCCAGGTTCATACTCCTTGTCCTTCTCTTTAGTTTCTTCACTTGATTCAATTTCTGAATCACATACTTCAGGTAAATGTTCTGGTTGCATAGGTACTGGTGGGGGCGGCCTTTGCAAGTTTTCAAGGTGGTTTAAGGTCTCATTGTAGTGCCCCAAATGTGCAATCATTTATTCTTGATTAAGGTGTCGACGTAGATAGACTGAAGATAACATATACTTTTACATCCTACTAATATTATAAATGTAAAAGTTGTTTTACTTGGATGTTTTTATTGTTTCACATAGAAACTTTGGATAAAATTTGGAATAATGTATTGGCTATCTATGCTGCATTATGAATTTCACTCGAGCAAAGCCGCAGGTGGCAGATAGTATTTATATATTAATAATAACTCAAACCTCAGAAAGATTCATGTAGGATAGCAGTGGTATGAATGAGAAACAACAAAAGTAAAAAGGAATATATGTTTGAAAATAAGAAAGGATAGGGAAAAATAAACAGATACCCATCACTTACCATTGATGAAGGCAGGAAGGTGCGACGAAAACATAAAAACACAAAACATAAACAAATTGCACAATATTTCAACCTGAGTCTTAATCATGTAGGAGGCGAGACATATGGCAGGGGGGAAAGATGTGGTCACATCCCAATCTGCCACATGAATATATGTGTGAAAAGGTTTATTTTAACTATTATGGCATACACAATGCTCAAATCAGGTATAGGTCAAATTCACCTAGTTTTTAATTTAAAAAAATTAAACAAACAAACGAGGAAATAAAATCATAATTAAAAGGGCTAGACAGCCATCTTCCTTACTTTTACATTATTTTCTATAGATAAAAATTGGAAGATCTGAAAGTATATCTAGAGTCTGCATATACTGTAAATAAGTTTTGATAAGATTAATTTATAGAAACTTCATTCCCCTTTAGCGACAGTTACAGGTATATTTAGCAAAATTCGAAGTGCTGTCCACACATTCAGAAATATATGCTGCCAACTATTTTGTTTCATAAGTTGAACTTTTATTGGATTTGCTGATTCAAGCCCCCCCCCCCCCCCCGCCCCAACAACAGTTTCAGTTAGATAGCTCCTCAACAAACCTACAACCAGAAATGTCACATTCCTATCCATCAGTTAAGTTTACTTCTAAATCATCACAGGATTATTCTATTTTGGACTTTTGAGGAATTGTTTCGATGATGTGTAAGAACGACTCTATATCATTAAATCTGGATAGTTGTGTAAATTGTATTGATCATATGCTTAAACACATTCATTAAAAACAATTTTTCTGGATTTATTACTAACTCATCTACAGCCTCGTAGTCAATAAACTCTCCTTTCTTGGGAGACCGAGCGTGGTGGTGTAACGGCTAGCGTTCTGGCCTCGCATTCGGGAGGACGGCGGTTCGAATCCCCGTCCGGGCATCCAGATTTGGGTTTTCCATGGTTTCCCCAAATCACTCCAGGTGAATGCCGGGATGCTTCCTTCAAAAGGCCATGGCCGAATTCCTTCCCATTCCTTGCCCCCCATCCTTTCCCGTCTCTAAAGACCTAGTTATTGTAGGAGACGTTAAGCAGTAAAAAAAAAAAAAAAATCCTTTCTTGGGTATTAATGATAGGATATGTACCAGTCTGAGAAGCAATTTATCTAGCTCCTATCAATGCAGATGAATAACCCCGGTACTTTTTCCCTGAGCTGTTTTCCAGCAATTGTAAAGCGTTTCAGCCTGCATAGCCTTGCTTACAACATT
Source organism: Vandiemenella viatica (assembly GCA_031002005.1). Classification (NCBI taxonomy): domain Eukaryota; kingdom Metazoa; phylum Arthropoda; class Insecta; order Orthoptera; family Morabidae; genus Vandiemenella; species Vandiemenella viatica. Next base: position 279,256,775 of record JARYHS010011408.1, read on the forward strand.
TACTTGAAACAATACGTAGTCACCATTGAACCTATGAACTCAAATTGCTCCATGATATGGCTCAGGGACAAGGCATCTATTGTTGCAACTGAATAATTCAAACCAAAAGGGCATTGCGAACTGGAGATTAATGATAATGTAGTGCAGCGAGGTTAGAAACTGTATTCTCTAAACAAGTTTCAACAAGTTTTTGGCGATAGACCTTCTAAGTGCTTGGATATCACTTCCCATCGGTTTGCTGATCGAGAAAATAGAACAAATATTCTTTAAACAAATCCAGACAAGGAAACCAATTTAACTGATTTTTGGTGGCATCTGCTGTTAACAAATTTAATGACGGCTACATGAATTAAAAAATGTTCAAAGATATTGGTCCAGAATTCTGCTCTCAACACGTTTGTTGAAGTACTGGATTAGCCACTTAGCAAGAGTTAGGAATTGGTACAGGCCCTGTGCCTTCAGGGGGCCTCACGCCTATGCTTATTAATGATTTTATTTTAATGAATATAGAAAATGATTTACTGTGAGTATTGATTTGGCTACAACTATCTCTAAATTTGCACATATTAAATCAAGTTAGGTAGCTTTGTAAATGTAATGTTTCGTTTTACGTCCTTAACTTTAATACCTAAAGCAAACCAAGAGCCTCTTGTTCGCATTTGCATGTCTTAATCTGGATCTGCTTTGTTTCCTCCATTGGTTCCACTGTCATATTTTTGGTCTCGACAATCGTTCACATCCAAATCAAACTTTGCACAATATTTAGTCCAGCTCCTAGATCCCGAAGAGTCTCTTTCTGGCTTGTAAGCAAGGAAACACTCACACATTTGGACTTTGTCTTCATTAGTGTCAACAAAAGCAATATAAAGGTAATTTTTCTGACATCAGGAGCTCAATTCAGTGTGATGGAAAAGTATTTAGATGATTTATCCATAGTCAAAATATTATTACGAACTTCATTCGTTTTGAATATATTTTCCAAAATAATAGACATTAGCAATATGCCGGAGATGCTCCATCATCACAGAGTCATATTTTCCTAGCAATATACCCAATATACCATTATTAGAAGCGTTTAGTGTTTCAGATCCAAGGCTTCCTCTGAATAAGAAATTATTGCATGTTAAAAAATTACTAAATTAAAAAAGGTTTGGACATCATTTATTTGAGGATAGCAACACACCGCTGTTTTTTGTCTTCGGTCTTTATTTACAAAGCTTGTCTATTACACTGTAGTTTTTTAATCAAATCAACGCTTTTGTTCAACTGAGCATGGCGTTTTGGGATGTCCTGATAACTAACTCCAGTCATTAAATAAGAGTAAGACCATCTGTCGAAAAACAACAGTAGAAACAATATGATTTATCTGCAGAGCTAGAGTAAACAAGCCATCTTCTTTAATAAGTTTCTCCATGTGGCATCACTCTTTGATAATGCGTATTTGAAAAATGACATCCATAATTTTTTTTCTTGGCTTTTTTCATTGCTTGAATAATTATTTCACCTCTGACTACAGAAGCAATGAGCGACCATTTTGAAATATCATAATTTGTAGTTTCATTAGGTGATGTTGGTGGTATATCTGGTATACCATATTTCGTAACATTTTGAACTGCAGACAACGTTCCAGCAATAACTAAATCTTCTCGTACATGCCGCTCTTTATCATCATGAGTCTCATCTGAAGAACTTCTATTAAATAAGTTCTGTCACGTGTAGAACTAGTTCTGGTGACGACAATTATGATGACTTTTCAACCAAAAAAAAAAAAAAAAAACAAGAAAAAACACACACACACAGCGACATGTTTTCTGCAATCACATAAGGACTAACAGGATATAAATACATAAGTAAGTTGACTTTTGCCCCATGAACATGCACTTGCATGTAAACAAACTCAAAAACTACAGCCCAAAATGTAGGAAACAGGTGCAGGAAGCATGGTGTGGTACCAGAGAGTGCTAATTATGAGACAAGTTGCGCTTTTCATGATTTGACTCCAGTCGCAACTCGAGTTGACTTGATTCTATGACAACATATGACTATGCATTAAGCTGAAGCTCTATTTATATACTTTTCTGGATGTTTAATGTGTAAAATAATATGTGAACAGCAAGCTAAGTTATTATAGATTTTATTTTTAACTTTTTTGTGCATATGATCTATTGCTGCCTTTTCAGCGCCCCCTCTCCACCCCCCACCCCCCCTCATATAATGGTGCCCGGTGCAGCCTCACCACTCGTACCACCCTAGGGCTGCCCCTGGGTACTAGTACGTGGGGAAAGACTTAAAGCCAATTGCAGATTTGAATATACAATGTTCTTTTTATTCTTTATATTAAAACTGTAAACACTGGTTGTGCAAAAGTAACAATCTTCAGTATGATTTTGTGGCTCTCACCAGACCATCGGAATGCAGGATCTGAATGCATGTTTTTCACCCTTTGATTACTGGCTCAGTCCTACAAAACATGTATAGCAAACATAGTGAGGTGTCCAGATTTTGTCTTGATCTCCTAATTTTACTCTGAAATATGCGAGGTACAGTTGCCGCATGAATGATATTTTCCTTTTTTGCCTTAACACCATTAACTCACCAGAAATGTAACAAAGGGTATCTCCAGACTTTTTACAGTCTCTTGAAGCCATGTCAAAAACTGTATGGTACCTTTCAAGCATCTACAACACCAACACATTTGATTGTGGACAATACCCACCAGTGGTTGCACCAACACAGACAGTTGAGATATTCAAAATGTTCAAGGATGAAAGTGCTGCCATCTTCTGGTTTCTGATGTGAATGACTTGTTTACATTACAATTACAATTACACCAATACATGGTAGCATTTCCTATGTCTTTAAATCTGGCAGCGCAACTTATATTTTTCATTTCTTTCGATATATGACACTTTTAACAGATTGTGATTTGCAAAAAAATCGGATGTGATGGAGAAAAACTAAGATCAGTTTGGGTATCTTTTTCTTTTTTTAGGTATGGCTTTACGCCTTGTCGACGTCGATGTCATTAGAGGTGGGATGGACCGAGCATGGTGGTGTAACGGCTAGCGTTCTGGCCTCGCATTTGGGAGGACGGCGGTTCGAATCCCCGTCCGGGCATCCAGATTTGGGTTTTCCATGGTTTCCCAAATCACTCCAGGCAAATGCCGAGATGCTTCCTTCACCAGGCCATGGCTGAATTCCTTCCCATTCCTTGCCCCCATCCTTTCCCGTCTCCAAAGACCTCGCTGTTAGAGAGACGTTAAACAGATAAAAAAAGAGGTGGGATGGGATTGGGGAACAAGGAACAGGAAGGAATTCGGCCATGCCTTTTTTGAAGGAAGCATCCTGGCATTCGCCTGGTGTGATTTGGGGAAACCATGGAAAACCCAAATGCAAGGCCAGAAAGTTAACCGTTCACCCACCACGCACGGAAACAAAACAGATTCTAGTACCAGCAACCTACAAGATCCTGTCCAAAGTACTGAGCTTCAGAGATGAGAGAATGCTCAACCCAGAAATAGAGTATTGGGGAGTAGGGGGGGGGGAGGGTTAGAAAAGAAAGATCATGTGTGGAACAAATTATGAATTTAATGAAAATTGTAGAAATTAGGAAGGTCAGAAACATAAAATATGTGGTAACTTTTGTAGACTTTTAAAAGACTAATGACTCAGTTGACAGAAGTGCATTAATAAACATTATAAAAGAATTATGACTTATTAATAGAACTACAGAAATAATGGAATTGACATTGATAAACACAAGATCTAAAGTATATGTTCCTTAAGTTTATATTACCATGCCCCTGGTCCATAAAATGAAAAATTCCCATGTCCCCCATCCCTAACCACAATTTTATTATCATTTTTGGATTCAGTGCACATAGTAATCCATCATCAGAACTTGAAAAACATGATATAATCAAAAAAATTCAAGCCTGTGATATTAATTAGTAGTGTTACTTATGGATGTATCATTGTAATTGTTAAGACTACATCTAAATGAGTCCCATAAGATGACTGCAGATAATTTTTGAAGTAAATTAAAATAATTTCTTCTTTATTTGGCATATAGTGATCTAATATAGTCATGCAGACTTACTTGTTATTTACAAGCATGTGTAAAGTCCATTGTCTTTGTTTCAATTAACCTTAAGGTTCTGTGATTCTCATGAATACCACAATGCATTTCAGGACCGAGGAGGATATTTACCACTCGTCCAATTACCCAGAGAGCCAAGAGGCCACACTTCGTAAGTTTAGGAAGGTCAGGCAGACATGCTTGGTTACGTGTAGACAATATTCAGAATGTTACCGGAATTTCTCCTGGGCACATGAATCAATTAAACACACACTCATTCCTCTACATAGGTATCATAGAGCAATATTATTTTTGTAAAATAAAATTCATCCAAGGGATTCATACTGATGTGTTTGTAATTTTGGTATACTTTTCTGAATATAGGTGGCCATGAATCTGTGAATTTTTCAATATTGCCACATGATCTTCCTCTCCATAGTGGATTTTCTGGCTGCCTGTTTGATGTTGAACTTCGAGCAGGAAGAATATCTGTTCCTCTCCAAAAAACTAGGACAGCAATTGGCAGAGGTGTTGGCCAGTGTGGTACTACAGAATGTCATGAACGTGCTTGTTACAATGGTGGTGCTTGTCTTCACCATGGTGCTACATATGTGTAAGCAAGTTTTATTTTGAAGATTACTTAAACACATAATAATTTCACTTTCTTAATTTCTGTATAGTGTATGCTAAAGGTAACATGTCTGAACAAAATAATGATGATTTGTGTATGAATGAGAGAGAGAGAATGGATGACAGTCCGACCCAGGGGATTTAATCTTTAGGAGATTCCAGATTTTTTTTTTTTTCAAAAATAACTTCAATCTTCCAGGGGCATGTAAGCTACCTTAGAATTCTTCAAATTCTAGTTAGTCACTTTGGGAAATGGAGAACTGGCATAATGCAGATACCGATACCGCAGCCTAGAGCCATATACACAACGAATTGAAGTGGTAAAACCAACTAAACAGTTCATACAGACCACAAACCAGCATTAAAGAGTGAAAATAAAAAGGTAAACTTACCTAAATCATTGCAATAGCAAAATATCCATCTTGGTAAACATAAAATTTTGTTATAACACAATATCACTATTAAACAATACTTTTTGATGCTGTAAAAGTTATAATAACAATTAGCCATTAGTTAATAAATTCTTTTATAAACAAACCATAATCAACAGTTTGAAGCATTTACAGTATGAAAACACAGGTATTCATATAAACTTGCAGTTTCAACTCCATAAAAGCAGATGTTTAAAGCAGTATTTGAAATCAGCTGATAGTGTTTAACCAACTTAATATAAATCAACATAACATAGTAAATTTTTAGATTGTTTTGTATGGTCAAACAAATCAGAGACAGTTTCTAAACTAAATACTTGGTAAAACCTGTTAGGGGACAAGCAGGATACCGGGGTGTGTATCGGCTTGATCACCTAAACTGTTGCACCTACAAAATACTGGTAATGTCAAAGAAATGTTCTGAAACTGTGAATAACCTGTGGAAAATTATTAACTGCACAATAGAAATGGCCAGGGCCGATGCTAGGATTCTCGGGCCCCAGGTAAGTGTTCTCGGGCCCCCCACCTCTATTTTGTTTTTCTTGCACTTTGATTTTTTGGATAAAGTCAGAAAATTTTTATTAAAAAAAAAATCAAATAACACATTTTTCAGAAATTTTTATGTTTAATTTCTATTTAGCTAGATACGCCTTGGGCCCCGGGTACGTTTGCCCCGCTTACCCCTACCTAACGCCAGCCCTGGAAACGGCCGCCACTTACATAAATAAACCCTATGTAAGAAGGGTACTAATTTAGAAATGAAAGATGTTGAAGTTCAAGTCACGAAAGCAATATATTCTTAAAAGTTCCACAAAGTACATAAATGGCAGTTAGCTAAGGCATCAGTCTAATCATCACACGGAAGATTACAGGAAATGAAGCAGAACGGACTCGCCGAACCCCAAACTGAAAATTCAGATACTCCTATTGACTGACTACATGTCTGGGAAAGTTCAAATTTCAAAGATGGCCTCTCTGAAGTGCGCCATATCTACTTCCGGCTACCCAGATCTCTCCTGAGTTACTATGCTAGTTTCAGTTGATATGTCCGTTCACCATCGAGATTTTCTATCAACTGAACATGGCGGCACCAGGATTTCCTTTAATCATCTGAATGGAATCTAACTGCCGAAAACAACAGATGTTCAAAAAACTCATGTCTTCAGAGGGCTTCCAGAAAATCACAAAGTGTAGAATGTATTCAAAAAAGTGTTTTGTGTTCAGTGGGTTTTAGCTCTAAATGCCTCCAAATCGTTGTAAAACATTTATTAGTTGGTGGAATTGTACAGTTAATTTGACTTTACTAAATTGACCCAGTTAATGTTTATAGTTTTTAGTTTAAACTGTTGCAAAAATGTTCTTATGTGCCTGCTGATTCCAATGAGCCAACAATCTTTAAAATTGGTTAAGGCTATCAAAAGTTATCAATTTTTCTAAAATCCATGTTTTTCCCACTCTACTCAAATTTACTAATTTTTTATTCACAACTTATTTCGCCAGGATATTATTTTTAAAACCTTTCTTTAATTTATTTAAGTGTTTTCCAAATGTTTTTAGTTTCTGAAATATGTTTGCCGGTTGAGCATTCTATTTTATAGGTGAGCACATTTGCGTCTTAAATTTACGACTTATGTGTATCTTTTATTAAATGACTGGCAGCTATTTGAAACTTAAGGAATATTAGTGGGAATATTATTTGGTGGCATAAAAACTACTTTTTAAGCTCGAAAATTACCTGTCCAAGTCGTAATCTTTTATTTAAGATGGGCACATGGTTCAATGTTTTAAAAATCATATTTACTGCTTTAAATCTATCTGAAACTACAAGTTATTAGTGAATTTTTATTCTCCTTGGCATAATTATTATTACAAAAGTGCTTTACAGTGGCGAAAAGTGTGGAATATAAGTGATATGGTCACGTAACCAAACTTGTTTATTTACATTTCGGATGGTTAAGGATTACGCTTACTTAGGTAAGTTTACAAGTGATTTCTTTTTTAAAAAAACTGTTTATTTATTGCTGCTATTATCTGTTTGTTTATTCTTCTGACTTTAATGTGTTGTGAATTAGGTTTTAGGCTGCAGTACCGTGTATTAATGTTAATCCCCTTTCCCGTTACTTTTTGAGTGATTATTGAAAATATAAAGGGGAAGGTAGCTTAAAACCGACAGGGTGTATATAGTTTTAATTATCATGGACCCACCAACAAAAGTCAGTAAATGAAAATACTTTAAGAAGATGTAATAAAACCACTGAAATTTATTCCGTAAACCTTTTTTACATAACAGACAGAATCTTCATAATAATCAGGTGAAATGTGTTTTCGACTTATGGCGCCGGCAAGAAAGAAGTAGAAATTTTTAGAAATTCGATTGTAAAACAACCACCGCAGCTAGAGGAGATTGAGAGCATTTTAGAAAGCTGAGAAACTGTAGAATCGAATGAAATAAGTTTAAAATTCAAAACAGAAGATCTCCGCCCCAGAAGTTTGGTATTACAACACGACTTGTGGTTTTTAAAGGACTTATACACCCGAGTAATAAATCAGCCATATTTGGTATTAAATAAAAAGATATGATTAATAGAAGCTCTAAAAAACTTACTTGAACCTTCTACCACTTCTATAAACTGGGATATTAGCTTTTGCACCTTAACAGACTTTTAATTTTTACAGCAAAATGGTTGAGTTTACAGAAAAATTCATAAGGAAGTAAATTACTTGTTGCAAGTTATTCTAATTACTATTAAAGTTTCAGAACTCTATGTTTCACCTTTTTAAAATTTATGGAACTATGTTACATCACGGAGGGCTACTCTGGTAGGAAGCTGATTATCATATAGGCAGTGGATGCGAGGTCCGCAGTCGGTCGCCGACAAGTTCTAGGAGTGTTAAGGTCATGACTCGTTGGTATAGCGCTTACTGCGCTGAGTGGTGAGGTGGGTGGAAGTCGGTAGCAGAGCACCATGCTGGATGTTGGCCATCATTGTTTTTTGTTAGTAGAGCGGTTCGTGTTAACAACCATTATGTAACTTTGAAAATTTAACTAGGGGTTTTTGGTCGATCTGTCGATGGCCATTCATTCTTGTCATTCAAACCATTATCCATACTTGACCTACCGTGTAATCCCCAGAACCATTCCCTCCAAATTTATCAGAAATTTTTACCCTCTAGTTTGGCTTCATAACCCGCATTCTTTTGGAAATGAAATGTCTGATTGCCTTTCAACTGTAAAAGTTTATTTTATCCAAAGAATATTGTAATTGTTTATTTTCGAACATGAACAGTGATCCTTTTCTTTCTTAAGGTCAAACCAAGAGAGTGACGGCTGTCTTTAACTATTACAGTTGATTTATTCCAAGGTACTATTTTCACGGTTTAACAGCTTGATTTTTAGCAAGACTTTGTCAGAGATGAAAGTAAGTGGTGAGGTGCATAAGTGATATTACATCCCCAATATTGGTTAAGTCCCCAGAGAAACTGTTGCTGTTTGGGAAGTCTCTGACAGCATGGTGGATGAAACAGGACTAAAATTACTGGTTTCACGGAATATGGCATGAACTACTATTGGTTGGTTTGGATTCTGAATGAATACTGTCTGTCGATGGCCATTCATTCTTGTCATTCAAACCATTATCCATACTTGACCTACCATATAATCCCTAGAACCATTCCTTCCAAATTTATCAGAAATTTTTATCTTCTAATTTGGCTTCATCTAATTTGCTGAAATCCTTGTTCAACACCTGCAATCTTAGACCAGCCAAAACCAGTGGCAGGAGGCAACACTGAATTCGCCATCCTTCCTGCAGACAAGGGCTCTAAGGCTCTTTTCACACTATGCAGATTTGACCAAACAGTAGAAAATTGTACGGTGACATGCCATCAGTAGCATGAAGAAGAGCATGGCCCCTTTCACATTACACGGCGATGGCATAACGCCATCCGGTCGCCGTCTAGCAGCCATCCACCGCCACTGCAACACATGACAGCCAGACGGCGACAGATAACTCAGTGGTGGTCAAATACACACTCTCACATTACACTGTTTTCAAGTGTATGGTTGTTCCCTTGGGCCAATGTAGTCAGTCTTTGGTATTCAAACAACTTCTCCCACCAGGAGAGTTATGGAACTATACCATGGGAAATAGGGGGAGGACAAATTGGTTTAACCCTTTTGCTGTGGATGAAATCTAGAGATGTCATGCTGATTATGTACATCAGTTCTGATGATGTCTTTAGACATCCACTTCAAGCCTCATCTGACATTGCCAGTATTTGTTAAGTTTGAAACGGAAGTAGACATAGCCGTTCTTATCACTTTACTATAGTGTAAATAAGCCTATTTATAATGTGAGTGCAGTTTCATAAGGTGACTGAACCTTTGTGCCAGACAGGCAACAAAATGGCAGCAATAACAGTACATAAAACAGCACATGATGATATCAGTGTGCTGTTGCAACACAAGTTTACACATTCCAGTGTATTTGTATTTACAAGTGCATAAATTTCTGTAATAAAAAACTTATCCTACTTTCCTGTAGATGCTCTTGCACTGATTATATAATATGCATGTCGATATAAGTCATCAGCACAGGAGGAGAACTTAGCATGCCACGTGCGCATTACGTCTTTAGACTCATTTATCTTTTTGCATATATTATTGTTTTTTCCTAAAAAAGATTACTACTAACAATAATAAAAACTTATCTTACTTCCCTATACATGCTCTCATATTGATTATATAATGCATGACTTCAATATATGTCATTGGCACTGGAGGAGAAATTAGCGTGCCATGTGCACATGACTTCTTTAAATGTTGTTCACATTTTGCTTATATTAATGTTCTGATAACAATAAAGTGAAAAACTGCATGCAAGGAAATGACAAAATTGTACAGCTGTGGGGTCGAGTATCTTAGTATTACTGCCACAATAAAGAGTTAAACAAAGGAATAGGCTAGAACAAAGAAGTGCCTTCTCACCACTACTTTCATTATGATCATGGATGATATAATGGAGAAGATGGCAGTGAGGATAGAAGAGGAAAACATGAAGGTGATGGCTTTTATGGATGACCTGCTGATCTGGGTAAGTGATGAAGAGAGAGTTTAGTGACAGTTGGATGTATGAGCAGATTGTGTGGAGCAATATGGCTTGAAATTGTGAGTAGATGGTAACTACCTAGAAGAAGAACAGTATAACCAGGGAAATCATGATGCCAGATAAACGGCTGAAGATGGTAAACAGTTTCAAGTGGATGAGGAGTGTTTTAGAGGAAAGTGGAAGGAATGATGGTAAGATAAGTGAAGGAGGAAGACAGGCGATGGCATTTTTGAATTGTAGCAAAGCCTGATATGGAATAGAGATGTGCCACAGAAAAGGAAGAGAGTAATTTACCGCACATACTATGTGCCTATCCTTACATATAGTACTGAAATCTGGACAATGAAGAAGTGGGACAGCAGCAGGATACAAGTGAGTGAAATGAAATTTTTAAGAAGTAGGATGAGTGTCACTGTAATGGATAGGATAAAGAATGAGACAGTTAGATACACCATAAAAGAGAAACCCCTACAGGAAATGATAGAGAAGGCAAGACTAAGTTGGTGTGGACATCTAAAGAGAATGGAAAAAAACAAAGAATCCCAAGAAAAAAATTCATGAAATGAAGATGCACAGTAAATGACAAAGAGAAAAACCAAGGGATGGATGGCTGAGTGGGTGGAGGACAGTGTACAGAAGAAAGGAGAGGACTGGACCAATTTGGTGACAGAGAGGTGATGGAAGGAAAGAAGAAAATGGAGAGGCTTGTATACAAGGCAAACTCAGCCGTTGGGACCGAGCGGGGCGGTGTAACGGTTAGCGTTCTCGCCTCACATTCGGGAGGACGGCGGTTCGAATCCCCGTCCGGGCATCCAGATTTGGGTTTTCCATGGTTTCCCCAAATCACTCCAGGCAAATGCCGGGATACTTCCTTCAAAAGGCCATGGCCGAATTCCTTCCCATTCCTTGCCCCCCATCCTTTCCCGTCTCTAAAGACCTCAATGTTAAAAAGAGACGTAAAGCAGTTACAAAAAAAAAAAAAAAACCCTCAGCCATTGGCTGGAAGCTGTTGAGGATGATTATGATGATCTCCTAGAAATCAATATCCGACAACTACCCACTACTAGGCCACATCTCAACCTGTTCAGCCCATTGACTGCCCTAAAATTCCCAAAACTAACCTTAGTGCAGTCCCTGCCACACACTTGCATTCATTTAGCAATATGGTGGTTGAGTGGTTAAGGTGGTCGTGATCGTGAGGTCCCGGTTGTCAGGGACTAGCGGGATACTGGGGGTTGGTACCCGCCTAAATCACCTGAACCAGATGTCGTCCAAAAATAATCTAAGTCCAAAAGAAAGTTCTGTAACCGTGTTAAAATGATTATGCTAACTATTGACATTGACCACAGTCGCCACTTGTAGTTTTAAACCCACCACAAGAAGGGTACTAAAGTATAAATGAAAGTCACCAGTCGAAATCACAGAATTATATTTTCCAAAATATTCACGTTCATAATGTCATTTTACAGTTAGCATGGCAATCGGACATTCTTCTTCACCGAAAATCACAAGTTGAGAATCAAGAGCAAAACCGCATTTCCCCCAGTGAAAATAAAACAAAGGTTTGAAATACACATCTCCTGAAACTGATTGTTCGAAATGATGATGGTCTACACTTTCAAACAATGGCCGCCACTCACGCGCAAGGTTCACATGGTTGTCGAATCGTTCTGCGCTACTTTTCCGTGACGTCAGCGTTACCCACCATCCCACGCGCTCCTAGCATCGCTAAGCACGCGTGCTTCCACCACGAAGTTTCAAACAAGACTGGAGACCGGACGCGCCTTCAACACCTCCTAGCTGACTTATATAAGCTCGGGTCACATGATACAGTTTCTCTTCAACAAATGACCAAATATGGATGTGTTAAATGAATTACCGCGTTAGTCAATGCTCGGTTATCTTATTATTTAAAATCGGCTTTAGTAATAATTTCGAAATTATGTTTAAAATATTATTCCCGATTTTAGATTCTAAAAAAATATGAACTTTATTTAAATCTGTTGAGTTATGGTAAAACCGGTAATTCTAACAGTCAGTTGTAGTCTTTATTTATGTTTTTATTTATAACTCTGAAGGTTTATGGATTATGACGCCGGAAAAATTATCAATGTGTAGCCTGAATTAAACTGCGTATTTTAGTGTTTATTCCATCTTTGTAGCTGTTATATCTGAGGCACAATAAATTATTCAAATATTTGCACGTGTATTTAATGTCGAGTGAATTTGGAAAACCTATAACATCTGTTCTATTGCTTCAAACGGCATGAAATAAATATGTAGGGAGCTAAAAGAATGTATTTTTACGACAAACTAATTTTTAACCCGGAATCTAAGTAGGTTTTTAAATGAAAAATGTCAAAGTCGGTTATACTATTTTACGTGTTCATTTTATATTTAAAAATACTTAAACAGTTAGAAAACTACAAGATTTAGATGAATTTACTTCGCTTTATGGCTGTTTTAATTTATTCTCTACTTTATATTGTGTGGCCGTGTTTAAAATCAGTGTAGAAGCATTTTATATGTGCAGTGTCTATAGCAAGTTACTTTGTGATTGGATTATCATACAACAGGTTAGTGAAATGCGTTTAAATGTGTCTAGAAAATTAATTATGGGTGTTAACTGGTATTTACATGCTCTTTGCGCTTTTGAAATGGTTTAATAGTGTTAGAATTAATTCCGGAAAGTCGAACAAACTAGTCAGTTTACCGGCACCTGTTTATTCACTGATATCTCGTATTTTACGGCTTAAAACAGCTTAACACCTATTAAAACTGAAAGATTAGTTTATTTCCTTTATATTTGTCTACTTTTTAAATCCTGAAATTACTTAAAAGCCTTCAAATTATTTATGTGAACTGTTTATGGGAATGAGTGCTGAAATTTATTCATAATTACTTCTTGTGATTATTAAACTCTTGAAAACTATTAGAAATCTACTACACTGTCTCAGGGATTATTATGACTACTTTTAGGACTCTAAAATGGTCAAGTTTCATTACAATGTGATATCTTCATACTGCTTCAATCTATTATTCCAAACATCCAGTCTGTTTCTTTAAAATACTTGCTAAACGGTATTTAAATGTGAAGTTATGTTTATAATGGTTCTAGGCCTGTGTATTATTAGACTTTTATACTCTTTACTGGACGAAAATCACTTCAGAAATACCAAAGTCTGTTATATGCCCAAAATTAAAGGTTAGATTTGCCTGGTATTTAAATTATCTGTTTATCTTTAACATAAAGTTTATTAACCGTGATAAAAGGTTTATTTAGTGACTATATTTACTATTTATGGCCATTTCCTTCATTTAAATTGGTTCATAACAACTCGTTAAACAATGTCAGTATCTGGTATTACAAGTTTACTTTTATATGTTATTACTTGCTTCCTGCTGGAATATCGTTTATTTAATGCCATCTATATGTTATTTACCTTGGTTATGGATTATTTATTCACTTTAGTGTATGGAAGTGTTGTCAACTCGATTTTACGTGTGGTACCGGATACTAAAGTTAACCCAAAACTCGGCCCGATTCTAACCAAATATTGCAAATATAACGAGGGATACCTTACACGGTTCAAATCTCTGTTCTGGCCCTTCACCCAACCTTCACCTGTACCACAGCTTGCTGTGCAGTGTGATGTATTATAGAATGCTTTCATAGTTCTGACTCCATGTTAAACTGCAGGTCCCCTTTACCCTTTAGGCATACCAGGTTATGTTAATGTTATGTTATGTTAATGTAGCCTCTATAGAGGCACATGCCCAGCAAATCAAAAATCTGTCAGTCGGCAGCTGAACCCTTAGGTGATATCCTGACCAACAGTGCCATACTCATTATTATATTCTTTAAAATGGTAAGAGATTAAGAACATAAAAAAGTTCTTTGAATTCACAATGTTTAAGTCTACTTTTTTTATTACCACTTGCCACCATCTGTATTCTCTGCATTATATTCAGGCAATTTTTTTCGACATTACATCAGCTTATTTTCCAAGAAAAACTAATGCATTATAATTTCCCTCATCTCATAACAGACTATGTTAGTGTGAACAGTCAAACTTGGAAACATTCTATGAGTAGTGTGTGTAAACACCATTTCAAAAATTATGACCATTATTGTCTGCATAATTTTTATCGATTTCAAATGATCCAATTCAGATTATTTCCAACTACATATCTTAACGCAACTGTTTACAGGTGTTTATGTCCAGATGGTTGGTTTGGTCCTGTTTGTGCACAGCGCTATAACCCCTGTGATTCAATGAGACATAATTGCAGTTCTGGGGCTACATGTGTTCCATTAGCAGTAGGGTATGAATGTGATTGCCCAATAGGCAAGGCTGGTACATATTGTGAAAAAAGTAAGTACCATATTAATTTTAATTCATTTTATTGAATAGTTCTAATAGTTGTTAACATGTTTCAAGAAAAGAGGGAACTTCAGTTTATATTAGGAGAGTAGTTATCAACATTAACATTCTAAAATGAAATTTTCAGAGAATTCTTTAAGATCAATGCAGACAAATAAGTATATTTAAATTATTAACTTTAATTAGTGTTTTCTACATTCGTAATTAGTACTTGTTTGGTATTCAGGAAGATGTTCTTCTTCGATTATTTCTTCTTATGGAAAATTTAACAGATTATGCTAAAATAGTTTAGTTCTTTCAATTATAAATATGTTAATATTTTATTCCAGAATTATTATTGCCTTAAAATTAAAGACAGTAAACTTATAATATTTCTGGGTAGAAACTAGAATTTACTGCCTAAACAAACTTAATCTATCTTTAATAAAAACTGATTCTCCCCTCTTAATATATCAACAAATAATCATAATTGGAAAGTTTTTGTGGTAGTTTGAATACAAACAAGGATGCAAAAAGTAAATCTATAACCGACCAAGGTGGAGACAGGAGGGCTGCAGTGATAAAACTCATGCAGGTTCTAAGTCGTCATGATTGGATACAGTTGAACCATGCTGTTAGGCAGGTAAATATGGAAACAGATATACTATTTGGAAGACGCATTAGTTCTGTTTGGGGGTAGTGTCAGTGAACACCACTGGTAGGCGGGGTTTTACTAGGCATGCCCTAAACCTAAATAGAAGAGGGAAGGGAGTACTTTCTGAGTTGTTAGCTAAAGCTATAAGGGAGTCCACTTCCAGTTATGATGGGGTCACAACTGTGCCTTTTCTAGGTTAGGGGCTACTGTGGAGGGGATAAAAATAATTGATCAAATGGATACTGATTGTAGATGCACTATTGGGGGGATGCTAAAGAAACAGATCAAGCCATTGAAATAATAACTGAATTGGGTACAACTGGAAAGACAAATGTTAATGCTGAAAATACCTCAAAGCCAAAAATAAGGGTGTTATTGGTGAACTGTAGAATTATAATGAACCAAGTGTTAGAATTTTCAAACTTAATAGAGATGCATAAACCACAAGTGATTATAATGGTAGAGTGTTGGTTAAAATAAGGAGTACTAGACAATGAGGTTTTTCCTGAAGGTTACAGAGTGTACAAAAGAGACAGAGGAGCATTTGGTGGAGGGGTATTCATACTGGTTAGCAAAGATTGCAACAGTTCTCCAGTGTTCATAGATCGTGACCACGAGTTACTGAGGGGAGGTTTCAGGGAGTTAGCTGCTTATTAAAGTGGAAGAATGAATGATGAAGATGAGGTTCTTGGAGAGAAACTAAATTTGTATTCATTTTTCAGAGGTGAGCATAGAGTGGTCATTATTGGAGGAGATTTAAATTTATCATGTGTCAACTGGGTAGGATATAAGGTTAGTAACAAAGGAACAGAGAGAACAGAGATTTGCACATACCTTAGTAAGGATGGAGGTTTTGCACATGTGGTTGAGCAGAAGGTGAGGGGACCAAACGTTGCATATCTTTCTAATAAAGCCTGATGAAAATCTTGTGGGATGTCAGATAACTGAAAGAATAAGTGATCACAATGCAGTACTGATGGATATTAGTGGATTCAGTAAACCAGTGGTCAGAATAGAAGAGGAAAAGAGTTATAATTATAAAAAGGGACAGACTTTATAATTGAAGAGGTATTTCAGGAAAAGGTTCAACAAATGGAACGATGGCACAAGTACAGTAGATGCAAAGTTTGAAGAGTTTAAGCAGAAAATAAAGAGAAGTTCAGAACCCATTCTAAAATAGGGAGGTGAGAAAGTTAAAGAGGTTAGTGACACAGAAACACAGCAGAGTTAAGAGACAGGAAGGCAGTAGAGAATACTTAAAACAACTATATAAGTAATTAATAAGATCAAAGAAAAAAGCAAAGGAAGGGTTTATGAAGAATATTATTGGTGCAGGGTGACCACTGAACGATGCATCTAGAAACTTCTATGGCTATATTAGAAAACTGAGGGGGAGGGAATGTATTCAGACAATTGTAGATAAGAATGGAGTTAAAGTCACTGAGGATTTTAAAATGGCAGAGATATTGAGTGACTGGTTTAATGGCACCACTAGGGACTATCATCCTGTGATAGGAGGGAATAAATCAGAGGAGAGTCTGCCTATAAGTATAAATGAGGAAACTACAAAATTTTAAATACGTTATCAAGAATTAATGAAGGAATTCAAAGAGTTGGTGTAGATAATATTACTACAGATGTACGGTATTAAAAGCTGATTGATATGATATTATACCTTACCTTGAAATTTTATTTAAAATGAGTCTGTAGTCTTTCCGCTTACCAGAGGACTGGAAAAGAGTGATCGTAACACTGGTTTGTAAAAGAAGGGAGAATTATTGGGTCAAAACTTAGAGGCTAATTAGTTTCACATTAGTGATAGACCAAATGATGGGGGGATTGATATGCAGTTGTATCAGAAATGTATGTGAGGAAAGAAACTGGTTTGCAGATTGACAACATAGCTTTCGGCAAGGATATTCATGTGAATCTCAAAAGGGGGGAGGGGGCTATATGCAAGATATTTCAGATGAATTGAAGAAGGGAGGCAAAAGCACTTAACAGTGTGTTCCATAAAGTGGTTTTAAATAAACTGAAAACCATTGGATTGGATGAAAAAGTTACTTATTGGGTAGAGGAACTCTTATAACCCAGAAAGCAGTGTAGGAAATACATTATCAAAAGCGATGGAAGTAATTATGAGAGTACCACAGCATAGTGTATAGGACAATTACTGTTCATTAATGTAATGAATGATTGTGTTGATGGTTTACGGTCAGAATTTTGGTTGTTTGCAAATGATGGCATATAATAAGATCAAAACAGGACTAGACTGCAGGGTGTCCTAGAAAGAATATCTAAGTGGGTAGGTCAGCACGGAATGAAGATAAATGCCAAGAAGAGTCAGTTTATTAGGTACACAGCAAAAAAGTAAAGGTTATTTATAATTATAGGGTGGTATCAGAATTGCAGAATTTACTGGAGAGAATAAGGACAGATGTACCAGAGCAGTTAGGGAATTTGGTTACAAAACTTTTGTTAGACCATTGATTGAATATGGACCCACATTTTTGGTATCAAATACAGGAGTTGGAGGGTTAGCAAAGAAAAGGATTTGTTTTTAGAAATTATCACAGAACCCAGTCAATAAATGATATTGTAAAGGAGCTGGATTGGGAATCATTGGAGGACAGGAGAAGAGTGAAGAGAGTGCTGGGAGTGTACATGGCTTATGTTGGTCATGGGGTTTGGAGGGATATTGGTCGAAGAATTAGGAATATCGCATGCAAGCGAAAAGATGACCATGACCAAAAGCTGGCACTTGATTTCATGCATAAGGGAGGGAAAAAATTCTTTTGTAGGTAAGGGTGTCAGGGATAGGAACAAATTACCAATTGCAGTGATGAATAATTTACCAAAAATGCTGAAGAAATTAAATATTAAAATTTGTAAATTGCAAAAATCAATGGGGGAAGAATTTAACACTCAAATTATATAAAATAATTAAAAGTGGTATTACTTGACTAAGAGAAGATGTATACCTTCCTGACCAGTGAGCTATACAAACACAGCATGGTGCTGGATAAGCTTTTCATTTAAACAACAGTCATCTAAATACATGTCAATAAAAGTATCTTATTGTTAGTGACCAGAACTAGAATGGGAGTTCACATCCCTCGGCCGAACATGCTACTAGGAAAAGACCTATAAGTTACTTTGTCTGTGGATATATTACACACAGATTTTATTAATAGGCCAAAGCATATCCTGAAGAAATATCTCTGAGACTGGTTTTTAATGAATTAATAAACTTTCATCACTTTGTGTAACCATCATCAGTATTAATCAAACACTACTTTGGTCATTGTGTCCATAAAGTTGACATCATGTGACTGGTCTCCATTGCCATATTAACCCATCGCTTACTACAGATGAAGGCATCAGGGCCAAAAAAACACAAAAACAGACTTTACAATATTTCAGTTAATAACCTTACTAATCTAGCAGGCAAGACATATGACAAGTGGAAAGATGTGCACTCATCCAGAACTACCACATGATTCATGATTGTATGGATGTGTTTCTTTTGCCCTCCTTCCTTCTTCTGCGGTAAGTTATAGATTATTTTCCCAATCCTATATCATTTTTGTTGTATGATAGATATTTAAAATGCTATAATTATTGATTAATGCAAAAATCAAGTCAGCTACAACATGAACCCCACACACAAGTCTTAAATTATGTGGGATTCACAACATAATATCTGTCAAACCATAATTAAACGTATATTACTGATTTTGTGTATAAAAATTATTATATAAAGAATAAAAATTTAAATAGTACGATAGTTCTGTTTTACCTATAGAAAACATTATAAAAAATATAGTTCAGTTTGTAGACCCCAATCATTCAGAATGTTATGAAGTATGTAGGATTTCTGTTGATCTATTAAATAATAAATTTGATAACTGCATCCACATTTGCACAATCAAGTAATTTTCAATTTATCACCTAAGAATCCAGTTCCTACAAGTATTATTTTTATTAAATTTGGTTGAGTTTAATTAAATTTCAGTGTGTTTCTTTCAGTAACTGCTCAAGGAAAAAATTACTTAAGTTGATAACTGGTAATTCTTAATACTTGCTGAATTCATAAAAGCAAATTTACTTGATGAATGAATTTTATTACTTCTTTTTCATAACTAATTATTTAAAATAATTTTATATTATTTGATTTCAGATGAAACATTATCAGACGTAAGTTTCTCAGGAAAGCGATCATATATGTCTCTCCCAATTTCAAATCCCCATGAAAACCAAATATGTATCGAGCTAGAAATCAAACCGCTTAGAGACAGAGGGCTGGTACTGTACATAGGACAACCTGATGAAAAGAGTTTCATCTCTCTCTCTTTGCAAGGTGGTATTTTGGAACTGAGAGTACTTCCAGGTATTTTTTTTGCATAAAATTAATATTTATTAATTATTAACCATGGAAATAGAGACTATCAAATGTGATGAGCAGAAACATATAAAACTGTAGGAAACAACTGTTACTTTACACACTTTATCTTAGAATGTCAGAAAGTCACAAAATCACAATACCACAATACTTATAATCATAAGGGACAATTTTTGGTAATGTTGATGGACTAGAAAAATATAAAAAGAAACACAGCGAAATAAGGCTGGTTGTTGAGGTAGAAAATAATAGAGAAATAAATAATAACAATGAACACAGACCATAAAGACCCACTAATAAGAGTGGTAGGACTTTTTCGTCCTGTATCAAACAGGAGGAGAAGTATTTTATATGTTATAGCTATTTCTTGTACTCATAAGATTTACTGATGCCCGTATGATAGTAATTTAATGATTATATGCATTTAAGGAAATATTGTAATTTCAGTTTATTTTCAATAAGTTTGAGAATTAGGGCAATGTTCAGTGTTTATCATACAGATGTATTCATTAAACACATGAATATTTGTAGGGTGAAACATGGAGTCAAAATATATAGAAATTCTTTGATTGAGGACATTCCCAGTGTAATGAGATGATGTAATCTTTACAGATTTCCAGGTGAATTGAGTCATGAGAACACAACATTTCAACACTGTATGGGCTCTATCATAATATCTAAATATGTCACTTAAATGGTGTTGGTACTTGATCGAAAGTGCATTTGGCATGGACTAACTTCTATAGTGTTGTTTGTGTGCAAAAAACAATATTCTGAATAACAAACTTTTTGTTGCAGATACTAGATGTCAAGGTTTTTTTATGAATTGGTTGCTGCCTGTAGGAAATGATAAAATGACTCACTTGGATGGCTAAAATATGAAATAAGAAGATCAAGTGTTTATGTTCACTGTTGTTCACTCATAATTCTTCAGTCTCCACCATTTATGTGGAAGATATTACATTTGACAATTTTATAACAGGAAAAATTCTGACTTCTTCAAACTATTAAAAGTTTTTCAAAAATACTCGGCCACATAACCATAGCTAGCTTACACATCTCTTTAAACAATATAATAATCCTAGAAAATTCAGTTTCTCTTCTAAAAAATCTCTAGAAAATGAAATAATTCTGTGAAATTTACCAAAAGTTTTTCTCTATAGTTTAAAGTTACTTTTAGGAACTTTCATCACATTTTGCTCAAATTTTGCCCCACTTGTAAGGACAATGGCCGATACCGGGGCTGAAGTATCGCCTTAGTGCCTTAACTTACACTCTTGTAGACTCACAGTTCTCAGTAATACTTGCTTAAATTTGATTTGATTTAATTTGACCATGTAGCCAGGATGACTCAACTGAATGTCTTAGGTCGCCACAAAATTTGATACCCCCAAATTTTGAAAAGGGTTTTATGCTAACTACTGAAGAACACAGGTTCACTGTTAGAAAAATCCAAAGTTTTATTTTCAAAGTCAAAAGTTCAAAATAGCATTTACAGTTGAGCAGGCATATCGAACTCTCTTTTCCAAAAGTTACAGATTGTGGAGAGAAATCTAACCGACCGAAACCCCTTTAGCAAAATTAAAAGTTCTTAACAGTCATTGAAGTTGCAATATAACACGACACGATCCAACATGATTGAACTAGCCCGCATGGCGAGTTACAACCACACGAGACGAACGACAGACAGACGCAGGTTCACTCACATAATGCTAGGCAGGAACAGACCAAAACCTAATGGCGGCGGGGTCTTTTATCGAAACCACGAGAACCAGTGACGTCAGCAACTGTATCACATCTTT
The DNA here is from genome assembly GCA_031002005.1 of Vandiemenella viatica. Taxonomy (NCBI): domain Eukaryota; kingdom Metazoa; phylum Arthropoda; class Insecta; order Orthoptera; family Morabidae; genus Vandiemenella; species Vandiemenella viatica. The sequence goes on from JARYHS010011408.1 coordinate 279,278,245, forward strand.
TTGCTTCCGCGTAGCTCAAAGTATGTGTAATTTATTTCACTATACCGATTATTCACAATGTTCAAACTTTGACCGTATCTGGACTTATCTACTAGAAGTCCAGCGGCAGTCTCTTGAGAAATTTAGAGTAATTAATTTTAGAGTTTCAGCTGTTTAAGACTCCGTGTAGTGATACCTTCAAATTTAGGTAAAATCCCTAAGTGTTCTAGAACTTTTTACGCGCGTGCACAACAATCCGCGACAATCTATTTTACAAAAACTTAATTTCCGGACAAATGCTTAAACTTTTTATGAAAACCCATATATGTATGAAATCGTCTTAATTAGGGCTATCTGCTGATGTAAAATTTAAATTGATATCTCTTTTAATAAAAAAGCTTATTTTTTTCTTAATTAAAATCACTAATTAATCTTTACCAAATTATTTAATTTTATTACCAAAATATCGGGGATAGTGCTGACTACAGCTGGTGATAAAAGATCAGTTGTCGCTTTACTGGATTTAAAGATATTGCGAATCTTAGAATTTAACTATTCTGATCGCGTGTTTCAAAACATGAACAAATGGGAATACCTCTTAAACTAAACGTTTCCCGATATGATAATTACACTTTAAAAATGATTATTATATAATGAATTGTTACTGTGGGGAAGATTACAGGGAAATTCCTTAAAGTTGGAAACAATACTTCTCGAAATTTCTAAGTCCCGCCTAAGCAAAACTAGAATTTGCCAAAATTCTAAGGTGCTTACACACTCTGTTAACTATTCTCTGCAACAACTTAGTGTGAACTACCATGCTTCCATGCCTTCACTTGGTGCACATCACGTTGTAACACATCTTAGAATTTCGCATAACGAAATTAGTTGCTGAGATAGCGGGTTCAGTTGAAGTATATGGGACCATCCTTTTAAATTCATTTTTATAGTTAACTTTGATAGTATTTCCCAGTAATATGTCCAAAATAAGCATTTGTTCAAGTGTTCACAGTAAATTCAATAGTTAAATTCATTTAAACAGCTGTTCAGAAACTTAACCTTAGATTTGAATATGTAGTATTTGACTTTCATTTAGTTTCACTAAATCAATATATTTCGTTAGTTTAAAAGATGTTTAGGTAAATAGATAGCCAGTAGATGATTAGTTTTGCTGTTGAAAGATCTTACTTAGAGTCTGAATATGTTTAAAAGTGATTTGTCGGTTTAGAATTTTATCACGTAATTTTCCACTACAAACTCGAAGTATTTAGCTATCAGAAAAACAGTTAAGAAGTTGTTCAGACAACCTTTCCAAATTTAATTTACAGATTCGACTGACCATTCGACCACGACCGAAACCCCACGCTACCATTACTTCTTAGCTACATGAATCTTCAGAATAAAACTTCCCCATGCTGATAAAATTTCTACCGATGTTAAACAGACTAACAGTTTGCCGTGCCACGAGCCCAGAGCTGGCCACCTTACTACATAATGCGTCTACATTGACCAACTGCTGCTTCTAGAGTGTCCGCGCTTAGGCTATGGAGGGGGTATATATAAGATCGCCTCTTCTCGGACCGTGAGAATTTCCTTGTCACGACTTTCCCAGGGATTTGATGTGATAACTGATCAGTTACTGACAAATGTTACGAATCTAATTTGATCATGACAGTAAAAATACTCCTAGCTTTCTGAAATTTTGATAGTAGCAAGATGATATTACAAACGTCAAATTAAGTTATTATAAAAAATTTTGTAACTTTAATAGTTTAGCCAGAAAAGAGTCGTAAAGATGCGATTGCCATAACTTCCGAAATATTGCTCCTATTTAGCTGAAATAAATTTGATTCTACTCTCCTATTGCTCATCTATACTCCGATGTTAAATAAAGAATTTTACCTATTTTTGAAAGTGGTCTAAAACTCGAAAATAAAATTTAATGTCTTGAAATATTTCGAATATCAACTTGAAAATACCTCTAAACAAATTTCCCTAATGAAAAACTATTACTGTAAAAATTTGGTATCTCTAAGTTCATTCCCTGATTTATTATGAATTTTTATAAATATCACCCCCGGCGAATGTCGATCAATTGCATCATCTTATGCCTGTGCAGTACATTTGACTTTGTAATGTTTTGAAGAATATATTCATCTTAGCAGAAGTGAACTTTCATCATTGAACTATCACCTTTTCCTTAGTTTCTGGTCAAACCTACGGTGGCGACTGTGTTAAGAACTTAGTCAGTACTGCAATTCATTAGGTTTGCACGATCAAAGTTAAGATGCAAGTTTGTGCACCCACCCCAGTGTACATTTCGTTCTTACAACGTTCTTAACTACATGTGAAAGTGGTCTGTGACTTTCAACTGAACAAACCAAAACAATGATATATACCCAAATCTTCTTTCCCTACCTTCTTAAACTTCATAAACAATACAGAATAAATTAATTTAGTTTTGTCAGCTTACTATTCTCTCTTCCAGCATTTATTTGCTTAATAATTTGACATTTTTTTCTTTTTTTGTGGGACTATACAATTTCATCCAGCCAAACTGCAATGTATTGCTTCATTTAGCTCTTTGTGTTCATCTAACAATATTCCTCCTCTTCAGGAACTCTTTCCATGCAGAATGAATAAGATGCTCCATTGCCGCCATTCAAATAACTATGGTATGCAATATTTCTCACTCATTATTAAATCACCTAAATCTCCTAAAAATTCTAAGAAACAACCCTAAACACATTGAACTTATTTTAGCCAAACAAACCCCATAATATTTTATCCAAATAATGGTATATTACCAAAATATACTAATTTGATACATGCTGCATCCCCAAGTGTAGCCTTACTTCCATTCATAACAGTACGCTTATCATCTACATAGGCTATGATACACTTAGGGTTTACAGTAGAGCTAACTCTCAAAACATTCTGTTTCTCACAACTCCATACTGCTGGACACCCACAAAAATTACAAGGAACAGTAGAGCATCGATTATCGGAATTAATTGGGAGCAAGAATAGTCTGGATTAACAATTTGTTTGGATATACAATATACTACAGCAAAATTTTTATTTATAATTCCATTAGATACTTTATAATTTTACTTTCTTCAGCTTCTTTTTGGAGCTTCTTTGTAATGTAGTTGGCCTTATTAGCAACTGAGAAAATGAGAAGGGAGAATGTTTGGTATCAGTTTTAATAGGTTACCCAAAGTGATATTTCCCCCAAAAGATAACACTATCAGGTGTAGAAGAGAATGTAACAATCACATTGGTAGTAGTCTCAATGTCGTACAAATTTTCTGGAGGAAGTTATGCGCAATCTTAAAATCAGAACAGAGACGCTTTGTAGCAGTGATGACGCAACAGCCAGCAGGTTCATAGCGGTATGAAAGAATGGTAGTAAATGAATTAAGATACCAGGATGAAAGTATCTAATCTTTGTTTAGAAGTACAAAATATGGTTTCAAATGGAATTTAGAGTAAATATGATGGGTTTTAAGGGACTTTTTCGATAAAGGAAAAAATAGTAAGTTGAGGATAAAATAAGTAGTCAAAAGAAAATTACATCAGATTAAAGGTCTTCTTGTGAAACGATGATGACAGCAGTTTGAGATCGTTGAGTTGAGTGGAAGTATTTTAAAAGTAATTTCAAAGCGAAATCTGTTAACACATCGTAGCTAAACTAGTGTTGCAAACTGAAAAAAAAACAAAATGTTTTTTTTCACAAAGCTGAAAAAAAAAAACATGAAAAAAAACCTAGCACCTGTGTTTTTTTTTCTAAATTTTGTTTTTTTTAAGAAAACAATATATTTGATAAATTATAGTTTTATTTTAAGAACTTCCATTTTACAAGTGTGTTTTAAGTCTTACTAAATCATATAATGTCTCACATAATGTTTCATAAGTGTATATATATATAGGTAACATAATTTTATTCATCCTCTATGTCAGTACCACATTCACTAGTATCAGCACTACCAACACTAGTTCGATCGGTGTCGGAATTTTCTGTCTCCTCTAGATCCATAACTTCAGAAATAGTTAAATTTTCTTTTACTGGTTGTTCTTGTATTGTACGCAAAAGATTTTGAGATTGCAATTTTAAATTGTGAGCAAAGTACACACTGTGCATAAAGACTGTGCTTATAGTTCTGTATTACGGTCTTTTAAGTTTGAATTAAAATCTATTATCATACAAAATAGGAGCTTTATTTCTTTTCAATCGTTTGTTTACACGAACGGATGCAAAGAAACGATTCATAATTAGGGACCGTGCACAAACTACGTGGCTCGGTCCAGAGGGAGGAGGGGTTAGCTGGAAGGCTACGCTGGGCTACGTGGGGAGAGCGGGGGGGGGGGGGGGGGTGTTTCGAGCCAGGCCACGTAACTTTCCTTTCGTAACATTTTTCACGGTTAAAATGAGGAACTGAACTCACAACAGCATGTGAGTATTTATTTACCTCAGTTAATTATATCCGTATGTTATTTACAATAGTCTGACAAGAGAAAACAGTACAAAATGTCTTCTGGAATCAAAACGGAAGATAGCTACGTGCTAGGTGCTAGGGGGGGGGGGGTGTTCACAGGAGGTCAAAATGGAGCTATGTGGTTTATGCACGCTCCCTTACTGACAATTTAATGAGTCAGTTCCACTATACTCTGAGAGTTAACAAGTATACGAATATAAGGAAAGCCCAATAAGTTATAAAAAGGGTTGGCAGCACTATTTAAAATAGCAAGTATCAATCCAAACAATGGGGAATGGGGATTCCTTCTCGCGCAACCTAGTCTTTTCGGGAAATCCCCATTCATAAAGAAAATTTCAGTCAATTTTGCCAATATTTTCGTAATTTTTTTTCCTACTGAACCAGAAAAATATAGTAGATTTTAAACTAAGATAAGTACTTAGAATAAACTCTAAAATAGTCATTTTAAACGATAACTGCCTTACAAATTCGAGATTTAGTAGTTGTGAAAAAAAACGTGTTCCAGAAAAAAAAACATGTTTTTTTTCAAAGTTTTTTTTCACGTTTTTTTTTTTCAAGCCAGAAAAAAAATGTTTTTTTACAACACTAAGCTAAACATACTGTCTAGAGCGAGTAGAAACAAAGGTCAAAAGAGGTGAAACTAAACTAGGCAAAAAACATTTGGGAGGCACCCTATTTTTATGAAAGCACAATTTTTTTAACTAAGTATGGCGGAAAGTTTTATCAAAACAATGCACTCTCAATATAAGATATTTAATTTCAAAGTCTTTAACCTGGATTCAATGATGGCCACCAAGAAGAGATTAAAACTTTGAGAGACAATATCTTTTTAGTTAAAGGTTTTCAGAAGGGAGCAAGATACACCAAATTAATCGTCGAGATATGTAGAATTTCTGAAGATTAGAACAAACACGCTAGAACAAATAGTTGGGACACTAGATCTAGAACATAGGTTTATTGAACTTCAAACATTAATGACAACAACACAAGAGCAGATATGAAAATTTTTATAAGGATAGAAAATGCTTAGGATGATAAACTCTATGATATTATAAAGTTTCGTAAACATCGGAAAAACTTAGGGGAGAAACCTTTGTAACCCAGAGCAGTAAGAGAGAGAGAGGTAGAGAGAGAGAACGTAGAGGATGCCAGATGGAGTGGAAAATTCCATCAGGGATGGCGTGGCTTGGGGGAGTCTATATAATAAACCAGACGGATGACCTCAGCCGCATTAGTCTCAAACAGGTTAGAGGGTGAACATGTGAAGTGTGGGCGGGCCTTACGGTCAAGGACAGCGGTGTCGCGTAGCGAATAACCAGACTTAGAATATTTGTAGGCAGCAACTATAATTTTGAAATGGATAATTGACTAAACAAACTTCTTTTCCTGAATTTAATTTGTCAATTAGTGAGATTACATTTGAGGTTTCGAGTGGAGTGAACTTTTATTGTGTCTGAATGAAGTGTAGATAATTATTGTGGCATTAATTTCCAATTTTCGGAATGAAGTCTTTCTGGTAACAATTCCTGTTGTCAGAGTAAAGATGTCTTTGAGCTTTGAACAATAAATTACTGGACTTTAAAATCTGTGTTGAGAACAATCTTTTGATATTACCCCTCATTGTAAAATCCTATTATAAAGTTATTGGGGTTAGCGACTGATCTAATTAAATTGAATATTGCAGAGAACAAAGTAGAGGAAAGAATTGAATTTTTGAACATTGCGACTATCACCTTAAAAAGACGTAAGGTAAAAAAGAACCCACCAAACAACTTTTTTTCTACATCTTCTAAGTCCCTCATTCTCTTCAACAAAAGACATTGGGTTGGGCTGCACTTGGCTTCCTGCTCATACTATGCCATGGCAGTCTCTAATGCAGTTGGTGCAGGATGTGTTGGTCCAGTGTTGACGTCATCTACATGTAATAACGGGGGATGTTATATATGTGATAAAGGGGGTTATTTGGCCGTGCAGTCTACTAGTGGGCATTATGATTGATTTGGGAGGTATTCTTAGAAGCATCTTAGGACTTTAGGCTACCTTCCAGATTATAACAGATTAACTACTTGTGGGCACCGAGATGTTGTTTGTCAGGATAAGGATATTTGACACCAGGGCGATCTTTGAAATAGCAGGGATCCTGAACTGCTCTAACAGTGATATACATATAATAGATCTTACCTTGCCGATATATCACAAACTCTTCCACATAATTATCTGAAATAACATGGGTCCTAACCTAACAACTGTAAATGGCTGAGGCGACAAAACTGATAATTTAAACATACTTTAATTATAAAAGCCTATCCATACATTTATCCGCAAATCTGTCTAACTTTATGCTGTAAGGAATTGACACGCACGCATCGTTACAATGTGACCAACTTACTGAATGAGTTACTCGCTTCTTCATACGAATATAACTGAAACGTGGCTTTACTGAATTATTACACGAATGACTGAATAATTAATGATCCTGAATATAACACTTCATTACTAAATAGATTATCATGAGGCATTACAACATTATTACAACAACAGCAAACAACTCATTTAAGTTACACAGACTGAATAATTTATCTAACATTTTATCTAACCAAACAATAACTAACATGAGACAAGACTATGGGCAAGCACAGCTTGCCCAGTGCCTAAAGGCACTCAGACAAGACACAAGTCTTACTTCTTACATGGCTGCTGGCAGAATCGTTACAGAATATGACGATCCAATGCTACGCGGCGTTTCTTATTCATGTGATCACGTGCTAGGCGTATGATGCGTGCTTCAAGCAGCACAAGCATTGAGAGTCAGCAGAAAGTATCACATACACACTGTCTGCTTGTTTCAAGCAACCTACAATATTCACTGCATAAAATACCAAAACTTCCAATTTAAACCCTAATTCACAGACTGCCCGTTACATACTGTATCATTTTCATAGGTGTTATTTTGAGGATCACAAGTTTCTCTAATAGTACTCACAACTGCACTGTCATCCTGGAAATCCTAAAGCATCACCATCACTGTTTAGGCATGCTCTTGCATCATCTCCATCAGTCTCCAAATCCAGGGATTGTTGTAAAGTACTCAGTCACCTCAGGCAATATTTGGTTTTCATTTCCTTCAGCACAGTTCATCACATCTTTGATTTTTATTGCATTAGGCCACAGTTGATTCCATGTATTCATTAAACTTTGCTCAGTAACAGAATTCTACGAATCAGCTAACATATTCAACATTCCTTGAGTCAATTTTTCTGAAAAAGCAATGATTCATCATTGCTTCCTTTGAAGATCAAATGATGCAACACTTGTTTTTGTGGATTCTCCATGGTCCATTGTTAGTAGAATTGCTGTCACATTCAGTGAAAGAAACATCACTTTAAAGCTGTTGTCTATTTTGTTTAGTTTTACTGTAGAAGGAAGTTATGCAACATTATCCACCTTTTCCTCTTTATTTACAATATCATTTGACTCTAGAAATGAAATCATTAATAAACCAATTGGTAAAAATTTCATCATTCAACTTCTATAGATACTTCTTCTCTAAAATATCCTTCACTTTTTATAAGCTCTAAACCTCTTCTTTAAATTACCGTGTGAACATTGTATGAAATTTCTCATTCAGTTTGAATTTCTCTGATTCTATGATGTCATTTGAAGTTTTTGAGCCAACCTGTACTGGCTTTGAAGTCAGACTGTCGAATTTTCTGTTATAATCCAGTGCCTTTTCACATAGCAATTGTCCATATATTGGTTCTTTCAATCCAAGTTTCTGTATGGACCATAAATAAATGGAATGTTCAACTTGAGCGTTATTGTAAGAATGAAAACTTTCCTGCCGTGTGCTTGAAATGAAGTCTTCACGGGTGTACCGCCGGATAGTGCTTTGAAAACATGATGTTTCGATGACTAGCTCTGTCTTCTTCACTAGGTGTTGAGACATCTCAACACCTGATGAAGACTTCATTTTTTGAGCATTGTTAGCAGCCCTTAGAGTTTTTTATTTTGTTTGTAGCATCACCTGAATCAAGTTTTGATGCAAAATTCCTTCTTCTTTTTAATGTTGGGTATGGTTGCCCTACCAACATCATACATTTTGCTAAAGACAACCCACTTTCACCCTTTTAAATTTTATCTAAAATTGCAAGCTTAGTTTTAATTGTCAAACACTTATGCTTCCTTTTAGAAGATGAACATGTTGCCATTAGAGGCATATAACATTGGTACAAGATGCTAAAGTCAACAGAACTCACTAAAACGGCAAAACAAAACTTAACTGCTTTAATGATTTAAAAAAAAAAATTGTTGTTGAAGACTTTTAAATCAATTAGAAAGATCACAGCAGGTTCCAAATTTCTAAGAAACTCAAAACTACTGACACAATGAAAGAATAGTCATGTTTAGCCAGCGTCAGGTTTGGTACAAGGATATTGTGGTGATAATACAATAACAAACATAAGGAGTAGTTCTTTTTAGTGGAATTCCAAAACAAATGCAAATGTATACTGTACTGTAAAACAAAGTTGACATTTTTATGAAATAGTGCCAGTATGTAAAAAGGATAACTGATGTTTTGGGTAATTAATGTTTGGATATAGAAATTATTAACATGCTATATATATATATAAAATGATCAAAACAAACCAAATGAAAGGAGTAACTATATCACTTCATACCTAGCTTACATCATGTATAGGAAATGTACAGGGCGTTCGCCGGAAAACGCTACCCTCCCAGTCTGTTGCCGTCGGCAACTTGCTCGGTCAGTGGAGCCAGCAGTTTCCGCCACACGGCACCGTGAATCACCGCACTGTTTAACACCTCCGCTGCCCCAATAGTGCAGTGCAGTGACCCTTACATTGTTAAGAACGGTTTCTTTGCATTGTAGATAGTTTGTGACTTCAGTCTCTTATTAATCAGTGTTGTGAATAAACGTTTCTTTGTGGTTTGGCTGGTTTGGGGCTTCATACTCTTATTAATCTGTACCGTGTTTGAGTGTGAGTAAAATTATGGTACGTTACAGTTTGCAACAAAGAATATTTCTCTACGATACATATGTGAAGAAGAAGTCGTTTAAAAAGTGCCGCAGTAAATTTCGTCGCGAATTTCCTGGCGCTTTACTGCCAGCTAAATCAACAATTCTGCGTCTGGTTAAAAAGTAAGAGAAACGGGTTCATTTTTTAACAAAAAGAGACTGTCGGTCAACCGTATTCTCACAGAGGAGAAAATTGACGATATCGCTTTTCGACTAGAACAGTCACCCAAAAAATCATTAAGTCAGTTAGGGCAGCGTGTGTCTCAAAATATGTTCAGAAGATGTGAAATGTGCATTACACAAGAGGGTCAACACTTCCAGCATCTTTTTTAAGGTAAGCTAATGAATTACGTCACATTTAAATGCTTAGCACACAAGTTTATGAAGTTTATGAAGCGTAATTATTATGAAATAGTCCGCGGCCGACGGTCGAACAATGTCGGAAACTGACCGCTCGCAAGCCGGGAGCAGTTTCTTCCTTGTAGCGCTAACAGTGGGTTGCGTTTCCCGGCGAACGCCCTGTATTAATACAGTTTTATACATGACCAAATTCAGACGTTAATTTTTTTAAATTTCATTTTCTTACAAACATCCAACACTTTGGCTGTGCATGTTTAAGTGCCCAACGGGTCAGGAGATACAGGGGTCTAGGTTCATGATGTGCAGTTGAACTGTGTACACTCTATCTTTAGGATTGTCCAAATGCTAAAAAAGATATAGCAAGCTGGCAGTAGAACTAAGTACTGCTCTGTATAATAGATAGGTCATTGGAACATCAAGAATTGGTTGAGGGCCACATACACTGAACCTTCTGTCATATAATGACTTACGGATTTTTTTGATAAAATTGTTCTCAAAGTAATCTCCTATGTAAAACTTATAGCATTAATAGCTGCTTCAGCTGCAATAATTATTATACACAATATTTTTCAAATTACCTTGATAATTTGTGATGTATTTATAACCTCATTAACAATTTATGATATTAAATTACAAATGTTTTTGTAAGATTAACAGTGAAAGATATGTTATTTGGTTATCAAACTAAATTGTTGCCAATGAAATTTACTCAATAGAGTGTTGCTGAACAGTAGATACTTAAAAGATAATGCAAATTCATCAGTGGGTATCATATTTGGTGGGCTCAGCTGCCTTCTGGGCATCCAGATTTCAATTCTCCTAGGTTTTCCAAAACCCCTTTAGGCAAGTGGTAGGATGATTAAAAAGAACATGGCTCGATTCCTTCCCATTCCTTTTCCCACGTACTTTCCTGACTCTAATAACCTTTGAAATTGATGAGATGTAAAGACACAAGAAATAAAGTAAAAACGAGAAAAGGTAAGTTTTTCTAGCAGATTGGCTGTGTGTTTAACGTTAGCATTCTGGATTGTAAGACCCAAGGCTGACACCGGGGTTATAGTATCGCCTTGGTGACTTAACTAACAGATCACGTGGATGGAAAGTTCTGTGGAATTTTCATAACATAATTTGAATTTGACCATGTAGCCTAATAGAAATTCAATGAAAATGCTTGAAGGTCGCCACTAGATCTGTTTCTAAACCACAAATCTAGAAAAGATTCTTCTACTAAATTATAACAGTTCAGTTTCAGAAAAATTTAAAGTTTTATTTTCAAAGTCACATTTACTAAAATGCATTTCAAAGTTGAGAAGGCAATTCGAACACTCGTTTCTAAAATATTGCAGATTGTGGAGAGAAATTACCAACCAAACCCCTTTTCAGAATTTCAAAGTTCTAGCAGACATTATTCTCGCAGGCTATCACACCAAAGTACCAACATGGCCGACTCGGTAGCGCCAACTTTCAACCGGCTTCCTACCCGCACCAACACAAGACTTGTGCAGGTTAACTTAACATAGCACTTGTCACATTACAGTAGGCTTGCCCCTTCAGTGCTTAACTTATTTTAATTATATTTATTCTATGAGTATCGGTGACTTACGAGTCGGACAGTTGAGGAGCGGTCAGAGAGAGAGTGTAGTGGAGTCGTGCAGAGAACGTCGTGTGTATCGTTCCTCCGGTTTTGTGAAAGTGATGGAAAGAATTGTTTTTACACTCTGAAGAACCTGCATCTTCGGATCGTTTGTCACTAGTAATTTGCTTGTGTGTGTTATTGTTTTTTTTTTTTTCATTGGTGGCCGGGTGCATTTGTGCAGCACAGAACTCAGAATAAATCTTTTGTCTACATACTCGAAGTGATTCCTTGAAGAAAATTATAGTTATATTTGTTCTGGATTTGTACCCTAGCCAGCCGATGGTGGCGGCCGATAATTAATTATAACGAAGTCTGATGGACCTTATCTTAGGTGGTAAAAAAAAAAAAACTAATTATAAAGGGGACTAATTAGCAAGTCGGAAGGAACTGCTGTGATCATCCCGACACACTATTTCAACCTGTTCTCCGACATGTCGACCGTAAATACAGGACTTGTGAGAATAATAGACGGTTAAAGTGATTATAAAGGCCGTCTAAATCACAAAAAGAGTTTTAAGTGCGTGGCATAAGACTAAACAGTTGAACAACTGTTAAGAATTGCGAAGCGGATTCTACCAAAGACGGTACGCGCGAGAAGAATTACTCGGCGAACAGCAAGCTTGTGCAAAGACGGTAGCGCAAGAGAGTCAACACAGATAACCAGAGACGATTACTTCAGCAGTGGATACAGCGATGCAGTACCTGTGAATAACGCAACGCAGATAGCAGAACAAAAAAAAATCGTGGATCAGCGTTGCAGAAAATAGCGGCAGGAGTTGAGAAGACATCTAACAGGCAACATTATACGAGGGTGAATCAAATATAAACAAGACTTTATTTTTAAAAATATTATTTTTATTTTAAGTGCAAAAAAGTACATATCTTATTTTTCTACGTAATCTCCTGCTTTAGAAACACATTTTTCCCAGCGGATAGGCAGCTTCCCAATTCCTTCCATGTAGAAAGATGCAGGTCGTGTCTGCAGCCAATTGCGCACGTAGGCTTCCACCTCAGCATCACTGTTGAATTTTTGGCCTCCCAAAGCTTCCTTGAGAGGACCAAACACATGAAAGTCACAGGGTGACAGGTCTGGACTGTAAGGAGGGTGGTCCAGTGTCTCCCTCCCCAGTTTCTCCAATTTTTCCCTGGTTAAGGCTGCTGTGTGGGGGCGAGCATTGTCATGGAGAACAACCACTTTCCTCATCGGTAGGTCTCGTCTTTTGCGGCGATATGCAAGTCGGACCTCACTCAAAATGTCGCAGTAGTAGGCCGCATTGATTGTCCTGCGCTCATGCAAAAAATCGAGGTGCAGCAAACCACGCTGGTAAAAAAAACCGTAGCCAAAACCTTGCCAGCCGATAGTCGTGACTTGGCTTTCACTGGTCCAGGTTCTCCTTTTTTTTCTCCACTCCATACTCGCTTGTTTGGACTCAGGGGTGTAGTGGTGCACCCAAGTTTCATCACAGGTGATGATGTGAGTCAGAAATGGGTCCCCTTCTTCCCGAAATCGTGCCAGAAGACGCTCACACACCTGAAGTCGATTCAATTTCTGTTCTGCTGTGAGAAGGCGAGGAACCCACCTGGCGCACACCTTACTCCATACTCACAGAGGAGCTTGGGTACCGTAAGTGCTCCCATAACTTATTCCGACCTTACTTGCAATTTCAGAAGTGGTAAGACTCTTGTCATCTTCAATAAGCCGTCTAACACAGCTGATGTTGTTCTCTGTAATGCTGGTGCGGGGTCTGCGATTATGGCTCTCATTTTCAACATGATGACGACCATCCACAAACTGTTTATGCCATGCAAACACTCTGGCTCGCGACAGTGTCTCTTTCCCGAACTGGGCAGTCAATCTCCTCAAGATTTCTGCCGGTTTTACGCCTTCTGCAGCGAGAAACTTGATTATAACACGTTGCGCAATCGACGAGTGTACCTCTTGCTCCGACATCGTGACGGTTGGCACTGAGCGAGTCGAGGGGGGCGGCTAACGGTCTTCCCGCACTCCTGACAAACCTACCTATCGCCAAACGAAGCGGGAACGTTCTCCCACCACTATTGCGCCCGAACGGCCGAAAGTCTTGTTTATATTTGATTCACCCTCGTACTATTAAACAACCGGGAAATATTTTTTTAATATAATAATTTTGACTAAAAGAATAGCAGATTAACGGGATTTTCTTTCAAAGATCTGTACCATCGGTTGTTATTTACCGGAGCTTCCGGAAAATTTATAGCCTAATAGTAAGAGTTTATACTCACGGAAAATTTTATTTCGCTCTCCCATAACATTTTATTTTGTACAGAAATTTCAAATTTCAGTTCTACTTACGAATGAAGTTTTTTTCCTTTCTGGAAAAATAAAATAAAATAGATTGCAATTATTTACATTTTTCAAAGACATTAATTGCGGGAGGAACACGCGAAAACTTTTACGTTAACAAGTATAACTTTTTCTGTGCATGACATTTTCAGGTGGCAGTACCATTGAGCGACGAGACAGTATAGTCTGCATATGTGGTTCGACACCAACAGTCAGCAGTAGTAAATAAAAGTATAATTACTGTATTATCTACATGTGTTTTATTCACAGCAGCAGATTGGAGAAGTGAAATTAACTTGACAATGGCGGCAGAGATTGTGACCGCCGAAACGTCGTGGTCAAACGATGGACTAACTCGGCTAGCTACCCGAGAAAATTTTATTCATTTACAACGCCGAGAAAATCTCCAGTCTTACATAAGTAAATGTTATTGTATATATAAAGGTGTGATATTCTTCAGGAAGGTTGAAGATACTAAGGAATGGAGGCTTTGGATACCGGAACATTGTGTAGATAAATGGATTTGGCACCATCATTACAGCTATGGCCATTATGGAGCTAACAAGTGTTACTTAATCATAAGGGAACACTGTTATTTTGAAAACATGGCGAGGAGGATAGCTAAAATTTTGGCAACCTGTGAAATTTGTCAGAAGGTTAAGGTTGATAATGTACAAAGGTTGGGAAGGATGAAGAGTATACTACCCTCTGAACCTAGAGAATTAGTATCTATAGACTTGTATGGACCCCTACCCATGTCCAGAGGGGGGGTGACTCAAATATTAGTGGTTTTGGATGTGTTCACCAAGTATGTTAAGTTGTATCCTCTGAAGAAGGCCTCTACTAAAGCAATACTAAGTAGGATTGTTGGAGACTATATTGTGGAGCTAGGGAAGCCTAAGAAGATAATATCCGACAATGGTTCACAATTTGCGAGCAAAGTGTGGGTTGATACAATGGAGAGTAAGGGAATTGAAGTCCTACGGACGTCATATTTCCATCCTCAAGGTAATGTGGTTGAGAGAATTATGGCAGAGATCGGGAGATGGTTCAGGACATATTGCCACCACAACCATAAAAGTTGGGCGAGAGAAGTCAACAGGTTGGAGGAAGTATTGAATGCTATTCCTCACAGTTCCACAGGAATGACGCCTTTCGAGCTGATGTTTAACCAGCCAGTGAAGAGATTAGTTACTCAAATTGTTGAATTCCCAGAGTGTCGCATATAAATGAAATGACGGCAAGCTATGTACGTTTACAGTTTATTGATCTCATTTCTTTGTTTATCAATTCTCTGAACACCAATAACGATCACGCCTGTCCATATATTCCGAAGATTTTCAGGTTCGCCTTTCTACTCAAGATCTCTCTCAAATCAAATACAAGCTGCTGCCAAATCAATCTTTTTCTTCGTTGTCTTCTCTACTCAACAATTCTCCCCTCATTTCTTTTTTTTTCTCAGAGAGCCTATCCTTTTAAAACCTCTATGGGCAAACAATATTAATCTTTGTATTCTTTTCTTTTATTCTTTTCTTTATATATATAAATCATTTTAATTTTTAATCTACTACTATGTCACAACCCCTCCCAAAATATTCCTCATTTTTTTTGTTGCTTATAAATGAACAATAAAATGGGGAAAATTTTCTCAATGGCAACGTCGTTATTGGTATTGAGGTTTTAAAATTTTTGTACAAAATATTAACAAGCTTTGCTTACTCTAAATGAACATCAATCTTACATTTAAAAAAAAAACATAACAAATGAACAATAACAAAAACAAAGTCCTGTCATGTGTCGTCACACTTCTTATAGAATTACATAATTATGACACAAAGGCTTAGGCTACTTTTCAAAAGCTAGACCATTATTGCCATTGGTGCACGCGTTTTCCCGATGCACAGTGATGTGATGTCGAAAAAAGGCGGCACTCACTGTCCACAATAGCTCAAAGTCTGTGAACATACACAAGTAACACAAAACAAAAAATTAGTGTAGATAAACTGCCTACCTTGAAGGTAGTGTGTACATGCAATAAAATATTCATATTTATATTCTCTATTGTTGTTGTTACATTCATATCGGCTAATTATATATGTGAGATAAATATTCTCTTTGTCTTTAATCAGTTTATAACAGTAAAACTACTTTTCTTGATAGTTTTTTTTTATACATATACATCATAATGTGGCTTTAAAAAAAATATTCAACACAATTTGTGTAGACAATTGTTAATGAGTCACAGTTCACATAACCTTCCTATGCATAATCAATATCTTTACAGAAGAGAAATCTTTGGTATTTTTTAACCATTAGCAGTAAATATTCTTTACCTTCAAACAATTATAGGCCCTACCATATTCACATTTCATTACTAATAATATTACTTTTAGTATTCTTTCTTTGTTCACTCTATCAATATCTATATTTCTTTAAATCAATGACCTTCTGTGGGTTCCCCAAACTTTATCTCTTCCCAGTTCCTCTGTATTCCTTACCTACGATAACAACTACTACACTTAATATGTGCATTACAAGAAAGGACAATCAGTAACTATCACTGTTAAAATAAAGAACATATTTGACCTTACCAATAACACTAAAATTGTTCATAATAAAAATATGGTATGAAAACCTTTGCCAAAATAACCTGTACATAAGATGAGACAGCGAGTTTTATCGCCCCTCTAAGACAATGAAAAGGTTTCTTACGGCTTTTCCAGCTTTTCTTTGCAAAATCATTCCAAAATAGGAGAAGCTTTTTCAAAAGTACAATTTTTTGCATCATACAAAATTTTGGTATTATTTGCACAAAAGCACAATAAACCTTCTGACTTCTAATAGTAATTGAAGCATAGTTCTTTTTCAGACAATCACGATTCATTAACACAAGCATATCATTCATAACACCACCCATCATTAAAAGATCAACTCCATTTAACATAGGCCTATCACTTTTCTTTGAAACCTTTACTCCAATCACACAATCATTCATTAAAACATCAACTCCATTTAACATATCACTTTTCTTTGAAACATTTACTCCAATCACACCATCATTCATTAAAACATCATCCTCATTCAAAATATCATTGGTCATTAAAAGATTTACTTGATTCAAATCATCATATTTCATTGACACATCAACTCCATACATATCATTATTAACTGAAGCCACCACTAAATTTGAAATAGTATTATTCTCTCTGGTTTTATCTAACTCATTTATTTGTTTTTGAACCTCCGCAAAATGAATGTTAACGTTTTGACAGTGTGAGTCAACTTTATGAGTGATGTTTGCTTCAATATGAACCATTTTGTTTTGGATTACTTGAGTACTGTGTTTACATTCTTTTTCATATGTTTGTAGTTTTGTATCCAAAACAGACATTCGATGGTCTAAATGTGATGTTACATCTGTGTAAGCCTGTACTTGGGAAGCTAGGTAGGAAAGCTTTGTACCCAACTCAGCCTTGATATCTGTTGAGAAAGTGTCAAATTGGGAATCTAATTTAGTGTTAAAAGCTTCAAATTGGGAATCTAATTTAGTGTTAAAAGCTTCAAATTGGGAATCAGACTTGGCATTCATAGCCTTAAATTGTGAACACATCATACTCATTAGGAGGTGTAGTTGAGTATTTATCTCTTCTGAATGGCTAGTTGGCTGAGTACTACAACATGGTGCCTGACTGGCTTGTGGGGGGCAGTCTGTGTATAACTCATTTGGGCTAAACCCTAAAAACTCATTCTCAGAAGATGCTCCAGAATGCACAATGTTTTCCGGCAAAGAAATACTGTCTGTTTGGTCTATTGGTCCCAGAAATTGTGTACCTATTGGATCAATAACGGGTACATTGCTGCAAGGCAGCAAAGGTGGTTCTGCCTCCAATGTGGTAGGCAAATGTGGAGCCTCAACATGTGACAATGTATTCTGTGGAAAATTCACTTCGTCCATGATCGGTCAGTCTTAGAGCCAAAATTATCGAAACAAGATCAATATCTAGTTTGCTTGTAGCAAACACAACAGAAATCCACAATATTGTAATTTCACAATTAAGAAAAAGGAAAAAAATAACTAGTCCTAAAACTAAATTTATCACTGTAGAGTTAAAACTTTTTTTTCACAGTATTAGTGTTTTCATAAAATACAATATTCGCTTGTGCCAAACAATAAGCTGCGGCGCTTAGCGACGAAAAACGCTTTGAGCAAACTAGGGAGAAAGTAAACACTATCTCCGATCGTATAAACAAGTTTTACTAACAGGAATGATATTACCTAGTAAGTTAATTATGAAGTACTCAAAAGAGATATTAACGCAAAGAAGAATGGTTCTTAATCACGTATTTGTAAGAAATAGTCATACAAAAATAATTATTTACACTGACCACAAGGCTCTGGCATTCCTGAACAAATGTAAACTTTTCCATGGTTGTCTCACCCGGTGGACACTACTACTACAGGAATTTCAGTATGAGATTAGATATATCCCTGGTGAACAAAATCTTGTTGCAGATACATTATCACGACTACCTGTAGGTTTAGAGGGGGAGGAACTGACTAATATGAACACAAAAGGACCTAGAATATGTTACCTAAAAGGGGTACTGTATGAAAAGGAAGTACGCCAGTGTTTCAAATATATGAAACATGAACAACATAAAGATGAGACCATTAGAATGGTCATTAATAAACTGAGAGCAAAGGATTGTGCTCCACAGTTACATAAATTTTACTGCTTGGAAGCAGGCATATTGTTTCGTCGATCAAGTGAACATAATGATGAATGGCAATTATGGTTACCAGACCAACATGTGAGAAATATAATCTTACAACATCATTACAGTTATGGCCATTTTGGAATACAAAAGTGTTACAAGTTATTAAGAGAACAGTTCTATTTTCCAAACATGTATAAACAAGTGCGTGATTTAATAGCTACCTGTCAAACCTGCCAGATTAATAAGGCAGATAATGCGAGACGGGCAGGAGAAATGCATCATATATTACCTTGTAAACCACGGGAATTGTTGGCAATTGATATATTTGGACCTTTGCCTGTATCAAGGGGAGGAGTTCGACATATATGTGTACTATTAGACGTTTTTTCTAAATATATTCAGCTATACCCAGTAAAGAGGGCTACAGCAAGGATTATCTGTTGTAAAATCATTAATGATTACATCCCACATATTGGGAAACCGAGGAAGATACTTTCGGATAATGGACCTCAATTCTCAGGAAAAGTGTGGTTGCAATGTTTAAATGAACTAGGAATTCAAGCTGTGAAAAGCTCTTATTATTATCCTCAGGGTAACCCGGCAGAACGTGTAATGCGCGAATTGGGAAGGTGGTTCCGCACATACTGCCAGCAGAATCATAAACGGTGGGCCCTGGAACTTCGAAACATCGAGGATGTCATTAATACAATCCCACATGACTCCACCTCAGTTACTCCATTTGAGTTGATGTTTTCCAGGGAACCACCACGCATTGTTAAAGAGTACATTAAATACCCAACAGCTAATGTCAATTATAAGGAGAAAATTGCAACAGGAAGGAGATTACAAAGAGAAATTAGAGAAAGCGAGGAAAACTCTTGAGAAGAAGGCAAAAGAGAGGCAAGTCAGACATGATAGGAAGAAGAAATTTACCTCCTATAAGGAAGGAGATTTGGTACTAATACAAACGCATTATAAGTCATCGTTTCTAAACAGTGAAATAAAGAAGTTCAAGATTTTATATGAAGGGCCCTATAGGGTGAAAGAAGTACCGAGAGAAAATGCGTATACGGTGGAATATCCAAAGAGTAAAAAATTAAAGGGTACATACAATGTCATATCTCTTAAGCCTTTTAAATTAGCAGATTAGTTCTTAGAAGGGTAATAAGTAATTGTACCTAAGTTTTTTTTTTTGGAGGGTTTGCCCTGTAGTGCTTAAGGGTAGTCCCTACCCCGAACACCCAGTAACCACCTCAAGGATATGTCGAAAGATGGACGTCTTTGTGTGTTAATAACAGAACTATAAATATGTTCTTTAGTGTTTGGTGTAGTTTTAAGTCGATTTTCTTGGAAGGGGTAGTAAGTGATTAGACCTAAGCGCAATTTCAGAAGGCTAGGTTGACAAACCTTCAGGTCATTGACCCCATTTTAACCGAGCATCTCCAAAGAAAGGAAATGTTACTTTATCATGGGAAGCTCTGGTAATAACAATCTGGTGTTTCACTGACAAAGATGTATCCTGGATAGAGAGTGATGTACTATCCACAGAGAAAAAATAATTATGACTGATGTATTGGTGTTAATGTTCATGTGCGTTTGAGGGAGGAACAGACGTTTAACCTCAAGAGATTATTATTTGTAATTTTGTGCTTTCTTTCCAGGGAGATACAATTGTATGTGAAGATATAATTGTATGTGAATGAAATTTTGTGAATATGTTTGTAATTTTGTTCGGTAGGGACCGGCCACCAATACTCTTGTATAGTAATTTAATTCATGGTGTTCTTGTATAATGTAGGGATTTTTTTGTGTAACTACCTACTAAAAAACTAACCTAAAATATGTCCCAGGTTCAAATGTCTTGCCTGCGGCTTCACATTAGAACCGTGACATGGAAGGGGTTGTCACATTACAGTAGGCTTGCCCCTTCAGTGCTTAACTTATTTTAATTATATTTATTCTATGAGTATCGGTGACTTACGAGTCGGACAGTTGAGGAGCGGTCAGAGAGAGAGTGTAGTGGAGTCGTGCAGAGAACGTCGTGTGTATCGTTCCTCTGGTTTTGTGAAAGTGATGGAAAGAATTGTTTTTACACTCTGAAGAACCTGCATATTCGGATCGTTTGTCACTAGTAATTTGCTTGTGTGTGTTATTGTTATTTTTTTTCATTGGTGGCCGGGTGCATTTGTGCAGCACAGAACTCAGAATAAATCTTTGGTCTACATACTCGAAGTTATTCCTTGAAGAAACTTATAGTTATATTTGTTCTGGATTTGTACCCTAGCCAGCCGATGGTGGCGGCTGATAATTAATTATAACGAAGTCTGATGGACCTTATCTTAGGTGGTAAAAAAAAAAACTAATTATAAAGGGGACTAATTAGCAAGTCGGAAGGAACTGCTGTGATCATCCCGACACACTATTTCAACCTGTTCTCCGACACACTCCACGGAAAAGAATGCGGTCACATGTAAGCCCGAGCTTATATAGGAAGTGGCCAAACCAATGACGTCACAGCCGTATCACAACTTTCTACCTACGGTTTGTAAAAATGTGCAGTTGATTTAGATATGAAAAAGTTCTCAAAGTTTACCAAAGTCTAGACTTATTTGCTAGAAGTTCAGTGGATATTCAGATGGAAGTTTAGAGTGAGTGTATATACCTTTATTCCACCTCCACGTAGTGACACACTTTAACGTGATCGGGGAAATCCCTGGCTATTTTAAACTTTCTAGATTTTTCTCGAAACACTACTAAACTGTAAATTACCTGAATAAAATTAGTGTCAAAGTGTTCTCCAAAAATTCCTGAGTTTAGTGGTGTGAATTTTACCGAGATTGTTGGCTAGCTGAGGAAATTACAGCTTGGACAAGATTTAGTAAATTACCAAATGGTTTTTTGTTAATAACTTTTCTTCTATTGCTTTTATTAGAAGTAAAATTACCAGAATTTTCTCTCAATTAAATTACGTATTTTGAAAGTTGTTTTGTCTCTGGGGCTAACTTCTATCATTTGTAATAAATTCCTAAGTCGAGCACATGGTTTTATTATGAAATAATCGTTAGAATCTCTATAAAATCTGTTCTACTGCATGAAATGATCTGAAATTAAAATATGTGATACTAGATTTTTAGCTCTTTCAGGAAATCTACTTTTTATTTCGGAAACTTACAAGGATTCTGTGATAAAAATTCTTAAAAGTGATGTGCATTCAACAAAGTGTTTAGAAATTTATTTAAGTTATTTACACACCCAGAAACTATGGAATTTTAGTGAATTTAGCTTTCTTTTGAATTATTGTTCCTTTAAGATTACTTTACTTTGTTTAAAAGTGTTCAGAAATAGTGAAATGTTTACGTAACAAAAATCTATTATTCAGAAGTTGAATTATTATGGATTAGCCCTCTTCAGGTTAGTAAAAGGTTTCTATACTCTTATAAAAAGTTGTGTTAGGTTTTTATTAAATGTTGAGTGGCTTTATTGCTTTTCAAATGGTTTAGAAATGATAAAATGCTCATATAGCAGAAGTCCATTGTTTACAAGTTGAACTATTATTAATTATTCTATTTCAGATTAATATAGAGTTTCTCTACTGTTATACAAAGTTTATTTAGTATTTCTATTAAATACTGAAAGTTTTTACTGCATTTAAAACTGTTTAGAAATAGTGAAATTATCTTATGGCAGAAATTTATTGTTTGAAAACTGATTTAATGGGAATTATCCTATTTCCTTTCAAAATAACGTTCTCTTACTATTATAGAAAGTTTATATAGGTCTTTTATTAACTATTGTATGTCTTTACTGCTTCTGAAAAGGTTTATTTTGTCAGTTAGGTTATGGTATCAGCTTGCTACATAAACCGTCCCTCTCCTAACCTATGTATGCAACGAAAACCATCTGTTGACTAAGAATTTACTTCCTCCCTTATACCTAAGCCAAGGAGCTGGAATTTACCAAAATTCTAAGGTGCTTACAGGATCTGTGGATATGAACTATTATTTCATGTCCTGTCGCTGCTACAGTAATTATTCTGATCAATTATAACATGCTTTTATGTAATTATTTTGGTAAATGATGGAATGTATTTAATTACAGAATGGTACACATATTAATACATTACTTAGATATTTAATCAAATGGGACATACCTTTCTATTAGTAATTTATTTCATAATCAAGACATGTAATATGTGACTGGAAGGCACCATCATAAGCAACAGGGTGACTGCTAAATGACACAGTGTTAGGCAGAAATGTATGCTGGGAGTTGGCAACACTTTGCCTAAACTTTGAACAATTAAGTTCGTGACTTGTGTAGCCTTCTGCTACCTTTAATATTTAATAAAACAGCCACCACGTATTCGTATTATAAACCCTAAATATGAAGGGTGTAATTAATAAGTTCTTAAGATCTCAAAATACTTATATCACTCATTCATTATTGGTACCAGAATTGCATATAAGACATCGGACAACCATTACATTTCAAGATTGACAGGCTAAGCACATTCATACGAGAAGACAAACTCACTAAGACCCCCTATGATTAGTGAGTATACCGCTACAGCATGTTACAACTTGCCGCACCACTGACCTGCATGGAGTCGCTTGCTCCGCAAGCCAACGCAAAGTTAACAGTTTCAAATCTGGTGGAAGACTAGTCAAATCTAAGATGGCTGTGGGCCTTTATATAAGTTTTCCAAGGCCAATGGCATCAGTAGCTTTTTCCATTAGTTAATATCTCCCAATGTACTAAATGATTTAACTTGAAATTAATACAAGGACTTCCTAAGATCATATTCTATCTGTTTTAATTTAATTCAGCATTCAAAAGGATTTCTATGAGTTGAAGTCTCTTAGGTCACAGATCTAAGAATGGGGCAGTTTCGATGCTTTGATATGGAATGTCAGTTTTCATTTTAGTAAAGGATACATTTCAATCTAATTACATCTGCTAATGTTGCTGTTCTGAAAATGAAACATGGATCTTTAATGCATTAATGCATACCACATACATAAAATTGTATCTGGAATGTGTCAGAATTATGTAGAAAATACAGATTTTGAATGGATTTTCAGAATTTGGAAGCGTATGATCAAAGTTAAAATATTTCTTATGTTTTGAGGCATTATGACACATTAATTTTATGAATAATCTAGCATTACCTGAAACCGCTGAATCGATTTTGTCTGAGTTTTCACAGTATCAACCATTAGATGTGTTTCATTATGCTGCCTCATCTACCGCTGTAGCTAAAAAAAATTCTCATTATACTACTTCATCTGCCACTAGAGATCAAAATTAAAATATATTCCATACCTATGCAGTTGAATAACAAGTATTCAGAACTGAGATACGAAAGAAAAAGTTCCTTACTTTCGATTTGTTTCAATAAGATACAAGTTGCAGCGCCACACTTCTCATATAAATTTCATTACTGCATTACTAAACAACGCAATTAATTATAAAAATGAAGAAAATCTGGTTTGTTGTCCTAAACTGCTTTTGTTTGCAACACAAAAGGATTAGTACAAAGTTCTATTGATGTTAAAACCATCAGCATATACATTAATTATTGTGAATAGAATAAATCTATTTTCAGCTTTTAACACCAGATATTTTGGCTGACATTCGATATCTCGAGAAATTAAATAGATTGTAATATGATTATAAGTTAGATTATGCCAGGAACTCATGTGTATAGTGCAGAAAATATGCAGTTTTCCTAAATTGTTCATATTTCCAATACCAAAGGCTTAATAAGAAATTCTATTCATCTTAAAAACCAACATTCCGATTAATCACTGTGAAGTGAATGAATATACTTTTTGCTCCAAATGCCAGATATTTTAGCTGTTTGGTTTGATCCTTTTTGTATATATAAAAAATGAATTACTGAAAAGCATCTAGTGGTTCCATATTTGTTATTTCTTACCATATGTTCATAATTTAATGCACCGGCATTATGAAACATTGAAACATAAAGACATACGAAACCAATCAATTGAGATTCTAAGCTTTAAAATGGTAAAAACCCTATTGAACTCTGCTCAGTAGCTTTTAAGTTTTTCTAGCACAAATTTAGCCAGTTTTCATTTAGTAGCTGTAGATTAATTTTTTTGTATAATAAAGAAAACAAAAAATAAAATTAAAAAAAAAAAAAATTTCGGGGGAAACACCTTTCTTCTGACTGCTGAACCTGGCCTAACACAATCTGCCAACTAAGTCTAGAGATGTCTGTAAGGTTGAAAGTAAAGCTCACAATTCTGAAAAGTATTAAATAGACTTTATGGGCAGTGACAAGATCTAGGCCTACAGGACAAAAGTATAACTCTGTTTATGAGTTCTATGGAAATATGAGTGTATTCCTCTATGTATCTCAAGTAATGCTCTACATGTCTAGCCACATTTACTATCAAGAATACTGCCTATACAGGGACAAATACTTTTGTAATGGCCAAATATTGGTCATACTCTAACAATATTTAATGTGTGCAAGTAATTTATATATGTGTACATGAATTATTTTAGTGTGTGTGTTTTTGCCTGCAGTGGTTCCATTTTGTATCATTATTTATTTTTGGATTGCAAGAAAATAAGAGACGCTGGATAGCAAAATAAAAATTAATTTAGAGAATAAACTGCTGCTTACATGATGGCAAGATAGTGTGTACACACAAATATGCTGTCCTGTCACTATCTTTGCAAACAGCGATTTATTCCTCTATTTAATGCTAACATTAATAAACAACTGTCATGATCACTAATAATATTATTTTTTCATCACAAATCATAATCCATATTTAATATTTATTTGGAAAGGAAAATCACGAAAGCAGATGGAATCTCTAGTTGTGAGAAGTGGAAGAGTCCTAGGTATGGGAGAATGGCATGAAATACTTGCATGGAGATATGGACGTAAACTTATCCTCAGAGTTGATGGCAGTGTGAATATTGGAACAATGCCTCAAGGAGACACCTTCCCATCTGTTGGGAACATAATATTTTTAGGTCAGTGAGTTTTACTTTTATTCAACTTGAGATTGGTGGAATTATGATTTTATATAATTATATTTGGTTTTGGGATGATGGGCATGCAATAGGCCACATTTTGTATGCAACTTGCCAACTAGCTCATACCTATCAACATGAATATGGTGTTAAACAGAAATATTGTAATATTATGTTCATCTCATGTTTCATATATTTATTTTTGCCCACCCTTTAACTATAACTTTGGTGAGTGATCAATTTATTTTTCTTTTCCTTTGTTATTTTCATTGCCTAACAGCCTTTCCAGTTTCATTAGTATCATTAATGGAGTTACAATTACTTAAAACCTATATACAAGTACATCATTAAAACTTTATATATATATATATAATAATAATAACAATGAGCAGGAAAATGCTTTAAGGCAATAAAACTATATATATATATATACTATCACAAACTTCCTTGTGTTGTTATTTTGGAGCCTTGAGGAATTCCAATGGTGAGTTTATTAGTGCCTTTCATTGTGTATTATGTCTATACCTTCCTTTATCATACAGAACTAACAGCTTTAATTTTTTTTAAATTTAATTACAATAGAGCACATGGTCCGGTTGCAATTTCCCTACACACACATTTTTTCCCCTTTCCTTTTCTCACATGCTTTTGCCTACTGTTAATTTCAACTTCAAATTCTTTCAGAGTTTTTGGTAAATTATTCATCACTTCAATTGGTAATTTGTTCCAATCCCTGACCCCTTTCCCTACAAAAGAGAATCTTCCCACACCCTTATGCCTGACATTGAGTGCCAGGTTGTGATCATAGTCATTTTTTCCTTTCCTTGCACTTCTCTTAATCCTCCCACCAATGTTTTTCCGTGACTTATCACCAATATATACCTTGTACACTCCAGTGACTCTCTGCCACCTCCTTCTGTATTCCATTAAATCGGATTCCAGCTCCCTTATCATATCAGCTACTGACTGACTGTATTCTGCGGTAATTTCCAAAGACAAATCTAGCAGCCCTTCTTTGCACCGTGATAAGCTTTTGGCCAATGACTGACTCTTGCAATTCATACCTGTCATCAATTAATGATGATTTATTCTATTCATGTCTTCTTCCACAGATTACTGTCTTGATCACCAGAGGGTTTTACTACCTCCACCCAAAGGTTACTGATTACTAATTTTCTTAACTTAATTCAATAATTTTACAAAATGACAACATGGATGAATAGCTTTCAATTGATACTTATTTCTCCATGAGCCATAAGGTAACACAAATCACCAAACTTCTCCAAAGATACTAAGCAAAAACATACAAATATTGCTGTGATTAAACGACTGTAAGACCTCCAAAAAAAACTGACTTACCACTAACTTTCAACTAATTTTGCTTGCCTTTTCTGTGTGTTTAAATTAGTGCTGAAGAAACATCCAAAAGCTAATAAAGAGTGCCGACGGTTCTCAAATGGCAACAATGCAGCCAATAATCAAAACCAACTTAAAACAATCTGAATTACTACAAAATCATTCCCAATCATTAGAAAATACCTTGAAATGAAAATTAAAGATATTTATAGGTATTTACACACAAAATTATCAACATAAACCAGTCCAAACCACTGACAATTGTTCTTCAAATATCGTGGCTCATATCAACACTTACAATTAAAAAATTTTAATTGATATTTCAGGTATAATACTATCCTTGAACATTTTATAATGTTCATTTACATGACAAATATGCACAAACTCACAATTAATCACATAAAAAATGTACAGATCTACAATTAATCAACTCCCATCATGCTATACGTAAGTCTTAAAACAAAATTTCATTCAAGGGTCACGTCTGGGGGCTGTTATCACCTTATCCAATTCCTGTACCCCAAGTATGGGTCCCATACAAAAGGCTGATGATTCATTTTGAACATTAATATATTTGAGGTAGTGTCATTCGCAGGTACATTGCGAAGGGGATGGGTTGTAGTTGGTGTAAGAAGTGGTTTCATTGGGCATATAGGGAAAAGGAAACGTGGGAAATAAATGAGTATCACCCATGGTTTTGTTCACTTTGTCTTAGGGAAGATAGGATGAGGGAGATGGGCGAAATGATCAGGGAGTTTTGTGAAAGGATCAGGGTTCTTGATGCTCATCCTGTGGAGGCTCCACCTGTGGGGGCTTAGCTTGTGGAGGCCCAATCTGTGGAGGCACAGCCAGGGGAGGCACAGTCTATGGAGGCTGAGCTTGTTAAGGCTCATGTTATTGAGGCAGAAAGTAGAGATGGTGGATTGAAGGAAGTTGAGAAGGATGGGTGGGAGCTGGTAACAGGTCGTAGGAGAAATATGGTTAATATGATGAAGAAGCCAGACACTTCAGAAATTGTGGGGAAAAACAGGTTTGACCCGTTGCCAGAGTCAGGAGGAGGAAAGCCTCATGTAGCTGTAGGAGTAGGTATGATGCAGCAGGCCTTTAGGAATATGGGTGTCCAAGGCAAGAATAGGGAAAAAAAGGGTTCTGCTGCTAGGTAGTAGCCATGGGATAGGTGTAGGCCCTCTTCTGCAGGATCAGTTAGGTACAGGTTATCACGTGACAAGTTTTTTCAAACCTAGTGCAACATTATGTCAGGTAATAGAGGATATAGTTTCACTTTGTAGGCAAATGCCGGGATGGTACTGTTTAAAGGCCATAGCTGAACTCCTTCCTGTTACTTATCCCTTTAGGCTAGGTTGGCTGAAAAGGGTCCTTGAGATCCTGCACCAGCTTGCCTCCTGGGAAAAGGGAGATGGAACTGTACAAGAACATGTTATGATTAAATTTTCTTTGGGATATTGCAACATTCACACATAAGCTATGACCATAGAGTTAATATCGATCACTGAATTATTGTTCGTGATGTCTCCAGTACCTTATTGGAGATGCAAGGATTCAATGCTTGTGGTCACCAAATTATTGTTTTAACTCACCATAATAGTTAATGGGTTTGCATAACAACAGGAAAGTCACTGATGAAATTTTAAGTAATATATTCTATGAAGTTACACTGGTATAAGATCACATGTTTTATAGACTCTACCGAACCTCAAAAATCGAATGTCAAGACTGCAGATTATTCTTCAAGAGTCATCAACAATGAAATGATACTTTCATAGGCACTCCAAAATTATTATCAAAGTCTAAGAGAAATAACTGATCACTGTTCCAAAAATTGTGCTAGAATTCACTCAAGTTTCAATGCTCCACCACACTCAAAATTTTTTCTTAGTTCCCACAAGTTACATGTTTGGTGAAATTTTCTAAGTATTAGCACCTACTAACAGATTGAGAACGTGGACTGTGCTTTCGTTAACTGAAATTGTAACTTACTTTTTCATGCATGAGTTCTAGCTGAAACCTATAAATCTCACTAGCTACTTTTTTTTTATTTTTAAATGAGATTTACACATATTCCTTAGAAAAGAATGCTCTATTTTCTGATAGCTCGTTTAGGTTTGACAAATCCTTTCTCATTTTAATTTTCGCTTTGACGTCACTTTGACATAAGTTCTAACAAGGAAATTTTGTAACAACACTTAATAATCCAAATAAAAAATCTTACTTTTTCCCCTTAAATTCCAATCTTTCTGCTAAACCATTATTATACCCTTGTTCTCTTAATTTTTCTCTATTTTCTGAACCTAATTTTTCCCTAACTCGTATTTTTATAAAAAATTTCACTTTCTTTATCTTACTAAAAAAAACATTAAAATTTACTTATATACTCAATTTTGGGCAGAATGTGTCTACTTATGATGACAATATACTGTCATAGTTAAATTTTGATTTTCTCTTTTAAATTGCTGATATTTTTTGGACTAAATTTTTTTTCTTGTTCGCACCATCCAACCACAAATTGATATATCCCCTTTAGTAAAATCCTCAGCCTATACAAACTGTAGATCAAAATTATTTCTTTAAAGAGCTTTATCTGTGGAAATTAATGAAGTAGAATTCGTTAACTTTTAGATTTTGACTTTAAGATTTTTATGTTTATTTACGATATTGATTTATTTTTCAGTTAGAAGCTGCTTTATTACTAAGATTTTATTTGTATTTTTTACTGGCCGTATTTATTGCTTTAATTTCCCTCTCTCTAATGGGTTTTAAGAAATTGATTTATACATGACAAACACTAATGCATAGTCACAGAATGAACCAGCTGTCTTAACTTTGTTTTCTAGCCAAGAATGGCTATATCTAGGAGTACCATCATTAGCCAATTCAGTCTTGAAATGATGTTTCCTCTTATAGTCATGAGTCCAAATGGGACTTCAACCATCTTCTCCAGGTAGAATGGTCATGAGTGATTCTCTGCCAGTTAACTCCAGTGGCCCTACATCACATGGTGGTCTCTGATGATCTCTCAGAATGAACCAGCTGTCTTAACTTTGTTTTCTAGCCAAGAATGGCTATATCTAGGAGTACCATCATTAGCCAATTCAGTCTTGAAATGATGTTTCCTCTTATAGTCATGAGTCCAAATGGGACTTCAACCATCTTCTCCAGGTAGAATGGTCATGAGTGATTCTCTGCCAGTTAACTCCAGTGGCCCTACATCACATGGTGGTCTCTGATGATCTCTAGGACTCCACTCCGACACCACTTTTGTCCATCTTTCCTCTGAGCAACATGGCTGATCCTATAACATTTTAATGTAGCTGTCTTCTTCAAGATGTCGTTAACCTTTTTAACTGATCGTATGTTGGTTGCTCTCTTTCTTACTTTACTAGGAAAAGCTGGCATAAACGTTTGCGTAGTTCTTTGGGCTCTTCTAAGTGTCTAAGCCTCACAACCATAAGTCATCACAGGAAGAATACATTGGTTGTAAACTGTTATCTGTAGATTAATTGGCATATTTGATTTATAGATAATAGAATGTTTCTCAAATCATTACCATTCAGCTTGATGTAACAGAGAATTTCTGGTTTACAAGCTGTCTAAGATATTTCTAAATCTATGTTGTTTATTTGTACCTTTCCCACCATGACCCATTTTTTAGACATGACTTTTGTTTTTGATAGATTTATGCTCATACAAACTGACTTACACTTAGAGAAAAGATAGTGTTCCAGGATTTGAGTTCTTTGATGTCATCATCTAAGAGTGCAGTTTCATCGACAAATACATGTTTTAAGTCTTCTGCCATTTCCTCTAATCCCTTTTTCCGCCCATTCTATGTTTGACACTGCCATCTCTCACACAGCTGAAAATACCTGTGGAGAGATGAAATCTTTAGTTGTTTCACTGATGCTGATGAAGTTTGAGGAAGTGTCATAGATGTTATAGAATACTCTGATATAAGCCATTACCACACCATGCTCAGCTAAGGTACTATGAGACTTTGATCAGACTTACTAAATCAAATTCTTAGGAATATCACATACACAAATAAAGTGACTGATTTAGTTTCACCTTCTTTTTATGTTAATTTTTTCAAGGTTATTACCACCACAAATAAAAATCTTAATATTGGTGTTTTTTTTTTCTTCTTATGGCTTTACGCCTCATCAATGTCGAGGTCATTAGATGTGGGATGGGATTGAGGACAAGGAACGGGAAAGAATTTTACCATGGCCTTTTTGAAGGAAGAATTCTGGCATTCGCCTGGAGTGATTTGGGGAAACCATGGAAAACCCAAATCTGGATGCCCGGATGGGATTCAAACCCACGTCCTCCCGAATGAGAGGCCAAAATGTTAACCGTTCACCCACTATGCTCAGTGAATCTTGGTGTATTTGTAAAGCAACTCATATTTATATATCCCACATGAAAAGCAATAAAAACACTATCACAGTGATATAATTAAAGCCATTTCAAAGCTACATTATAGATTATTCTACATAAACTTAACTATTTGTTTCACCAATTATTGTGCACAATATCCTAACACAAAATAGCTCTATAATCTCATTTATCTTAATTTACAGGAGGTGTTAAAGATTTCTCATACCTACCTCCTGGTGTTGTTTCTGGTCTACCAGTCCCTTTTAAGGGATGCATGAGAAAACTTCATTTGAATTGGCAGAGGGTGCCTTTATATGATAACAACACACTGTCTGCTCGGAATGTAGCTGACTGTGATGGAACAGCATGTGGTGGAGATGTGTGTGAGCATGGTGGTACATGTTGGTTAGATGATTTTTCTAAACCTCACTGCAACTGCCAAAAGGTAACTGTACTTTTGTATTTGCATTTTTAAAATTATTATTGATATGAAATCTTTCCTGTATGAATTTTTTTTTAAAAAAACTATTTTCTATATTTAAGCAATATACTGGTTCACTGTGTGAGATCAGACTTCCATGTACTAATGATAGCTGCAAAAATAATGGATACTGTATAAACAAATCAGATGCTGTCTCTGAATGCAGCTGTCCCTTAGGGTGGAGTGGTGCCACTTGTGAGGAAGGTGCGTGTATGTTTGTAATATGTTTTCTTTTATAAACATTTTATATATGCAATTAATAATGGCTCAATTTCTTTTAGTTGTTGCAATAGTTTCCCCACACTTTGGAGGCAACAGTTACATGGTCATAAAAGAATCATTGAGGATGGCAAAAGATTATAACTTGACTTACAAGAGAGAAAAGGAATTAATTATTTGTACCTTAACTTTTCAACAATCCAGTCTGATGGAATGATACTGTGGAGCTCATCAGTAAGTACTTAAAGTATATATTTTAAGATAATAGTGATAGTGAAATGCTGTTAGGCAATGAAAATAAGGAACAATAGGGAAATTAATAATATGGTAAATGCTGTATACAAAATTTCATTATATTGTAAAGTGTGTTCACATTTTATTTGTTCACTAGTGGAGTTCTCAGTGTTGCCTGGTATAGTTGGTGTAGATTTACCCGTACACTACACTATTTTTATTCCCACAATGAGAAACATTTGTGCAAAGATTCATAAAATTCGCACCCTTTTTTTTTTTTTTAGCTAAGCAAACCTAGATTCACACACCCCCTACCAAGAAATGGGTGGGTTGAAGTTTATTTGCACGTACACTATTTGCATTATCTTAGAAACTCACATTTAATTTAGTTGTGAAGTGAATGGATATACTTTTTGCTCAAAACACCAGATACTTTAACTCTGCAGATTCAGCCTTTTATTCAAATATCAAAAGAGAATTCAGAATAATATTATCATAAATAAATGATTTTATTCAAACTGAAGACTAATACTGATGGCCAGAGACAGTGTAGTTTTAGGCCTACTGCAAGAGATCATGGTTAAAGAAAATCTCTGTTGTTTTTACGGCTACCTACGGCATTTAAAAATTGAATATCCCGAATTAAAGGAAAGAATACTTCAAGTTATCTATGGCATTTAAAAATTGAATATCCCAAATTAAAGGAAAGTACAAGTTTTGTTCAATGTGCAAAATAGTTATTATTGTAAAGGTGTCT
This sequence comes from Vandiemenella viatica, assembly GCA_031002005.1. Classification (NCBI taxonomy): domain Eukaryota; kingdom Metazoa; phylum Arthropoda; class Insecta; order Orthoptera; family Morabidae; genus Vandiemenella; species Vandiemenella viatica. Next base: position 279,311,255 of record JARYHS010011408.1, read on the forward strand.
TATTGCTTTCATTAAAGGGTGTGGTCAGAGACATTGTAATTGTGTGTTTAGTGCAAAGTATGCTGCATCTAGTGGTTCCATCTGTGGTACACCTCACCATACACTCAGAAGTTCATTTAATGCTCCAGTGTTACGCAATGTAGAAGCATAAGACATATCAAACTACTGAGTTGAGATTCTAAGCTTTAAAATGGTGAAAACCCCATCGAAATCTTCACAGCAGTTTTTTAATTCTTCTTGTACCAATATACTTGGTTTTCATTTCATAGATATAGATTACTGCCCTCCTCCATGTGTTGAGTGATAGGTTTACTTTCCACAGACTTCCTTATTTTTAAAGTACATGTTTTGTTATATTTTTACATGACATTGTTTCCAATTTTTTGAATGACTGAAACACAATGTGGAAAGGAAAGATAATTTATACCCAACACTCACCAAAGGAAGGAGGGCAGCAGCAACACAAAATAATATACAAACACAATATTTCAGGATTAACTCTTTATCATGTGGCTGAGCTCGAGCAAACCTCATGGTCAATACAGTTTTTATTTTAATTATGAGTACGACTGTCATCTTGCAAAGAGAGTTCACTTAATATTTTTAATAAATTTCTTTTCAGCTTTTTTCTATATTTTCAAATGTCAGTGCTGTGTTTTAATCTTGTAACTGATGAGAATAAAAATGCTGTACTGATTTAATAAGTATGTAAAATTGTAGATAGGTAATAACATTATGAAGGAGACTATGAGATAATTAATATTTTCTAATGTATATTTAGTTATGTTTTCTTTAAAAGAGAATGTACTAATTACTCCATGTCCTCCATTGAAATCTATCAACAGTAATATACTCTTTATACTTACACTTTGATATTAGAATTATTTGTAATAGTCTGCTTTAAATTACTTCTCTCAGAATTACCTGCCTATTAGACATAACCTTAACAGCTGGCTTTTAGAGATTAACAATGTTATAATTACTTTTTCTAGATAGTATTTGAGCAAGAAATTAAGTAAAGTTGTTGAATTAAGTCTTTACATTAATTAGCATGATATCTAATCACCATCCCAAAATTTATTATCATCAAGATTGCATTAAATACTTCAACTTATAATTCATATTAATGATTATGTAATACTGTATCATCTCTCGTTTAACTTCAGATTATGGTGGTTCAGTCTTTTCAGTATTTCTACAGTTTTGTTGTGTTTTGTACTAGGATGAAGAGTACTTGGGCATTGGCCTTGAAGATGGACTGCTGAAGTTTGCATGGGGATGGAAAAAGATTAAAAATTCTTATCTTCTTATCTCTGGTGGTGTGGTGGATGATGGAGCATGGCATAGCCTGGAACTCAACCTTTCTGAGTGGAACATTTCAATCTGGATTGACAGCCAGTTGGTGCATTCTGAAATGGATAACACAGAGATAAGGGACCTGCAGTTGAAAACCGATGGCACCTTCTATTTAGGTAAGAATGCTTATTTATTTCAAACACATATGTGTTACTCATATTTCACTTCAAGTTATCACAACATAAGTCAAGGGTGGCCATTTATAGAGCTGCAAGGAAAAATTTGATTGTGTAGACCTCAACGCCACTTTGGAAGCTATTTGTAGGTGGAAGTAATCCCAAGTGTGATAGTCCTCTGATAAAGGGAACATGATTGCTGAAACATTAGTTTTAAAAAAAAATCAATGCTGCACCAATAAAACAATAATATATTTCCTTAAAAGCCACATGCCAGACCAGTATATTAACTGATCACTCGCCAGTCTTGGTGTGACTAAGGAATTTGCTATATTCTCAAACTATTGAGGCAGGATAAGAACGAAAGAACAAATATCTTTGATTGAGAAAGCTCAAGAGATCATGCAGGTGAAAGGAACTGAGCAAGAAAAAGCATGGTAAGATTGTGACTCTTGTGCCTGATGTGGCAGTAAGTTTATGACCTCTACTAGCTGATGATTTCATTTAAGTAATATTTAGATAGATTTCAGTGGTCACCAGATTTAACCTGAAATGTCAGACTTCGGTAAACTGTGCATACATTGAAGACCATTTTAATAACTTATTATGCATAAAATGATGTAAAGAGATTTTAGGATCCCCAGGTGTACAGAATCACTGAAATGTTTAGATCAAAATTATTTATTAACATCATGAAACTTGTAGTTTTAATAGATCTTGCATCAATGTATTTCAAACAACAAATGGCATAAATTCAGAATGATATGCAAAATTTATTGTGTAGTTTACATTTGCACCCAGAAATGACAGTATAAATGGCTCGTTAAATTTCAACATAAGAATTTAGTAATTACCTAAGGATGATGGTGAAATCAATGGTTTTGGGATATTGTACTGTTGAAGATTGGAATTCAGTTTCCTTCAGTAGTTATTAGTTTTGACACCAAGAAATGAGGACAGCTCAACTTAAAAATACACGCCTGAACAATTCCATGGAAAGTATTTATTAAATATTTGCAAAGTTACTGCAGATAAAAAAAAATCCTAATCAATTTAAATTTTAGCACCAGATTACAGTCAGATACTCTCAACTGCTTTAAATAATTGTGATGTGATGAAATGGAACAATATATGTTTAGACTGTCTGTTTTGTGCAAAGCATGAAATTTTCAAAATTTTTATAACTGTATGAACCTTGAAATTTAAGGATTCCATAACTCGAATAAATAGTTTCCATGCTCCCTGGATGTATTAAATGCTGACATTTCATCCAACCTCATTCAGCCTCTGGAAGAACTGCACTGAGATGTGTTTCACAAGCTCTATTAAACACAATTAGCAGATCTCAATGAAGTCTCCATGGGTGTACCGTTGGATTGTGTTTTGAAAACACGATATTTCGACGACTAACTCCACTAGCTTTCTCAGGTGTGGAGATATCTGTAAAGGTTGGCTGACGGACAGATACTGAGACAGCTCAGGTGCCGCACTTCTGTATATATCCTCAACAGTTCTGTCTGTGGCCTTCGTTGCGGACATTAATATGGAGAGGTCCATGGCGGCAGCTGGACACAGTTACAATGCTCTCTGCATAACTTCTCAAAGGTTGGTTTCCGTGCCTCACTAAGACATAGCCCAATGTCTCTATTGGATCGAGCGTAGTGGGTAAACAGTTAACATTCTGGCCTTGCTTTCGGGAGGACGCGGATTCGAATCCCTGTCCGGGCATCCAGATTTGGGTTTTCAATGGTTTCCCCAAATCACTCCAGGCAAATGCCGGGATGCTGCCTTCAGAAAGGCCATGGCCGAATTCTTTCCCGTTCCTTGTCCCCCAGTTCCATCCTGCCTCTAATGACCTTCGCCATCAACGAAGCGTAAAGCCGTAAGAAAAAAAAATGTCTCTATTGAAAGTATCAGTCAAATTTTGATTCCTTTCTTGATTATTGATTCCCAAAAATGTGAAGTCCTAGCCAGTATTCCTAACATTGTTAAAGTCCTCTCTGTGGCCATGGTCGTACATGTGCTTGGTGATAGCTGATTTGCTCTTTTGTTTTAGGTGCAGGTGGTGCTTATGTTCTTCACCCCAATTTTCTACAGTGCATATAGTTTGGCTGATGTAAGGCTTTCCATACTTGCACAAGACCAACCACCAGCCAAAATACAGGACTACCTCTGTTCAGTTAAGGATGATTTTGGTCTAAGGGTTCCCGGAATTTATAACATCCTGTACAAGAGTAGAAAGACTTACATTGGCAAACTATCTGCACTGTACAAAACAAGTGTGTAGAACATAAGCTGATCTGTACAGACAGGGGCGGATCCAGGATTTTGTTTTGGGGGGCTTGGCTTGAGTGAATTTTGGTTCAGAGGGCTTGCCTTCAGTGGATTTTGGCTTTGGGGGGGGGGGGGGCTTGAGTCGGGAAAAAGGTAGTATTTATAGCCTCCTCGGGCCTCAAATCCGTAGAGCTAAAAAAAAGGTCTCAAAACTACAATGTCGGGGGTGGACCAAGATACTTTGGGGGGGGGGGCTTGAGCCCCCTAGCCCCCCCTGGATCCGCCCCTGTGTACAGATGTCTCTAAATCTGAAGAATATGACAGAGCTAGTCTTGAAATGTCGTGTTTTCAAAACACAATCCGGCGGTACACCTGTGAAGACTTCATTGCAATCATATGCCAGGAAAGTGTCAATTCTTACAACTTAGCAGATGTGTGTAATCTCAGCCCAGTTCTGCCCTACAAGAAGGCTGCAGCAGGTCAGCCAAAAAGTCAGCATAATACTAGGATGTAACAGCATCTGGAAACCATAGAAACTATTTATGAACATACATCATGAATGATTTTGTTAACTTGTTGCATTTATTCTTTTTCCAGAATCTAAACCTGTATTCAGGTGATGCCTTAAATCTTGCATTCTATCAGGAGATAAGATTGCTCTAGTGACCGAGATCTTTTGAAGTTACTGTCCTCACTTTTTGACTTGTTGAACTTTATAAAATCTCAATGCATTTATGCAAACCAGAAAAATATAATATTTAATAATTATTCCACAGCTAAAATTTTTGCCGGATCCCATAAAATAAACAGACAGCAGTTTAAGTATATGCATCTGTTAAAGAGGGTTTGAGACAAGGTTTTAGTCTATCTCCATTAATATTCAACTTGTAATTAGAGGAAGCAGTAAAGGAAGTGAAAGAAAAATTTGAATGTGGCATAAGTGTTCAAGGAGAAAATATCTGTATGCTACGTTTTGCTGATGACATTGTCCTGTTAGCAGATCAGATTGAGGATAATGAGAAGTTACTGAATGGCCAAAATATTCACATGAGTCAGCTAGTATACAAAAAATGTTTGTTTAAAAATATAAAAGTTCCTTCCTGTAACCAAAGAGAAACTTAACTAACTTCAGGAAGCTTACTGGTACCTGAAACTTCTACGATATAGTGTTAGAGCTGTTTCTGAGATAACGAATACAAGAATTGCTCACTTTTCATAAAATCGCATTTTTGCTTGGAAGACACCTTTTTTAAATAAACTTGAAAACCAAATTTTACCTAAATATGAAATTTCATCCAAATCGTAAGAGCCGTTTCTGAGATACCAAATATTACACAAGAATTGTTTATTTAAAGATATTAGATTATAATCAAACACCATCAACAAAAGAGTTTATTGAATTCTAAGAAAATGAACTGTTGGTTCAAGGTATCGGATTTTGAGCTTGCTAGCTTGATTCCCAATAAAAATGGCCACCTACTCTAGAGATTTGCTGCAAAATTATTTTACCCTATAACAATAAAATTTATAGATTTCAAAACTCATTTCTTTTATTTGTACAATAGTACCAACAGTGAAGTCCTATATTGAAATCTGACAATGTTCCAAACAGTAAAATTCCAAGGTTAACTTTCACATCAGATTACTTCACAGTTTCTGACATCAAGATCTCATAACCACCAAAATGACATCCAAAACTGTCGAATTTCCTGTCAAACACTTCATACATTTTTAAGTAAACTTTCATCACACCAATCTGTGTCTAGCAGTACTGCCCACTGCTTTTCCCTACTACATTTAAACTGTAATTTTTGCCATACAAAAACTGCCCATTCAGTAGTACTACTCACCACGTTTACTTCTCAATCTCTCCTACTAATACCTCTGTTCCAAAGATACTATGGTGGCTCAGCATACCTCCCCACCATTATCTTTTGTATTTACGTTTAGTCATTATGTAAATGTCAATGAAACAAAATCTACTAACATGCTTAAAATTCCTGATAATCACATTTAATAATGTATACATACGCCTCTTAATTATTTTCCTTTTTGTGATCGTCATGCAATTTGGAAACAATATCTTTAATACTTATTCAATATTTATCTCTCTTAAAATGTATCAATGTATTGTGTCACAAGTTATCTTTTGTAAGATACTGAAATAAATATGTCATCAAGAAGAGGTGTTGGAAATCATAAAGCAAGTCTTTCATAGAGTTGGAGGAACATCTAACATAGGAAAGTAGCTAGAAGAAATGAAAGTTATTATATATCATTTAGGTTTTCTTGCTGCTTAGAAATAATAACATGGGATAAACTGTGTGCAAAAGCTAGTTTTAGACAACATGTATGGGAATGTGGGGGTGTAAGGGTTTTGGAGAGACTATACTAGTCTTTCCAACCAAATGTCAACCTCTCCTTCACGTGGTGCACCCTGTTTGCACGGACGAGGCTCTGGCGACTGAAAGATTCCCGGTATAAGGAGTCACCCACTGCTTGCCAACGGCCTCCGAAAGGAGGGCGGAGGAGCGGGGAGTGGTTCAGGGCACCCTCTTGCCCTTGGGGTTGGAAACGGCCCCTAAAGGCGGATGAATCAGAAATGATCAACGGCATGGGGATGCAGAAGGCAACGGGAAACCACTGCATTAAAGACCCAAAGGGTATCCCTGAGGACATGTAATCCTCTCAAATTACATATATCATGATGGCTTCTTCCTGGGTAAAATATTCCGGAGGTAAATAGTCCCCCAATCGGATCTCCGGGTGGGGACTGCCTCAGGGAGGAGTCATCAGAATGGATAGAAACATTCTACGAGTCGGAGCGTGGAATGTTAGAAGTCTGAATAGGGCAGGTAGGTTAGAAAACTTGAAAAGGGAGATGCAACAACTTAGGTTAGATGTTGTTGGGATTAGTGAGATTAAATGGAAGGACGCACAGGACTTCTGGTCTGGGGAACACAGGATAATTAGCACACAAGCTGTCAATGGAGTCACTGGCGTAGGATTTGTAATGAACAAGAAAGTAGGGAAACGGGTTAGTTATTATGAACAAGTTTAGTGACAGGATTATTTTGATGAGGTTAGAAACTAAGCCCGTCCCAACCACATTAGTACAAGTATATATGCCAACGTCACAGGAAGATGACGAAGAAATAGAAAAAATATACGCTGAAATTGAAGAATTAATCCAATATGTGAAAGGGGAGGAAAATCTAATAATCATGGGTGATTGGAATGCAATAGTGGGAGAAGGAAAAGAGGGGAATACTGTAGGAAGTTTTGGTTTAGGAGAAAGAAATGAGCGAGGAAGCAGGTTGCTAGAATTTTGTGAAAGATATAAGCTAGTAGTGGCGAACACACTGTTTAAGAACCATGCAAGAAGAATATACACCTGGAAACGTCCTGGGGATACAGGCAGATATCAGCTAGATTATATCATGGTCAAACAGAGATTCAGGAATCAAGTTCTAGACTGTAAAGCGTACCCAGGAGCAGACATAGACTCAGACCATAATTTGATAGTAATGAAGTGCAGGCTGAAATTCAAGCGAATAAGGAAGCAGCATAAGCAGAACAGACTGGAAGTGAATAAACTGAAACAATCTAGCACAAGAGAAAAATTTGCAGAAATGGTAGACTTAGGTCTAAGAATTAACTGTGAAAGGAGCTCAACCGAGGACGAATGGAATGCATTAAAGACCGAAATAATGAAAGCTGGCAAAGAAACCTTAGGCTTTAGGGAACAAGCTGCCCGAAAACCTTGGATCACAGAAGAAATTTTGCAGCTGATCGATCAGAGGAGAAGGTACATAAATGCTCAGGATGAAGCAGGAAAAGAGCAGTACAGGCAATTTAGAATCAAATAAATAGGAAATGCAAAATAGCAAAAGAAAAATGGCTACAAGAAAAGTGTGAAGAAGTAGAAAAGGAAATGGATTGCAGGAAAAGTAGATGTTGCATATAGAAAGATCAAACAGAATTTTGGAGAAATGAAGAAAAGAGGTATGAACATTAAAGCTGCCGATGGGAAACCTCTTTTAAGGTCAGAAGATAGAGCTAACAGATGGAAGGAATACATTGAGAAACTGTATGTTGGGGACGACTTGAACAATAGTGTATTGGAAAAGGAAGGCGATGTCAACATGGATGACTTAGGAGATCCTGTTTTGAGGACAGAATTTAATAAAGCTCTGAATGACTTGAAAGCAAATAAGGCAGTTGGAATTGATGAGATCCCTGCAGAACTTCTTAAATCTCTAGGAGAGGAAGGAATCGAAAGATTATTCAAGCTGATATCAAAAAGTTATGAAACAGGAGAAATTCCAACTGATTTTAATAAAAATATCATCTTCACACTTCCAAAGAAAGCACAAGCCGACAAATGTGAGAATTATCGCACAATTAGTCTAACATCACATGCTTCAAAATTACTGACCAGAATAATATACAGAAGGATGGAAAGGGTAGTAGAAGAGATAGTAGGTGAAGATCAGTTTGGATTTAGGAAAAATCGCGGTACAAGGGAAGCAATTCTGTCTTTAAGATTAATACTTGAAGGGCGGATCAAGAAAAACAAAGATACTTTTATGGCATTTGTTGATTTAGAAAAAGCTTTTGATAATGTTAGGTGGGACAAGATGTTCAAAATTTTAAAGAAGTCAGGTCTAAAGTATCGAGATAGAAGAATCCTCTATAAACTATATAAGAATCAAGTGGCTGTAATAAAAGTAGAGAATCACGAAAGACATGCATCAGTTAAAAAGGGTGTGAGACAAGGTTGTAGTCTATCCCCGTTAATATTCAACTTGTATGTAGAAGAAGCAATGAAGAAAGTCAAAGAAAAATTTCCATGTGGCATAAGTTTTCAGGGAGAAAAAATCAGTATGCTACGATTTGCTGACGACATTGTCTTATTAGCAGAGAGGGCTGAGGATATTGAGAAGTTATTGAATGGCATGAACAAAATACTGAAGGAAGATTTTGGACTGAATATAAATCAAAGTAAAACAAAAGTGATGAAATGTAGAAGAAATGACACCGATACTAGCAGATTAAATATAAAAATAGGATCTGATGCAATAGGAGAAGTGAGTGAGTTCTGTTACTTGGGAAGCAAAATTACAACCGATGGCCGAAGCAGGAATGATGTTAAAAGCAGAATAGCACTAGCAAAAAGAGCCTTCATGAAAAAGAGAAACCTTTTAGTTTCAAATATTGATCTAGGAATTAGAAAGAACTTATTAAAACTCTATGTGTGGAGCACAGCACTTTACGGTAGCGAAACATGGACTTTAGGAATACCGGAAAGAAAGAAACTTGAAGCATTTGAAATGTGGTGCTACAGAAGAATGCTGAAAATTAGGTGGACAGACAAAGTAAGAAATGAACGAGTTTTAGAAATGATGGGTGAGAAAAGAAGTTTATGGAAGATGCTTACAGGAAGAAGAGACAGGCTGGTAGGTCATATTTTGAGACATGCTGGATTGGTTAATTTGTTAGTGGAGGGAACAGTTGAAGGTAAGAACTGTAGAGGTAGACAGAGATTAGAATATATGAAGCAGATAATTGAGGACGTGGATTGTAAGGGGTATGTAGAAATGAAGAGGTTAGCACAGGATAGGAAGGGATGGAGGATTGCATCAAACCAGTCTAAAGACTGACGACAGCAAAAAAAAATAAAAAAAAATGGGAATGTGACTAGAGCTTAATGTCTTTGCATTATGTCTGTCAGGTTTCCATTTGTTTGATTTAAGAGTTAGCTATGTTGTTTCTGCTTGTTTGAGTGAATGTTACTTAATCTGTGTAGTTCCTTTGTACTTTGATTTTAAAGTGAAATAGATCCACTATTTTATTTTATAGAATGTTATTGTGTAATGTGCCTAACTTTATCATTCTGTCAGTCTTCTGTGCTGTTAATTACCTTTATAATGACTGTATTATCATTGTAATAAACCTTGTGCAGAACTGAAAAGTATTTTTTTCAGAGTGCCAGTTGCATTATGTTTCAAGAATTAATGCACTGAAATACACTTATGTTTATGGACCATCAGCTCAAACTTAACACATCAACCTTTTTATTTATGAGAGATTTTGATATGGTCTTCTAGCTGATATGCTAAAAAAGTCTGTGACATTTTATTCTGTTATTTTTGCTGTCACAGTATAATTGATATAGACTTCATTAAATCCTGTAAATGTGCCATATAAAAAAATAATATGTTTCCATTAAATAGCCCATCAGAACCTGTGCTTAGCAAAAATCTACATTTTTTTAACTCTTGCTACAAGTACCTTTAAGAAGACAGTAATTTAGCCCTAGTTTTTTTTTTTGGGGGGGGGGGAGGATGGGAAGAGGGATTGTGATGGGACAGTTAAATATTTCTTAGTCCAAACTTGTGGATAGTTTTGAATCAAATGAAGTACATAAAAAGATTAATTTGTGCAGAGCTGAATGTGGGAAAATATTCTGGAATCATTGGGAAAAAAAGAGAGGAAAAATGAAAGAAAAAGAATTTTAGTTGTTAACAATTTAGACTGAGTGAGAACAAATGCCTTTAGTTCTCTGATATTACATAAGAGTGGCTTTGAGAAACAAACCTGAAAACTTCAAATAAACAAGACGTCCGAAATGAGCTTAAAAGTTGTAGACGTTAGGTCTATTAGTTTGAAAAGGAATGCTAAATACAGTGGCCAAAATAAATTCTTTCAATCAATTATAAAACTACTTCAGGGACATTTTATTGCCACATGGTGACTGTGACAGAACTCAAGATTATTAAATCTTTATTTTTCAAGTTCTCAGCAATGTTAAATTTATAAAATTGTATTTGTTGGTTTTGGTATATTAGTAGATTGTATGGTAATTTGAGTACATAGTAAATCTCTTATAATCCTTATTATTGTGATGTAAGTTTAATTGCTCCAACACCATCTTGGATTTTTCATATGTTTTCGATTATTATGTTTTGATGAGGATTTGTGTAGCAAGAATTGTGATCAACTGTCTCAAGTTTGATTTGAGTAATTCACCCATGCTATTTGCGATACCAAGGTTAAATTAAATGAGGGTTGCAATGGGCTAGTTAAATATTTCTTAGTCTGAGCTTGCTGATAATTTTGAATCAGATAAAAATACATAAAAAGATTAAAGTGTACAGGGCTGATTGTGGGAAAGTATTTTGGAATTGCTGGGAGAAAATGAAGAGAGGAAAAAATTAAAGAAAAACAAAAGAAGATGGAAGTTAGTTGTTAACAACTTAGATTGAGTGAGAATGGCAAAGTACAATATGAGCTATAAAGTTGTAGATGTTGGAGCTAATAGTTTGAAAAGGAGCCTTAAATACATTGAATAAACCAAAGATTTTTTCAATCAATGATGTCTCCTACAACACCCAACTCCATAATTTTCTCCTGTTGTTAAATGGCCAAGACCCGAATACCTATGTTATTTGTGTTCTTGTCTTTTTAATGTGTTCACGTCATGCAACCGTCATCTAAGGTAAGTAATGGTTCATTTTGCTATCCTAATTTGTGATTCTTTTTTGCTACTTAACACCTATTATTTCCTGGTTACCATAACTCTAATAATTAAATATTGATCTTCCAAAACTATGACTCACAGATTGATGAATAAGCTAACATTTAAAATAAATGACATGCTTCTTGTTCCAATATCCTCGAAATTGGCACATTGTTAAACTACTTGTCCCATCGTTTCAGGAGGTTTTCCTAGAAATCAATCTGCACTGGAGCAATCTCGAGGCCTATTTTCTTCTTATTTTATGGGCTGTGTGAAGGAACTGGCATGGAATAAAGAAATGAGTGTCACAGACTTCTCTAATTTTCAGGGTGAAAACATAGGAAGTTGTGCTTTTTCTGGTGTCTGATTTAATTATTTGAGATAGGTATATCACAACAAATATTTATCTACTAAACATCTTTAGGGTAAAATAGAAGTAAAAGTGTTGCTTCACAAACATTAGGATTGATCATCAGTAAACACTAAAATGTTATACCAGAAGAATTTTATTTACAGTACTCTTCTTACAGATATCTAAAACCATTTTAGACAATGCAAGCTTTTTTAAAAAAAATTATTGGATTTTACTTTCAAACATATTTTTATTTCACATTCAAGTGGCTTTATTTTTTTGTTAGTCACACAATTAGCCGTACCAAAAACTGAAAAATAAATGTAGCAGAAAACAAATGCCAGGAATGAAACGTATATGTATTTTCTTGTATATTTTTTCTGCATATTTTTTTATTGTTTTAATGTTATTTCACACTTGAGTGGATGAATGATACTATGCTTACTGCATTTATACAGTAAATAGAAACTTTTTCCAAGTTATCCTCATAAACAAATAAAAATTATTAAAAAGTTAGAGCACACTTTGCTAGATTATATTTTTTACTTGAGCCTTAGTCTGTATGTTGTGTTTGGAGCTTTTATATCAGAGGACAACTTGGATAAAGTTATATGGAAACCATTCTTACAATCAATTTTCGTTCATACCTAACTTCTAAGCCTGACAAAAATCATGGGTTGCATGCAGATTTCTGTCTCATAAGTAAAATATTTTTTTTTTTGCTAAAATAACTTATTCCATCAGCTGTAAAGATGAATGCTAATATTTCTGCACGAAAATGAAAGCTTTTATCACTCATGCATCAATACATTCACAGTTTTGCGATATAAATGTTATACCATATTTCTTTTCTCACTGTATCATCAATCAGAGGATATAATAAAACCATCTACATCAAATCAATACAAATAAACAAAAAGTGATTATTAAACAAAAGATCAACTAAACATACTGGTGTGTGTATCAGAGTGTAATAATGGTGACTCCTCCACATGTAAATATACCGTCTGACATTATAGCTGCTTCCATCAAAGTACTGTCAAGGGCACATGCACAGAACATTGCACAGTTAACACGTAACGTAAATTTCCCGTCTTAAAAGAAGTTTCACTTCAAAAATTAACACCATAGAGATGTGTACGCCTACTGTCCTTATTATGTTAACATTTCTAGTAAAAAATTATTTTTTTAGAGATAGTAGAATCAGTGGAATGAAGGTCTTCTTAGGGATATATGTTTTTGGTTTTCTCTTGAGTCATTCCATTTCATCTAATAGATAATGAGCCCTATATTACCAATTTTAATTATATTCCCTCCAGATGCTGTATATCATTTCCTTGAAATTAAAAATAAAATTGATACAAATGAAATTAATGTCCACATAACATTGAAACAATTGTTAAGAATACATCATGATTCCTTCAACAACTTCCTACAAAAGTATGTACTTATAGATACTGCTCTGCTCATAAACAAACCATCCTTGCATGATCATATATAAAAGAATAATCACTCCATCATGTATTACTTAATTAATAGCATGGAGTTCTTCAATTTGCTCAAATCATATTGTTATTGTCATACATTTTATGTGCCTGATCTAATTTCTCTCCACAACTATTTATGATTTATGCATATTTTTGCTTTAATATATTATATATACAGTCAGATGGCGGTATATTGATAATCACCTCACTTGTTCGAATCTACTGACTCTCCAACCTACAAATGAAAACATTTCTACCCCATATGCCTGAAATAAAATGTTAATTTATTATGATGGTTCTCTTTCCCTTCAATGTGCTGTTCCTAAATCTTCCCCCATTATCTGCTCACGTCTTTAATCTCATTATGTCTTACACATGCAGAATTCTCTTACCAACCTTCTATCCTCCAGTGATTTCTACCACAGCTTCTTTATCATTTCAGTCTTGAGTGAATCCTCTGTTAATTTCCACAAACAAATCTATCTACCTCCTTTTGCCTTTGATGACATGTTCTTCAATTTTAGCTACAGCAAACCTATTAGGGCACAATTAATATTTCTACAAAAATCATGCTACAATGGCTTTTTAACAAACATAAAAGGATAGTTACATATTGTTACACCATCCATATTAATTGCTGCTTTCTCATCAATAATCTAATATTTCAGTTAAAGCAGTCTTAAAATTAAATTTAGTATTCTGAGAAACATTTGATGCACAGACTGTTTATGTAAACTAATGCATTACAATTTTAGATCACCCATCTCAAAAAATCAGAGGGAGTTCCTACAAGTTATTTCTTGCTTGGTATAAAAATGAGAACTTAGCTCAATATAGTAAAAGTACTTATTACTTACATTATGAGCAACTTTTTTCATCTGGCTACAACCACCTACTCCAATCCAACCACAGGAGAAACCTTTGGACATGTCACATGCATCACGTCATACCTCATATATACATCAACTCACATCCTTCACTGTACTATTTCATAGATAGGACTCATCACCACAATGAATAACTACTGGCAAACAGCGTGTATTGGCAATTTATCCCATCCAATGACAGAACATGCTAGTACCCAAAAGGTGAACAATTTAAACAAATGTTTTACAGTGAGAGCTGTCACAGTTTTCGCTTAAACCACAACCACCTCTCTACTTCCCACATGACAACAAGGTTATCTACATGTCCTTGACCCTCTGGCCTCAATCTCCAATAACATCCTTCCAATAGACCCAGGATTTATTATTATTAGCTACTCACATTTTATAGATCTTATATTAACTAACCCGACTTAAGGATGTTTTTTGTTAAATTATGGATATCCTCTCATATGAATTACTTTGGTGATGTTTCCTCACTTCCAACAATGGTATGTCTCCAGAATTATCGATTCAGTACTATCTTTCTCCCCTCCATCACTACCCCTGCCGCCCAGACCACATTACCTAGATTCTCCATTCACCAGGTGGACATCATTATGATTACATTTGACCTTGCCAGTTGTCTCACCTGCTTGCAAGAATAAGGTTCAACACTGAAATATTGTGTTACATGTGACTGTCCTTTTTTTTTTGTATTGATCGTTCCAAGTTGCCATTATCTATGATAAGTGTAGGGTTGTTTATCCCTGTCCTTCCTTAGTTTCATTGCCTTAAAGCATTTTCTTGTTCATTATTATTATTCTTGTTGTTGTTGTTGCTTTAGGGCGTGTCGACAGTGGGGTCATTAGTGCCCTTATTATTCTTATTTTATAATTAATAATTTATAATTAATTTTGTACCTTATCATTTATTTTTCCCCCTCATCTCCATACCACATTACTGTTTGCACTGTTCTCTTGGTATCAATATTTCCCATTAACATTATTTCTTCATGAGGAAACTTAGGAAATTTTCATTAAATTCATCCTTTGTTTTACACTCTGCGTTTTCACTAATACAATTTCATGACCACTTTTCATCAGTTCTTCAGATGATATCCTTTTTGTCTATTTCTTGCAATCCTTTTTTTAAATTTTCTTGATTTATGTTTTATTATTATTCATACTCCCTCTTTGCTTGATCATTTCTACTTTTACCATTATAGAGATTTAATATTGCTGATCAATCATCTTACTACATTCCCCTTTTCCTTTGTCTCTGTCAGAAGAGCCTTCCAGGGTTTGTTGTAAACTTCTCACTGGTTTGTACCTAAACTCTTAATATTTCCAAATTGCCATACTTACAATCCTTTGCTTTGTCTAGGTCCTAGAGATCTGCCATATTTCTGTGGGTTCTGAATCAAACCTGTAGGCTATGTTTTGTTTTATCAGACAGGCAGCTGGTCTATCATAGAACTACCATCCTGATGGACTTGTGATTTTCTTCTGGATGTCCTTCTCCTATGTGAGTTGTCTTCCCTGTGACTTTCCTAGTGCACCTATCCTGATACATTGTGGAACACATTTCTTTTGGCGATTCCATGGAGGCCAATTTAGCATGGGATACCCTGCTGGTAACTGTACTACTAGTGGCATAGAACTCTACTTCATTCAAGCACATGATCCTCTCTACCCAGCACTGAAGTTACCTACGAAAAAGAGGTGTCCACTGGAGAAATTTTGAGTAATTTCAGTGGTTGTCAAAATTTTCAAGCTAGCTTGAAAAAATTAATGTGAGTTACATATGTAGTAAAAGTTTTATGGCACTGTTAGTAAAGAATGGTATATTTTTCTATGATCTCCTCTTTGATAGGAGAAAAGTTTATGATTTGTAAGGAATTTTTATTGTCTAGAAAAGAAAAATTACATAATTGGTTTCAAAATTATGCCAGTGTGTATATTTACTACCTAAATATCTGTAGTGGTTTTGACAATTGGTTTTAGGCTATGTAGCCTGTTGAAAATGACTGTACAGTGACAGACATTTAGAAACAAACAAATATCTATGGATAATTTAAAATTTGTTACAGAAATATAGAAAATAACATATAAAAAAATATTCTTTTCCCATTGATGTAAGGGTGTTTCAGTGAATATTCATAATATTATATTTTACATATTTCCTGATTTAACATGTTGACTTTTCCTTTTAAAAAATAACTGTTTAGACACTTCACAGATGTGCAACAAGCTTATATTACAGTTACAAGTTCATATTATCTGACCAAAAGTATATAATAATTTAACTCATATGGTTTAATAATGTCAAATTGCATTTGACAACATAGCCAATAAGATCAAATTTCATGAATATTACTAAGGCATAAAAAAAAACTGAATTTTAGATTTCATTTAAAGAATTGCATAGAATAAAATCATTATCATTACAGCTAGAAAATGTTTTAACCATAGATATATAAATAGTTTTAGGACTGATCCCGGTAGCTAGCAATGTCTCTAGCACTTAAACTACATTGACCACTTTTTTGGCTTATTTAGAATATTGAGAGATTACTTTTGAAGCTGACGTGTGATATCATGAAATAACAATCATTTTATAATGGTCATCTGTTTGCATTTAATTAAAAAACATAATTAATTACCCAAACAATGTGATAAAAGTGTGTCCATAATCATTTCATGAGTATTTGTACATACATCTGTCTTATAGACATCAAAATTGAACCGTGTAAATCATGATATTAAAGTGCTGTATATAAATATTCATGGAAATTCGGTGGCATATTAAAGGCTAACATGATTCGTATATACTGTATGCTGGTTCTCAAGCAAAACCATATTTTTATACGATGAAGCTTTATAAAACATAATCATTCATTCATTGCCAAACTGATGAACTGTCATCAGTTTTAAGATATAGAATAGGACATTAAAACAAAAAATTAAGCCACTCTGCAGATTGCATGTAATCTCCAATGTGTAAAATTTCATGGTCAATTTCTACTGAATCAAAGTATCAATCATATGTTTGTTATTGTAATAATAATGTATCACAACCATGTATTTAAGAAATCATAGTAGG
The DNA here is from genome assembly GCA_031002005.1 of Vandiemenella viatica. NCBI lineage: Eukaryota > Metazoa > Arthropoda > Insecta > Orthoptera > Morabidae > Vandiemenella > Vandiemenella viatica. Next base: position 279,328,330 of record JARYHS010011408.1, read on the forward strand.
ATGGCAATAAAAGAATTCCAAAAGGAAACACAGAAAAGGAAACTTTGCTGAAATCTCACTATTCAGTTTAAGAACATTTCAATAATGTGTTTATCAGAGTTTTGACTCTGTGTCATGAACATTTTGAAAACAATAATGCGATAAATCTATGAATGTTAATAGATCAAAAGTTTAACTCTACTGTTAAGAAATTATTTACATCTTTAAAATTCAAAACATGGTTCTATATCTGGATATATGACATGATAATTTTAGTAGGAATGCAATACCACTCTTAATCAACAGGATCTTAAATATTCTTGCAATACAGAAATATTTTGAACTGGCATTTCAAAGTTTCTATAAACACTACTTACATGTCATTAAAAGTACAGGAAATCGTATCTTGATTATTGTTCAGATCTATGCATGAGTTCTAAATGATGATGATACATAGTAACAGTATGAAACTTCATTACTGCCATCAAATTCATGGTGATGAAGATGATATTAAATCACTTCTGATATTAACTGAAATTCTGCTTTTAACATGGTAATTTCCCATAAATTTGTAACGTTAAGTAGATTTAATATACTGTACTGCTTGCAAATAGTTTTTAGGAATTTGTATAAGAATTTTATAGCATATCACTGCCAAAAATTACATGTTGTTATTATTTATACACAAATTTCTTAAGTTTGAATTTCAGTCATGTGTATATTATGTTGTTATTTTCATCATTAAAAATAGCCAGATATTTTTTTGTTGTTGGTAAGATTCAAAACATTTACATATGTAACTAGAAATAACTATTTAAGTTTCATTTAGTTTTTTATTTATTTATTTATTATTTATCAATTTTAATTGGGATGAAGCTAACGCTCCAGTGGCAGTTCCCCTAGTCATCTAATTACACCTTTTTAAATTATTTTTTATTTATTTTCAAATATTAATTATATATGTACTTTTCATTAGTCTTTAATTCTTGTTACTTATGTTGCATCATAGGAAGAATGATGTTGCACAATGGATGTTTCAAAAAATATGTTGATTTACGAGAATACTAAGATTTTTATTTATAAATTGCTGTTTCTGATAGTTTAAGGTTGTTGTTTTTTTATGTTACTTGCAGTAAAAAATGTTTAGCAATTTTAAATATATATTTCTGTATGTTATATCATCTGCTCAGTTTATTGAATATTTGTTGTTTGTAGATATATATGAACCAATGTTGTCATACTTTTGTGAACATGTATCTACACAAATTTAAGGAATATTGTACTTATGATGAAACAAATAATGTACAACAATCTGATTTGAATTAAACCATTAAAAACTTCAATTATTTTATTTATTTTAAGTAAATAAAAGATTTATCACATTTAGACAGAAATTTCGTTACATGTGATGCTATTAAATAATGATACTTTGATTTAATTTATTAATTCTGTGATGAAATAATTGAAGACTAATACTATTACCTTCATATGAACAGTGTGGATAAAACCTTTTCTTTAGTGTATATATACATATATATACGAGGGTTGGAACTTAAATAATGGCAATACTGCTGTGGAGACACTATGCAATGGAATCTACTATTGTTGCTGATAGCACACGTTGTTGACATACTTACCTTACCTCCAAGCAAATGGACTCGCCCGCCCCATGAACCCGGCATGCACACAATCGAGGGAAACACAGTCACTTGTGAGCAAGCAGTCTAACGTAATGGTGTCACTATGTTTTCGATCAGGAACAATGGATTTGGATCAAGATTGAATGTGCCAGAGGTCATACAGCACGGCAGTGTCATCAAGGTCTTCAAGAGGCGTGCGGGGAATTGGCATTGCCATACAGAACAGTGGCATGTTGGGTAAAAGCCTTCAACAAAGGTCGGCAAACTGTGGCAGACATGCATCGGGCAGGCCCTCCTAGCGTGTCTGAAGAAGTAGTGCATACTGTTGCCGCCTTAGTGGGCAGTGATCGACACCAGACGATTCGTGAGCTCACCTATGAAACCAGATTAGCGCATACGACTGTACTTCGCTTCCTGAAGGAATGCCTGGGCATGCCAAAAATTCCATCATGATGTGTTCTGCATGAATTGACAGAAATGCAGAAATGGATGCGTTACGACACTGCTCAGATGCACTTGGAGCACTATGAGCATGAAGGAGAGGCTTTCTTACGCCGTATCGTAACAAGAGATGAGACATGGGCCACATTGTATGAGCCAAAACTGAAACGCCAATCCAACGAATGGCGTCATTATGGGGTGCCACGAAAGTCGAAAATGCGTCAGAGCCCCAGTATGGTGAAAGTTATGGGGATTCTCGTATACGACTGTGATCGTGTTATCCTAACGCATTATGTTCCTCCATGTGACCAGCTTTGCGAAAGTAGCGGCAATACTTTCTGCGCAACCCACCCATCATTTTGCACTAAAATGTGTGAGTGCATACAGCGCAAGCTGTGGCTGCTCTGTTCGGACGATGGGACTGGGAAGTTACTGTACCATCCACCATACTCCCTGGACTTAAGTCCTTGTGACTTTGATTTGATTCCGAAGATGAAGGAACCACTTCATGGCACTCGCTTCAGAACTATTCCAGAGATTCGACAGGCAGTAGACCGCTCCAATCGTACCATCAACAGAACGGTATACTATGCCTTCCACGTCGCTGGCAACGGGTTCTACACAATGCTGGTGCCTACTTTGAAGGACAGTAACAGGTGCAAACATGTAGCACTTTTGTATCGGTTGTGAATAAATAGTTGCCACTATTTAAGTTCCTACCCTCGTATGTTTTGTTTCCACGCACCTGCATATCAAAGCATAATTGAAATAATTATTTTCTAACCAACTTTGAAGTCATGTACCATCAACAAAAGTTTTTCAAACAACTCTAGTCTTACCTCCTCTTTAGAAGAAGCTAGAATGTGTCTACCGTTAAATCTCAGTAGCTTACCATTAAATCTCTTCTACTTCTTTTAGTTTACTTTTTAACCGATTTCAAAAAAAGAGGTTATCAATTTGTCTTTCTACCCTCTTCATTTTTGTCAATGTTCTTTATAGAAAGCTATAGTGAACACCATTTAGCCGATCTCCATGAAAGTTGGCATGTATTTTTTCATGGAGAACATTTGTGACCAAAAAAAAAAAACACTCTCTCTTCCCCTTTACACCAATTAATTTTTACACAAACCCACATTTTTATCACTTATATGTATTTTTTTCACAGAGAAGGTTTCTGACCAAAAAAATAAAAAATCATCCCCTCTCCTCCATTATACCCCTTAATATCTATACAAAACCACAGTTTTTATCTGGTTTCAATGGAATTTTGCACACTTTTACTTTTTTTTTAAATGAGAAAAATACAGTCAGCTTTTGGTTTGCAAAAACTGAACTCCTCTTCTCCTTTCCACCCTCTTAATTTTTGTCAATGTTGTTTATAAGAAGCTGTAGTCAGCATTGTTTTATCAATCACTATAAAAGTTGGTACATATATATCTATTTTTTCATGGAGAAGATTTCTGGCCAACAAAAAATAAGAAACCCCTTTACATCATTTAATTTTTGTACAAACCCATATTTTAATCTGATTTCGATGGAACTTTGCATGCGTATACTTTAAAACAGAGATAAAATGAAAAATACTGTCCACATTAATTTTACAACCCAAACCCTGTCTCCCTTTCAACTCCCTTAATTACTGTCAATGTTCATTATACAAATCTACAGTTTCTATCCAATTTTTAATGAAGTATGCACACGTATACTTTTAGACATATAGAACAATTCTGCTTAAATTTGGTTTTCAGAAATTCATCCCCTCCTCCCTTTACCCCCACCCCTCTTAATTTCCAATGTTCTTTATAGAAACCCACAGTTTTTATCAGATTTTGATGGAACACTGCAATGTATGCTTAAAAACAAAGAGAAACATAGTGTCTACATTCTGTTTACAAAACCCAACCTCTCACTCCCCTACCCCATTTAATTTTTGCAAATGTTCTTTATACAAAGCTACAGCTTTTATCCAGTTTCAATGGATCTTTTAACATATAAGTTTGTACTTTAAAGTAAAGAGAAAAATACACATGTATGTCAGATTTTAACTTGTACCCCAAGCTTTCACATTGTAAAGACTAATTAAAAATCTATGTTTTCTGCATGATGCCAGAAGAAAGAGATATATTTTTGAGATACAGATTTATGTATGTGGTATGTATTAATGCCTGGATGTTACCCGTTTCGATTATTGAGCAGCAGCTTTAACAGATGTTGTGATTAGGTTTAAACACAGCTTGGACCAAAATGTAAACTGACATTCCTTATTACAGCATTCAATTCATCCCTTTCTGGAAATTGTTGGGGTATATCATGCCAGAATTTTTTGGAAGCAAGTGCCTTAACCAATGAACTGCCAAGAAGTTTGCAAAATGAGTACTGCTACGACATATTTAAAATACAAAACAAACAATAATATAAGTAAAAGTTAATAACCAAATAATTTATCAAAAAAATAAAAACTGCCTTAAAAAAAAACACATTAAAAATAACTTTATACCTTGCTTAGAAAAAAATAATTCGAAATGGAAAATATTTTACACTATTATTATTATTCTCATTTCAAATACGAGGTAGTTATTCTGCCAATGTTATGGCTTTATCAGTAGCTGATTTGAAGCCAAATTAGAATACATTCATTCTGATTTGTGGACAAGACAACAGATGTACCATGGTTTCTCTCTCCCCGCAGGCACATGTGGATCTGGCTATTCTCCCAGGTATCCCCACAAGGCAAGAGTATCTACTGAATGGCCATCTCCAAATCGAAGCCTATTTAGTGACTTCTATATGGGCCAAGGTTGTTCAGACGCAGGTGGTAGTCCCTCTTTTGGCTTGATCCACTCCATGTCATGTTGCACTCTCTTCTCACAAACCAATATTCTTTCATTGCTTGGTGCTCCATTTAGTGGCTTTGAAGCCTTCAGGAAGCTTGATCGGGACTTTTGTCTCAATGGCGCAGATTTATAGCCATGTAGAGGGAGTCGGGTGTCTTCATTCACTCTAAGCCTTGCCGCACTAGTGGCAACTTCCCGGCGTATGACTCCAGGGGCAATGGCAGCTAATATTCTCACAGGTGATTGTCTGAGGCAACCTGTGGCGAGCCAGCATGTTCTGTGGAGTACAACGTCTACTGTCTTAACATGACTTGATATTACTATCATTGAAATGTTTTCATTAATTAGTTATTTTTGGAGTCAGTGCCAGGAAAAGTAAGAAAAACAAAAAATACATTGGAATGACAATAATGCATGAAAAAATCATGTTACTGCTTACCTATGATTAATGCAAGGAATGTGTTTCAACAAAACTGAAACTTACAGATGATACACCGATATTATACTAAATGTAAAGCATTTAGTGCATGATACTGCCTATAAACTGACAATGTAGTGCCAGAGATATGCCTCGATGACCAATGAGGCCGAGCCACAGATTAAAATACTGTCTAATTTGTTCCCCTAAACTGTCTCCCATAGAAACAATATCTGCCTCATTACATGCTGTAAAATATTAGGAATTTTTGCTCGTATTCCTCGTGTCACCTCAAACAGCAAATTCAGTAATTCATTGGTTGCGATGTGACAACTGGCACTGACTCCAAAAATAGCAGATTGGTGTAAAGTTTCAATAATAATAAAGTAAAATATTGTCCACTTAGATTTATTTTCTTCTAAGCAAGCTATAAAGGTATTTTAAAATTTTTGGTGATTTCGGTGGTTAATATTTTTTTAGATTAGAGGTTGCTGGGGTGGTGTGAAAAACAGGTGACCATAGGGACACTGAATGCAGATGCATGTGGGAAGAGTCATCTACTATATAATTTGCTAATTTCACTCACCTCAATAGCTATTGGCTGGAGAATGGTTTCATATGTCAGCCTTCGCTCGCAAACCGACAGCCACCAGAGATATCATTAGAAGAAATTCGAGGTTATATCCACAATTTAATATCCAAGCAACTGCTGCCAAATTAATTGTTATATGTTAATTTAGTTTTCTTTTTGTAGAATTTCATAATTAAGAAAATATTAATAAATTTAACAGCTGAAAAAATGTGTAACTTCTTTTCAGTAACATGTTGCTAATGAAAGCAACATAAAACATTTTCAAATAAACTTAAATTACTCGTGGTCTCTGCTGTAACCACGAATGCCGATTATCATTCCAACCTATGCTAAATTTCAATATACGAGGCGTATTCCAAAAGTAAGGTCCGTTTGATCATAATAAAAACATCGTTCAGGATACAAGGTTTTTATTAACGTCAGTATGTAACTACATATCTAGTTCACTTTTCCACATAATCGCCGTTCATATCTATACACTTTCTGTAACGCTGTACCAGTTTCTTTAACCCCTCGGCATAAAAGTCTGCCGCCTGGGACGTGAACCAATTGGTAACGCTCGTCTTGAGTTCTTCATCGGTTTGAAATCGTTGTCCACCAAGCCACCGTTTCAAATGCAGGAAGAGAAAATAGTCGCTTGGTGCAAGATCTGGACTGTAAACAGGGTGGTCTAGGATTTCCCAACGAAACTCTTGAATCTTCTCTTTGGTTTTGGAAGCGGTATGCGGGCGTGCGTTGTCGTGCAGGAGGATGATGCCAGACGACAGTTTCCCGCGGCGTCGATTTTGGATGGCACGTCTCAGTTTGGTGAGCGTTGCACAGTACACGTCAGCTGTAATGGTTGTCCCACGGTCCATGAATTCGATCAAAAGGACGCCCTTTTCGTACCAAAACACGGAAGCCATCATTTTGCGATTCGTGTACGGCGATTGCTTACACTTTTTTGGTTTGGGTGAACCGGAATGGCGCCACTGCATTGATTGTTGTTTTGATTCTGCGTTGGTGTACGCTATCCACGTCTCGTCTCCCGTAACAATTTGGGAAAACAAACTGTCTCCATCTTGTCTATAGCGCTCCAAAAATTGTCGTGCGCTATGCATTCGTTGCTCTTTGTGCTGAGCGGTGAGCAGTTTTGGCACCCACCGCGCACAAAGCTTCCAATATCCAAGCTCTTCAGTGACAATCCTGTAAATTGAGGTTCTAGCAACATTTGGGAATTCCATAGCCAGACCACTAATCGTCAAACGCCGATCACTTCGCAGTTTTTGGTTAACTTGCTCGACGATGTCGTCGGTCCGAATACTGGGCCTGTCACTCCGCTGTTGATCGTGCACATCTGTGCGACCACTTTGAAATTCTCGACACCAGTGTCGAATTTGTTTCTCACTCATTATGTTTGGTCCATACACTACACACAATTCGCGATGGATGTCCGCAGCTGACGATCCTTTTGCCAACAAAAATCTAATCACACCGCGCACTTCACAACTGGCGGGAGCTACGATTGTCGCGGCCATTTCGAACTGCTCTCAACAATAGATATACGGCTACTGCGGCACGCCAACAATAATGCATATTTACCAGGAGTTGGTAGATGGCGCTGCAGGTGGGAAACGTCATTCAGGCCTATCATCTGTGACATCTTGTACCCCGGACTTTACTTTTGGAATACGCCTCGTAATTAAAACTTTCGAAAATGTTGTTGCCTGACCAAAGTTTATACATTACAATTTATTTTTATTTACATATTTTACTGACCACTTTCATTAATGGTCTTTGTTCATGTTTGATATATGTGAGTTATTAGGTTGTTTAAAGTGGACATCAGACCAAATATGTTACAGAATTGAGTATTCTGGCAATTCATTATATGGAGTTGTTCAACTGTTTAATAATCTGGAATCAACATTAAGTTCTCTGACTGTTACAGACACTATGATGAAAGATTATATTATAAATTCCAATACTCAAATTAAAAAAAAAAAAAAAAAAAAAAAAGAGCTTGATGCTTTTGAAGCAAACAGAAATTCTTCATTTGGCAGAGTCAAGTTTGTATTTCAGCAAGTACGAGATTACGACCTTTGAAACAATTATAGGATAGCACGATTGTCCCTGTCGGTGTTTAATACGTTTATTAAATTCAGAGTTCTTCAAGCTAAAGAGAATTTATTCACCCTGAGGGTGAAACACAGGTCAAGTTCCTATTTGATCATATCAGGTCAACCTGTCATAATCTTTGACGCTAAAAACAAGAACTATTCTAGACATGTGATGATATGCAAAAAAAAAAACAGTCGTAAATAACACTAGTAAATAATAATGAAGTAGTAGAAGCTGAGGAAAAAAAGAAAGATAGGTTCACAAATAGTAAGGTGATGAGTAATGCCAACATCAATACAAGGGCAGATATAAGACTATTACTAGTGGACTGTAGGAGCATAATGAATAAAGTAATAAGAGTTTGGTAACTTAATATAGTTACATAAAACACAGATAGTTATCAGGGTAGAGTCTTGGTTAAAAGAAGTAGTGCTAAACAATGAAGTTTTTCCTGATGTTTATAGAGTGTAGAAATAGAGGAGGAATTGATGGAGGGTCTTCATACTGGTTAGTAAAGATTATTACACTGGTTTTCATAGATGACAGTTATGAGCTACTAATGGTAGACTTCTAAGGGTACAACAAAAGAAAAAATTAGAGTCTTTGCTGCCTACCATAGTGGAAGAATGAATGATGATGACAAGCTTCTTGGTGACAAATTAAAGAGGGGAGAATAGAATGGTCATTAATGGTGGGGACTTAAATATACCAGGTGTTGACTGGCAAGGAATTAATATAAATTAAGAAAAATAATACAAGGGAACAGAGGTTTGCAAATACGTTAGTGAGGAAAGGAGGCTTTACACAAGTAGTAGAACACAGCACAAGGGGACCAAACATGTTGGATATCTTCTTAATAAAGACTGATAAAAATTGTGGGATCTCAGGTTACAGAAGGAATAAATGTTCATGGTTATGGATATACCAGTGGACAAAAATAAAGGTGATTATAGATACAGTTATAGGAAAGCACATTTCACTGACCTGAAAAGATATTTCAGAAAAAAATTCAGCATTTGTAAGAAGGAAGCCAGTGCAGTGGAAAGGGGTTGGAAAGTGCTCAAGGAGATAATAAGAAGTGGGGAAGAAATGTTTATTCCAAAACAAGAAAAGTACAGAACCTGCTTAACATAAAAGGGAGGTGAGGTTTGTAAGAAGAGAACAGAGTTAAGAGAGAGCAATGACGTGGGAAAACCTTGAGGAAACCAAATAAGGAATTAATAGCAACAAAGAAGAAGCTGAAGATAGGTTTATGAAAAATATCATAGCTGTGCGAGCTCCACAGGGTGATACAGATAGGAATTTCTATGACTATGTTACAAAAAAAAAAAAAAAAAAAAATTACTTATGGCTTTATGCCTCATCAGTGTCAAGGTCACTAGGGGTGGGAAAGAATTTGAAAGAAGCATCCCAGTATTCACCTGGAGTGATTTAGGGAAACCATGAAAACTCAAATCTGGATGCCTGGACGGGGATTCGAACACGCGTCCTCCAAAATGTGAGGCTAGAGCATTACCCGGGGCGCACATTGAGCTGCGTGGCGCAGTAGGGGCAGCGCACAGCAGGGCAGGGCAGCACAGACAATGAAACTGTGTCGAGCAGTTACCCGCGCATATTAGAGCGCAGTTTCGTGCAGAAGTTTACAAAGCATTGTTGTGTTGTGTGAGAAACCGACAAAAAAGTGTAACCAAAAACATGTCGATGCAAAAACTCGATTTTTGATTTCTGAATCAGACTGGGATGCCGAGCTTGGAAAATTGTTATTACTTTAAGAGAAGCTGAGGTAGATAAAACTATGCAAAAGTGAGTATATGAAAAGAAGAAACTCTCATCTGGCTTTTGCAGTGACAAGAGAATTCTCAAAAGATAATTTCCGGGTGACTCGAGCTGAGATTCACAACATAATGTAACCTGTTATTTTCTCAACAAAGCTCAAATACCTATTAGAACTAAAGAAAATCTCGCAGTATTTTTGTGGTTATTTATTTAATTATTTAGCGTTTGACGGTACATGACATTTATAAGAGTGTTTTTCTCTTTTATTTCATATTATATTTTTAAGAAAACTACATAACAGAACATAAACACTTGAAACTAAAAAACCAGTGTCAATAAATTAAGTGTTTCTCGGGGACACTATTGAATGATGTAGTACAAATAATAAGAAAACAAATAATGTGATAATAGCCTATATATATCAATCATTTTCGAAGTTTTATTAAAAATTAATTCAAAAAAAGAAAAGAAAAGTGAAAATTGAAAGTGGACACTTGTATGATAAATAAATGCTGAATTTACTCACCACTTGTTGGGCTCATTGTACAAATTTCTTGTTTAAATTTAATTTTTATGTATTTATTATGACTGATATTGTGAATCGCAGGTTAGTTACGCACCAGTTTAATCAATTTTTCTTATTCCATAATTGAAAATGATTATAAGTAAAGCAAGATTATAAATAACACAAGAAGTGTTACGGCAAAAACTGGCACAAGTGAGCTGTGTGGCACAGTTTCTGTGCCGTGATCACAACGTGGCACAGGCCACGTGTGGCGCAGTACTGCGCTGCCCTGCTCTGCATCTCAATACGCGCTGTTCCGCGCCAAAACAAAGACACACAGAAAGTGTGCTGTGCTGCCTGCGTCGACTACGCATCAATGTGCGCCCGGCCTTACCGCTCATTCACCATGCTCGGTGTTAGAAAACTGAGGGAAGGTGAAGGTATACAGACAGTTGTGAATAAGGATGGGGAAGAAGTTACTGTGGATATGGAAAAGGCTAAGATACTAAGTAATTGGTTTCATGAGGCCATTAAGGAATATCATTCTGGCATAGGAGGGGAAAAATCAGAGGTGGAGTCTCCACATAAGCAGTACTGAAGAGATCAAAAAACTGAAAATAAATCCTGAGGATATTATGAGCCAAATAAGAAAGCTAAAACAGAATAAAGGGGATGGTAGGATAATATTACTACAGATGCATTACAGAAAATGGGATATGATATTGTACCTTATCTAGTAATTGAATTTGGGGACATGCTGCTTACCAGTGGTATGTAAAAGTGCTCTAGCAGTACCAGTCCATTAAGGAGGTGAGACAAAGAAAGTAGAAAATCACATGCCCAATATTCTAAAATTAACGGTGGGAAAGCTGATGGAGAGATTGGTATACTACCACATCAGGGAGGTGGAACTGGTTTGCAAACCAGCAACAAGGATTTGAATCTCAGTTAGTGGGCTACATGCAAGATATTATAGATGAAATGGACAAGGGAGGCCAAGTTAGCAGTGTAGCACTGGATCTATCCAAAGTATTTGACAGAGTGAGCCATAAAATGGTGGCAGATAGGGTGAAAACCATTGGAGTGGATGAACAGGTGACTTCTAGATGGAGAAATTCCTAAAAGGAGGAAAGCAAAGAGTTAGGGGTGGGTAATGCAGTATCGAAAGAGGTGAAAGTAAATGTAGTAGTGCCTCAGTGTAGTGCAGTGGGACCATTACTGTTCATTATTCTAATGAATGGTTGTATTTATGGGTTAAATTCCGAAGATTGCAAACAATATAATGTTACACAAAGGAATTATAACAGTAGAGTGTGCATACCTACAAGAAGATCTGAACAGGATATGTAGTTTGGAACCCATGTTTTGGGTATCAAATACAGGAGTTGGAGGGTGTGCAAAGAAGGGTAGCTAGATTTGTTTGTGCAAATTATTGCTGGGCCCAGTCAGTAACTGATATGATGAGATGGATTGGGAGTCATTGGAGGAAAGGAGGAGGGTGAAGAGAGTGCTGGGAATGTATAGGACATATGTTGGTGATGGGGCTTGGAGGGATATTTGTCAAAGAATTAGGAATAGTGCATGGAAGTTGAAAAACGACCATGACCACAAGCTGGTGCTCGATTTCTTGCATAAGGGAGTGGGAAAATTTTCTTGTGTTGGTAAAGGTGTAAGGGATTGGAATAAATTACCAAGTGAAGTGATGAATAATTTGCCAAAACCACTTAAGGAATTTAAAATTACACTTTGTAAATCAGAAAAGTAAATGGGGGACTAATTTAACACTCTAATTATAAAAGATAATTTAGAAAAGGGGGTGGTAATTAGTTGACTATGGGAATTGCCACTGCAGTGTTAACTCCATCGCAATTAAAAAATCTCTATATATAAAAAGGAATTAAATTAGGATAGGGAAATGAGCCACCATTTGCCTTTAGATGATGGAAGACAAAAAATACAACTGATAAAGAAATTTCCGGAACGAGCCCTTTGTCAACAGGAGAACATTATGGGAGGTGGGTGATGTTGGGGACTGCCTCACAGAAAGACTGTTGGAGGAGAAAAAGACTGTCTACATTTGGTTTACAAAAACCATCCTCTCCCCCTTTTGCACCCCCTTAATTTTTGTCTATGTTTTTTTTATATAAAGCTACTATTGATTCTGTGTGAAGGATCACCTTGAAAGTTGGCACATTTATATATTTTTTAATGGAGGTTTCTGAACAAATAATAAATCCAAAAGCCACACCATCTCCCCTTTACACCCCTTAATTTTTATATACATCCACACTTCCTATCCGATTTTGATGGAACTTTGCACATATATTAATATTACTATTACTCTGCGATTCACTAAAAGTGTGTGACAGAGGGTGCATTGCACCTATCCGAAAGGATATACGGGATATGCTTTAATACAAAGAGAAAATTACTGTACACACTGTTTTATGAAAACCCAATCCCTCACCCCATTCCCAACCCCTTAATTATTTTCAATGCTCTTCAAAGCTACATTTTCTATCCGTTTTTAAAAGGAAGTTTTCACACGTATAGGCTACTTTAAAACAAACAGAAAAATACTTTTTATATTTGATTTATTAAAGCCCAATCCCTCTCCCCCTTTGCTACCTCCCATCTTAATATCCAGGGATGTTTATAGAAACCCACAGTTTTTTATCCGATTTCGATGGGACTTTGCAAATGTATACTTTAAAACAAGGAGAAAAATACTATCTGAATTTGGTTTGAAAAAGCCAACTACTCTCACCCCTTACCCCAACCCCCTAATTTTTGTCAATGTTTCTTATACATACCCACAGTTTTTATACAATATCAGTGGAATTTTGCACATGCATAATTTGTTTCTTACACATACCCACAGTTTTTATACAATATCAGTGTAATTTTGCACATGCATAATTTAAAACAAACAGAAAAATACAGTCTTCTTTTAGTTTGCAAGAATCCAATCCCTCTCCACATTTACCTCCTCCCCTTATTTTTTGTCAATATTCTTCATACATACCCACAGTTTTTATCTAATATTGATGGAACTATGCAGATGTATACTTAAAAAAAAAGATAAAAATACTGTCTACATTTGGTTGCCAAATCTGAACCCCTTTCTCCCTTTATTCCCTTCTCTCTTAATTTCCAATGTTCTTTACACAAACTCACAGTTTTTATTTGATTTGGATTGAACTTTGCACATGTATATATTAAATCAAAGATACAAATACTGTCTACATTTGGTTTAAAAAATCAACCCACTTTCCCCCATCACCCTAATTAAGGAAAATTTACACTTGAAACCATTATGTTTTTGCAAATATCTTGAAAACAGAGAGGAAATTAGACCTAGTAGATAGCGGTATTCTTAGAGCATACAACAGTTCCTGTTAAACAGCACTGAACCAATTCCGATTGGATAATTGCTGACCAAGATATTCGAACTTTAATTTTAAAAATTATTTTAAAATTTTTGTAGCAACACACAAATCTACAAGTTTTATTTGATACCGAAGGAAGTATGCACACAAATGCTTTAAAATAACTGAAAATGATGTTTACATTTGGTTTTAAACACTGCATCCACTCTCCCCTTTCACCCCTCTTAAGACTGATCTACATGTGCAACTTGTCTGTATTTAGCATATATCTACAAAACAAACAATAAGATTTCTTTTTTTTTTTTTTTGTATATATGCAGAATGGAATCATCAAGAAATTGTATATCCAAGACCACTGCAATAAACTTGGAATTTAATGAAACAGTAATTAAAATTTTGGGGTGTAAGGTTTTGGGAGAGACTATACTAGCCTTTTCCAACCAAATGTAAACCCCTCCTTCATGTGGTGCACCCAGTTTGCACGGACGAGGCTCTGGCAACTGAATGATTCCCGGTATAAGGAGTCATGACCTGCTTGCCAACGGCCTCCGAAAGGAGGGCGGAAGAGCGGAGAGTGGTCCAACCCTCTTGCCCTTGGGGTTGGAAACGGCCCCTAAAGGCGGATGAATCAGAAAAGATTAATGGCATGGGGATGCAGAAGGAAATGGGAAACCACTTCATTAAAGACCCAAAGGGTATTCCGAGGACAAGTAATCCTCTCAAATTACAGCAGAACTCCAATTATCCGAATCGCTGATTATCCAAATCACTTTTTTAATTTAAACGGAAACATACTGCGATTCAAAAAATAATGATTCTGCCTAAATACCACATGAAACTTCTCACTGTGAAGCGAATCCGCAACTTTGCTGCCAAAAAACAGATGAATACAGTCAATCAGCTTACTCTGACCTAGATGTTAAGCAAGCAATGACTTTTAATTACAGTACAGCATGTACATTGTACTAATGTACAGCACTTGTAACTATGCTTAACATATAAAAGTGTTGCCTTTACATTTAATAAATTAAAAGCTCTTTTCCTTTAAATATAGTTTCTTCTCCCATTTTCAACATATACACAGTAATTTTTTGAAATAGACACTTTTTCAGAAAAAATCCAATTATCCGAATTTTTGATTACCCGAAGGGGGTCTGGTCCCAATTGATTCAGATAGTTGGAGTTCTGCTGTACATATATCATGATGGCTTCTTCCTGGGTAAAATATTCCGGACGTAAAATAGTCCCCCAATCGGATCTCTGGGTGGGGACTGCTCGGGGAGGAGTCATCAGAATGGATAGAAACATTCTACGAGTCGGAGCGTGGAATGTTAGAAGTCTGAATAGGGCAGGTAGGTTGGAAAACGTAAAAGGGAATGGAACAACTTAACTTAGATGTTGTTGGGATTAGTGAGATTAAATGGACAGGTTCATAGAATTTCTGGTCTGGGGAACACAGGATAATTAGCACACAAGCTGTCAATAGAGTCACTGGTGTAGGATTTGTAATGAATAAGAGAGTAGGGAAACGGGTGAGTTATTATGAACAGTTTTAGTGATAGGATTATTTTGATGAGGTTAGAAACTAAGCCCGTCTCGACCACGTTAGTACAAGTGTACATGCCAACGTCACAGGAAGATCACGAAGAAATAGAGAAAATGTACACCGAAACTGAAGAATTAATCCAATATGTAAAGGGGGAGGAAAATCTAATAATCACGGGTGATTGGAATGCTATAGTGGGAGAAGGAAAAGAGGGGAATACTGTAGGAAGTTTTGGTGTAGGAGAAAGAAATGAGCGCGGAAGCAGGTTGTTAGAATTTTGTGAAAGATATAAGCTAGTAGTGGCAAACATACTGTTTAAGAACCATGTAAGATGGACATGCACCTAGAAACGTCCTGAGGATACAGGAAGATACCAGCTAGATCATAGGTGTCAAATTCAATTTTGCAGAGGGCTGTATATTAAATTTAGAATGTGTAGGCGGGCCAGATTCAAATAAAAAAAATGAGGAATTGAGTGAAGTCTAAAAGCTCTAAAAAAACATGATTCTTCTTTCTGTGTCAAATTGCGATCGCGGGCCGTATCTTTGACATCACTGAGCTAGATTATATCGTGGTCAAACAGTGATTCAGGAATCAAGTAAGGCATACCCAGGAGCAGACATAGACTTGACCATAATGTGATAGTGATGAAGTGCAAACTGAAATGGCAAGCGAATAAGGAAGCAGTATAAGCAGAAACAGACTGGAAGTGAATAAACTGAAACAATCTAATACGAGAAATTTTTTTGCAGAAATGGTAGACTTTGGTCTAAGAAGTAACTCTGAAAGGAGCTCAACCGAGGACGAATGGAATGCATTAAAGACCGAAATAATGAAAGCTGGTAAAGAAACATTAGGCTTTAGGGAACAAGCTGCCCGAAAACCTTGGATCACAGAAGAAATTTTGGATGTGATGGATCAGAGGACAAGGTACAAAAATGCTCAGGATGAAGCAAGAAGAGAGCAATACAGGCAATTTAGAAATCAAATAAACAGGAAATGCAAAAGAAAAATGGCTAGTAGAAAAGGAAATGGTCATAGGTAAAGTAGATGTTGCATATAGAAAATCAAACATAATTTTGGAGAAATGAAGAAAAGAGGTGTGAACATTAAAGCTGCCGATGGGAAACCTCTTTTAAGCTCAGACGATAGAGCTAACCAATGGAAGGAATACATTGAAAACTGTTTGATGGGGACGACTTGAACAATAGCGTACCGGTAATGGAAAAGGAAGGCGATGTCAACATTGATGACTTAGGAGATCCTGTTTTGTGGACAGAATTTAATAGAGCTCTGAATGACTTGAAAGCAAATAAGGCAGTTGGAATTGATGAGAATTTCTTAAATCCCTAGGAGAAGAAGGAATCAAAAGATTATTCAAGCTGATATCAAAAAGTTATGAAACAGAAGAAATTCTAAATGATTTTAATAAAAACAGCATCTTCACACTTCTGAAGAAAGCACAAGCCTACAAAGGTGAGAATTATCGCACCATTAGTTTAACATCACATGCTTTAAAATTACTGACCAGAATAATATACAAAAGAATGGAAAGGGTAGTAGAAGACATAGTACGTGAAGGTCAGTTTGGGTTTAGGAAAAATCGCGGTACAAGGGAAGCAATTCTGTCTTTAAGATTAGTATTTGAAGGACAGATCAAGAAAAACAAAGATACTTTTATGGCATTTGTTGATTTAGAAAAAGCTTTTGATAATGTTAGGTGGGACAAGATGTTCAAAATTTTAAGGAAGTCAGGACTAAAGTATCGGAATAGAAGAATACTTTATAAACTATATAAGAATCAAGTGGCTGTGATAAAAGCAGAGAATCATGAGAGACAAGCATCAGTTAAAAAGGGAGTGAGACAAGGTTGTAGTCTATTCAACTCGTATGTAGAGGAAGCAATAAAGAAAGTAAAAGAAAAATTTCCATGTGGCATAAGTGTTCAGGGAGAAAAAATTAGTGTGCTATGATTTGCTGAAGACATTGTCTTGTTAGCAGAAAGGGCTGAGGACATTGAGAAATTACTGAATGGCATGAACAAAATACTAAAAGAAGATTTTGGACTGAATATAAATCAAAGCAAGACTAAAGTGATGAAATGTAGCCAAATGATACCAATACTAGTAGATTAAATATAAAAATAGGATCGGATGCAATTGGAGAAGTAAGTGAATTCTGTTAGTTAGGGAGCAAAATTACAAGATGGCCGAAGCAAGAATGATGTTAAAAGCAGAATAGCACTAGCTACAAGAGTCTTAATGAAAAAGAGAAATCTTTTAGTTTGAAGTATTGATCTAGGAATTAGACAAAACTTTTTAAAACTCTATGTGTGGCGTACAGCACTTTACGGTAGTGAAACATGGACTTTAGGAATACCGGAAAGAAGGAAAATTGAAGCATTTGAAATGTGGTGTTACAGAAGAATGCTGAAAATTAAGTGGACAGACAAAGTAAGATATGAACGAGTTTTTGGAAATGATGGGTGAGGAAAGAAGTTTGTGGATAAAGCTTACAGAAGAAGAGACAGGCTGGTAGGTCATATTTTGAGACATGTTGCATTAGTTAATTTGCTGGTGGAGGGAACAGTCGAAGGTAAGAACTGCAGAGGAAGACAGAGATTAGAATATATGAAGCAGATAATTGAGGGCGTAGGTTGTAGGGGATATGTAGAGATGAAGAGGTTAGCACAAAATAGGAAGGGATGGAGGATTGCATCAAACCAGTCGAAAGACTGATGACAGCAAATATATATATATATATATATATATATATATATTATATGTAAATATTTAATTTTAACTAAACACAAACTTTCAAATGTATTCATTTAATCTATGTGTGTCTGGCAATAGTGAAGCATTGCCAAGTCAGGTAGTTAATAATAATTAAACAAGGAATGAAAGTAAATGCCAAGAAGAGTCAGCTTATTAGGTACACAGATAAAAAAAAATAAGTAATGATTTTCTGTGATTATAGGGTAGAGAAGAGATTGCTTGTCAGAGATTCTAACTGTAAATATCTTGGCACAACTTTTGATACTAAACTTAATTGGGTGGGACACATTAGGCAGGTGGCAGGAAGAGGTTTCAAAGTCCTTCATTTATTGGAGAGTGATGTACCAGAGAAGTGAAGGAATCAGGTTACAAAACCATGGTCAGGCCACTGCTTGAATATGGTGGAATAGTGTAGGACCCACATTGGGGGTATCCCATTCCGGAGTTGTAAGGGGTACAAAGGAGAGCAGCTAGATTTGTTTGCAGAAACTACCACAGAATTCAATCAGCAAGGAGATGGGTTGGGTGTCATTGGAAGACAGATGGATGAGGGACAGAAGATGGGTGAGGGGCAGTAGGTGGATGACTGACAGGCCTGAGGTGAGCTCGTCACACCCGTCAGCAGACGCAACCTGAAGATGATAATAACAATAATAATGGCACGTTAGGCCGTCGAAAATTCGTTGAACTACGATCAATGGATCCGGCCGCATGCCCGAGAAATCTTCAAGCATCAGATTCGTCGGGTAAACCTACGATTACATAATGGGTATATTACTAAAACAGTTAGGTACCTTTATTATTACAGATTACAAATTAAATTTCTGTATAAATAATCAGTAAATCAACGAATTATCAAAAAATTATTTAATCACCTGTTAATCTATATTAAATCGTCTTCTTTAGATAAATCATTTTTGTTGGCACCATCCCCAACAGTTTCAGATTGATACGATTCTTTGATACCAATACGTTTTATAAAGATTATCGATACTTCAAAGTCATTGGAGCATTTCCCTACCAACCTCAAACCACAGCGTACTCTTAATGTTTCAGTTAAAAGATTCAAGTTCATTCTATTCCTCTTTGTTTTTTATTACATTCATACTACTAAATGGTCTTTCAACATCGACATTGGAATACGGCAGTATTAAAAGAGTAATTGCAAAATACCCTAATTCCAGAAATCTAGGTTCTCCCAGAGCTCCTAGAGCTTCTTTAAAAAATAGTTTCTTTGTATCTTCTGTCTCATTCCTTTCCAGTAAATGAATTTGTTGCTACTGATCATAGAAATTGAATTTATTGACGAATAGTCCTACACCTTCTTTCATTTACGGGTGTGATAATCGACTGTTATGAATTTGGTTCATTGAACTGAACCATTATTGTCTCTGACGTCAATTAGATTTTCTTTGTTGTAAATAAGTGCTTGTTCAATTTTTTAACGCCCTTAATCGATTATCGATAATAACCTGTTCAATTAAGCAATTTAAAAGCTCTATACCTATAAAGTGACAGCAGTCATTGTACGCGTTAAATATAAAATGACATAAAAACTCGGTCAACTTCAGTGGTTCGTACACAATAAAAGAAAATACTCCTGAAATGTGGCAGAAATATATTTCGAAACGGGGGAAGTGGCTTAGTGGTTGAGTGATCATCTGTTCACTAATTGAAGCTGAAATCAAAATCCTTTCAAAAATCTAGTGCTACACTGGCCTCCCTTGTCCATTTCATCTGAAAAAGCTTGCATATATCCCACCAACCAGGGGCGGATCCAGGATTTTGGTTTGGGAGGGGCTTGCCTTTAGTGGATTTTGGCTTTGGGGGGGGGGGCTTGAGTCGGCAAAGGGTAGTATTTATAGTCTCCCTCGAATCCGTAGAGCTAGCCTCCCCCCCCCCCCCTGGATCCGCCCCACTGAGATTCGCATGAATATCCTTGCTCAAGTCATGTTACCTACTTGATAAACACTTACGCTCCCCACATCTATTTCTGATGTGGTTGCATATCAACTTCTCCATTAATTTTTACTGAACCGCTAGAAAAAAGCCACTAAAAGCAATATTTTTCCACTGTGGAAAATCCACTGAGCTGGCAACAGTCAGGCCTGCCACTAGCTGTTAGAGCGCCAGCGTGCAATACCGATTATTCCGCCCCCTGTCTAACTACAGCCAGTGGTGGATCTAGGAAATTTCCGAAACGATTAAAAAACTGTGAGATTGCCGCCCCTTCGAACATTATTTTCCACCCCCCCCCCCCATTGTTGCCATACCGAGTGTCGCCTGCCGCCCTAAGCAGCCATCACCCGCTACATAATACGCTGTAAATTTCGTCATTTCGTCGCGGCGACAATGGAGTGGTAACTATCGCGGAGCGGCAACTGTTGAGATCACTCGTTTTGCCGCCCCCCCTTGATGTGCCTTGCACGCCCGCTTACGGCGGGCCTGGCAACAGTAGCAATAATTACGTCTTGAGCTGTGACTATTTTCCACCGATAGTTTTGGGTCAAAGCGAGTTCACAATATAGCTTGTTGACTTTCAAACTGAGTCTAGCTGTTGCGCTCATAGCGATCACTTCCGTGTTCCGGAGCTTAGCCAGTCTCGTAAACAGTCAATTGAACTTACAGTCCGTCAGTGCAATGAAGTGTGAATAAAATTTGAATTGCCTGAAGATATAGGCTTCAATTCTTAGCATCTTCTGAAAGCCTGGGCCGTGCCCTAACATTGAAGAGCCCCCAGACACGGGGCAAATAATCAACGTGGCACTGCAGCCGTGTTATTTTCCAGAAACAGCCTCTTCAGCCCCGACGATGATGCACTTCCAACAAGGTATCCAGCCACAGCCATCTCATCTTCATCCGCTCAACTACCCAGGTAACGACGCTGCTTCTGCAAGCTGCCCCTCGATCGCAGTGCTGAACAATGTAAATTCGGAAGAAAGAACTGTTAAACGGTCTCGCATAGAGGGAAACCCTACTGAGCTACCGAACGAGGAAATGTCCACTGCAACGTTAAACAATCCAGTGAGTGTGCCCCAGGAGTTAGCTTCCATGTCATCAGTGGTGTTTTACCCAACTACTTCAGTCGCAGAATTAGATCATCAATTTGATAGCCGTGATCCAACCCAAAAAACATTAAACGAGGGTACGGGCATGGATATCACAAGCATTCCCGTGGATCGTGAAGGAGTTCAAAGTATATTATCGATCAATCTGAACCCTAATAACCAAAATAGTATACCCCAGGTGCCAAGCCCCAACTTAAATTCCAATAAAGACAGAAGTAAGAATAACCGATACAGCCGCACAGACACGGGTCCATACTTCGTCTTTGTAGAAAGTTTGGATAAAAATATTGGTAGACTTCACCCCATGTCAATAGGGAAACTTCTTTATACACATAGCCCAGCACATATGTATAACATCATCAATATCATAGCGGCCGGGAGATATAGGTTAAAAATCGAAACCAATTCAGCAGACTCTGCTAACTTGTTGGTTCAATCTACAGTTTTCAAGGACAGAAACCTAGAAGCATTCATTCCAAATTTTTTAATAAACAAACAAGGTATTATCAGGGACGTAGACACCTCCCTGTCAGAAGAAGAAATCCTACAGGCGATAGAAAGCCCCTATCCAGTTATCGCAGTTAAACGGTTTACCAAGAGGAACTCATACCAAAATAAAGATAGGAGAATACCGATACCAATATGCATGATCACCTTTAGATCACAATCCCTTCCGGACCACATAGCAATCTTTGGAGCACGTTGCCCAGTCGAACCTCATGTCCCACAAATTCTCGTCTGTGATAATTGTTTACGTTTTGGCCATCGTATAACTCAATGCCGTAGCCCTCCCAGTTGCAATAAGTGCGGAGGCCCACATACTATGGAGACGTGTACCATCACAGCTGATCCACAATGTGTGCATTGTCACGGTCCTCATTTATCCAATGACAGAATATGTCCCGTAATAGTTCAACAACAAAAAGCACGTGAGGCAGCGGCCCATAATAAAGCCTCTCCCACGCCGAACTCGTATCCCACCCATCGTCATACACATTCGCAGGCAGCCAGCGCCGCTCCGCTGTATTACGACGAAAAGCAATTCCCCCCGCTCTCTCCAATGGCAGTGCAGCCACTCAGTTTAGCCTCAACAAATGCATTCCAAAACTGTCTTATAATCCCTATCCAACAAAATCAAGAGTCACGTCACCAAAGTAAAGCACTCTCTCCAAACCAACCGAAATATACTACTACTACCGTAGGCCGCAACAAGCAAAGGCCACCAACCCCAAAAGAACAAAAGTCCCAATACCTCCTGTTTATCAAAGAATGTATGTACCCCATCATATACCAATAACACCTATCACACAGAATCCCTACCCTCCTCAACCCAAGGATAAGGAAAAGTCCCTCTCACCCGAAAAAGTAGCACTCATAGAGAAGATATTGCAAATGGTTATGAAGATGATTCAAGAATATCCAGTAGCTCCATCTGATTCTTCCCAACTCGACCCATTTCGTCACCTTCTTACCAACCTAATAGGAACAAATTAAAGAACCGAATAATCTCTCTAAAACTAGTTAATTGTAAGGATTATACTCAGTGTAATGTCGAAAAAAAAAAAAAAAAACTGTAAGGAACTAACAATAATGTATATTTCACTGTATCATTTGTAATTATGTCTGAGCAAGTTTAATTAAACATAATGTGTAAAACCCCTTTAGGTGATAAACAAAAATGTTCCTTTCTGATTAATCAGTTTACCTTGTTCTATCTTCTATATTTTACAAATCATGTCAAGTCTCGCTCTCTTACCTATATGTAAAATGTTTATATATGTATGTACAATTGGATGATGGTTGTATAGTGCTTAGGCGCTTAAAGCCAAATAAATAAAAATAAAAAAAAAAGACTTTCAAACTTACAATTCGATTCCAAACATCGACGGGTCAAATTGTAAATTTTATTAGTTGGAGAGCAAGGTGCTTGATATACTCATAGGATTTTCCAATACTGAAGACTTTGTAAATTATTTGGCAGTAATAATGAGAAGCTGGTTATTAGAGCAAACAATAATTCAGTCAAGTTGCAGATAAAAACACCAGTCGAATAGCCTAATAGTGTAAGCCAAACTCAATTGTAACAACGCTGGGATTTTCTAAATGTGTGTTCAGAACCTGAATTGCATACCTCAGACTACAAAGTACAAATATTCAAAGTTAATATAGGTATAGCGTGCATCACATCAGCAGAAAATTACGTCAAAGACATACAGGGACATACACTACACAAGTCTTTCCTAACTGCCACCAGAGTACAAGATTGTAACACAAAAGATTGTCTGCCGTGAATCGAAATTGAAATGGTTAACACCCGCTAACGTGCTCTTGCGGCAATGATTACGCTATACCGTAAAAATTGGACGAAGTGCTTGATATAACTTCTAGTGTGACATTTGACAAGGTGTTAACGTACAAGCATTTTTGAGTCATCAATCACATCCACAAACCACATTTAACAACAAGATAAGATTCGGGGACCTATTCAGAATCAAGACACATATACACTTCAGTTCAAAACTTACTTGCATATTGATGGCTGATTCATCAAATCAGATGGAGCACGAGCTACAAACTCATTTTTTATATCCAATGCATTCGCGTTTCTGTTTGAGGAAATTCAGTAAAAGTTGTGCGAAATAGAAACGTCAGTATCACAAGCAAATTGAAGACACTTATTTCTGATAACTCTCAACAAATCGGTCAACTCAAGGGTGGGGTTCCTGCGGTCTTGGAATTGGTTGCTTCGATGTAGGCAGGGGCGTAGCTACTATGGGGCTAGGCGGTGCAGTGCACCGGGGCCTATACGCTCAGGGGGCCCCCAAGCATACCTCTGGGGGCCCACAAGCGCAGTTCAGAGGCCCACGAGCCTTCATGGCAAACTGGCGATCTTTTTATTAGCTCTACAGTCGTCTAAGGGGGCCCCTGAGACACAGGTAACCCCTCACTAAGGGCCCTCTCACTGCTCAGGGGGCCCCCAACCAATACTCAGGGGGCCCATAAGCACAACTCAAGGGCCCCATCCTCAGCTCAGGGGGCCATTTCCAGCAACACAAAGCCATAAAAGGTCGCCCATCTGGCCTGAGGGCCCAAAATAATTTTTTTTCACCGGGGCCCGTGTTGACCTAGGCCACTGGATGTAGGTATACAATTGAGTTTGCTTTTGGGATTTTGTTAATACTTTAAACGGATGCTTGCAATTGTAAAACAAGAACTTACACTTATTCGATCTAGGGACGATATAAATTCGAACATGCAAGTCAATTCAGATTCTCAAAGAGTAAATTTACCACCAGAAAACTGTCCTGGGAGATGTCTCATGTGCAAGTAGGCAAAAGAAAGAAACTAGCATTGCTTCATATTGTGGGCATGGGGAAACCGCTTCTCATTCATTTCAGCATTTGGCATCTGCGAGAAGTTTCCAGTATACCTAGAAAACATAGGGAGAAATTTACATCATTTCATGGTTTATTTCTTAGAAAAAAGTTACTTCCAGACGTGCTGTAATTTATGTCCCCCAAAGACCAAAAAGGATATTTACAAGAGACTTGTGGTAAATGTCGGAAGAAATAATATGGAATTACAGTATCCGACCACAAATTGGTCTCATTTATGTCGACCAGTTTTTAGGAAACTCCTTCAGTCTGGGACAATGTCTTTATGATACAAAGTAATTAACCAATTGATACCAACAAATAAAAAACGATTCCAAATACATCTCTCAGTGACCAACAGATGCCACAGATGTGGTATTACATACAACCTTCAACAGCGCTTTACGTGTGGCGAAACGCAACTCATCTGGATATGGCTCAGATCAAAATTGGCACAACTGGACGGTACTATAGTACATATAATCTCAATACAGAAAATCGTAAGGCCAGATAAGGTCCATAGACTGCACAGAATCAAAATGCTGCAACATGGTTGATGGGGTACACAGTATTGTATATTTGCCAACAAAAAGATAAAAATTACGTGGATTATATTTCCTTTGTAGAGGGGAGGTTTTTCAAGACAAAAACTTCTCCCCATTATGTCATCTCATATGGCAAAATACTCCAGTTTCTTTTAAAGGGTGGAAATTTGGGGATACAATGATAATACCTGTGAAAAAATTTGTGTTTTTCTTTCCTTTTTATTTTTTCCAGTAAAAAAAACGATTCAAAGAAAGATTTATGAGTTAGCAAATTGGAAAAGTCAATGTTAACGAAGCTAAATATAATTTAATGAATTGCGGATTGTTGTAATCTGATTGGTAGACGATTTTGTTCCGAAGTGACGCCGAGGCGCTGATCCGGGAGAGAGACCGGCGCTCGGATTTCGGCCCGGGACTACAGGAGAAGACAGCTGAAGATCACCGAACAACGCGTACTTATTGTTTTCATGCACGGAAACTCTGTTTGATGATAACCTTGTATACTGATTAAGTAATAAATTAAAAATATACACACACTGTTTAAGGAGAGGTGGTTTGGCCGCCCAGTAAGATACACGAATCTAATAGCTCTTCTTTGCACCCTCTCCAACTGCTATATTTGTTACCCAAACTTTGGGTCCCAAACTATACCATCATATTCAACCAACGATCTGATCAAAGTTTTGTAACCCAATTCCCCAACTTCTCCCATCACCCAGTACAGTAATTGAAGAATTTTGTAACCTTTTTCTACAATCTGTCCAATGTCCTCTGTAGATTTGAGATTTGAGTTAGTTAAAAAAAATCAATATTAACATTTCAGGTCTAAAACAAGCAACTTTGACGCCACCTTATAATCATAAGGGTACTTTTGCATCTTATATCTGTAAGTGATAACCTGACTCTTCTGGGCATTTTGGCATTTTTATCATTCCTACCAATTTTGATATTCTATCCTGGTCACCCTGCAACTGTTCACAGTATTCATGTTTTGATCCTGTTGTATACCATCATGTCATCCACAAAAAACCTAAATTCTGACTGTAAAGCATTAACACAATCACTCATTAGAATTATGAATAATAATGGTCCCAATACACTATCATGTAGCAACCCCATATTAATTTCCTCCTCATTTGATAATGAATTTCCTACTTTTCTCTCTGTCTTTTAAGAATTTCTCTACACACCAATCCACTCCAATAGTTTTTAACTTATTTAAAATCATTTTATGGTTCACTCTATCAAATGCCTTCGAAAAATCTGGTGCTACACTGTCAAGGTGGGAAGAGTTCAAGGAGATAATAAGAAATGGGGAAGAAAAATTTATTCCAAAGCAGAAAATAAAGAGAAGTAGAGAACCTATGTACTATAATAGGGAAGTGAGGAGGTTAAAGAGGTTGGTAAGAAAAGAACATAACAGAGTTAAGAGACAGCAGGGTAGTAGGGAATATTTAAAACAACTAAACAAGGACTTAATAACAGCAAAGAAAATGGCTAAAGATGGGTTTATGAAGAGTATTGTCAGTGCAGGAGGACCATTGACTGATGCATCTGGAAATTTCTATGGCTATATCAGGAGACTGAGGGGAAGGGAGGGTGTAGAGACACTTATAGATAAGGATGGAGAAGAAGTTACTGACGATTTGAAAAAGGCAGAGATTTTAAGTAACTGGTTCAGTGAAAGCATTAGGGACAATGAATCAGAAAAAGGAGGGTCTAATTCGGAGAACGAGCTTAACAACACAATTAGAAATCATGATAGTAAAAAATTTGATATCCATCCTGAGGAAATCATGAAGGAAATAAGAAAGCTGAAAAAAAATAATAAAGGGGCTGGTGAAAATAATATTACTACAGATATCTTAAAGACAGCCGGATGTGACATTGTACCTTATCTTGAAATATTATTTAAATTGAGTCTAGACACTTGCTGCTTACCACAGTACTGGAAAAGTGCAATAGTAGTACCGGTACATAAGGGAGGGGTGAGAAATAGAGTTGAGAATTACAGGCCAATCAGTTTGACATCAGTGGTAGGTAAATTAATGGAAAGATTGATATGCAACCACATCAGAAATATACTGTATGTGAGGAACGTAAGTGTTTTTCAAGCAGGCAACATGGTTTCAGGCAAGGATATTCATGCGAATCTCAGTTGGTGGGATATATGCAAGATATTTCAGATGAAATGGACAAGGGAGGCCACATTGATAGTGTAGCACTAGATCTGTCTAAGGCGTTTGACAGAGTAAGCCATAAAATGGTAGTAAATAAGGCAAAAACCATTGGAATGGAAAAGAAAGTCATTTGCTGGGTAGAAGAATTTTTAAAAGGTAGAAAACAGAAAGTTAGGGTAGGAAATGTAGTATCAAAAGAAGTGGAAGTAAAAATGGGTGTGCCACAGGGTAGCGTATTGGGACCCTTGCTATTCATTATTCTAATGAATAATTGTGTTGATTGTTTACTATCTGAAATGAGATTGTTTGCAGATGACATAATGCTGTATAAAAGAATCAAAACGATAGAGGATTGTAAACAGTTGCAGGGTGATCTGGACAGGATATCTAATTGGGTTGGTAAACATGGAATGAAGATAAATGCAAAGAAGAGTCAGCTTATTAGATACACAAATAAAAAACAAAAGGTTAATTAAGAATATAAGGTTGGGAAAGAATTGCTTGCTGAAGACTTGAAATGTAAATATCTTGGAATTACTTTTGATAACAAACTTAACTGGGCAGGACACATAGAACAGGTGGTAGGAAAAGGTTTCAAAGTTCTGCATTTACTATTACAATTACTCCGCGATTCACTAAAAGTGTTTGGCGGAGGGTGCATTGCACCTATCAGGAAAGGTAATGGTTTGGAAGGGATATACGGGATATGGCAGGTGGCGCCCATGGGCTATTGTGAGGAACCATCCCAGCATTCGCCTGGAGCGATCTAGGGAAACCATGGAAAACCCAGATCAGGACTTGTTGGAGAGAGTGATGAGGGGATGTACGAGAGAAGTCAAGGAATTGGGTTACAAAACTTTGGTCAGACCATTGCTCGAATATGGTAGTGTAGTATGGGAACCTCATTTTACGTATCAAATACAGGAGTTGGAGAGGGTGCAAAAAAGGGCTGCTAGATTTGTTTCTGGAAATTATCGCAGAATGCAATCAGTGACGGATATGATAAAGGAGCTGGAATGGGATTCATTGCAAGACAGGAGGAGGATGAGGAGGGTCTTGGGAGTGTACAGGGCATATACTGGCGATGAGGCATGGAAAGATATTGCAATAGGTATGAAAAGTAGTGCATGGATGGGAAAAGATGACCATGACCACAAGCTGGCACTCGATTTCAGGCACAAGGGTGTGGGAAGATTCTCTTTTTTAGGTAAGGGTGTCAGGGATTACCAAGAGAAATGATGAATAATTTACCGAACACTTTGAAAGAATTTAAAGATAAAATTTGTAGAGGGCAAATGTAGGTAGGTGCAGGATAGGGGGAAGATGGGTGTGTAGGGAAATTGCCACCGTTGTCTGTGCTCCATTGCAATTAAATTAAATTAAACTTTGCCTCCCTTGTCCAATTCATCCGAAATATCTTGTATATAGCCCGCCATATGAGATTCACATGAATATCCTTACCTAAGGCTATGTTGTCGATTTGCAAACCAGTTTCGTCCCTCACAAACATTACTGATATAGTGGCATATCAATCTCTTCATCGTTTTGCCAATTACTGATGTCAAACCAACCAGCCTGTAATTTTCAACCCGGTTTGTCACCTCTCTTTTATTAACTGGTACTACTGTTGCAATTTCCAGTCCTCTGGTAAGCAGCAAGACTACAGAATCATTTAAATAAAATTTCTAGGTAAGATACAATATCATAATCCACAACCTTTAATACATCTGTAGTAATATTATCTACACCAGCCCTTTTGCGTTTTTTTTAGTTTTCTGAGTTCTTTCATAATTTCTTGAGGATCTATTTCAAATTTTATAATTTCCTAATTTATAATAATAATAAATAACCTCTACTATTTAATTTCCTAAGCTCACTCACTCACTCACTCACCTCGATAACTATTGGCTGGAGAATGGTGCCGCCGCGCGTCAGCCTTAGCTCGAAAATTAACGGCTACCAGAGGTATCATTGTAAAAAATTCGAGGTTATGTCCACGATTTAATAGCTAAGCAACTGATACCATATTAATTGCAGTAATACATTCATTAAGTTTACTTTTTGTAGCATTTCATAGTTAAAAAATCGACGAAATTAATGGCCGAAAAACACGTGGAACTGATTTTTAATAACATGTTGCTAACCAAAGCAACATAAAAGAACTTTAAAAAACTTAAATTACTCATGGTCTCTGCTGCAACGACCAATACCAATTCATTCCGGCATAGGATAAATTTCAATTTAATCAAAACTTTCGCTAATGCTGCTTGACCAAAGAATATAAATTATTATTTTACTGACCACTTTGGTCAATGGTCTCTGTTCACGTTCACTGTACGTGAGTTATTAGGATATTTAAAGTGGACATCAGACCAAATATACTACCGAATCGAGTAATCTGGCAATTCATTTCTTCAAAGTTCTTCTACTATTTAATAATCTGGAATCTGTATTAAGTTCTCAGGCCGTTATAGACTAACCAAAATTTACGTTATGAATGTTTGCGCAATCTCAATAAGAATAACGTGATACTTCCTAAGCGAATAGGAATTTTTCAAATTTTGCAAAGTGAACTTTTAATTTGTATTTTAGCAAGTTCGAGTCTAAGACCTTTGAAACAATTATACGATAGCGCGATCATCCCTTCCCGTTTTTAATACGTCTATTAATACTTCTGAGTTCTTCAAGCTCAAGAGATTTTATTCCGCCAAAGGGTGAAACACAGATCAAGTTCATATTTTATCAGATCAGGTCAACCCGTTATAATATTTGACCCTAAATACTGGAACTATGCTAGACCCGTTACGTTACAAAAAAAAAAAAAAACGGTCATAGGCTTACAAAACTGCGATGGAGTTTGTGGGGCAGTTTGCCTACACACCCATTTTTCTCCTTTCTTCTTCTACCTACTTATTCCCTCCACTAGTTTAAACATTAAATTCTTTGACAGTTTTAGGTGAATTATTCGTCACCACTCCTAGTACCAAATTCGAATCCCTGAAACCCTTCCCTACGAATGAAAATTTTCTTACATCTTTATACCTGAAATTGGTTACCAGCTTG
The DNA here is from genome assembly GCA_031002005.1 of Vandiemenella viatica. NCBI lineage: Eukaryota > Metazoa > Arthropoda > Insecta > Orthoptera > Morabidae > Vandiemenella > Vandiemenella viatica. The sequence goes on from JARYHS010011408.1 coordinate 279,358,557, forward strand.
AGGTCATCGTTCCTTTCCACGCACCTTTATTAATTCTTCCACCAATATCTTTCTTTGACTCATCACCAATATACGCCTTGTACGCTACCATGACACTCTTCACCCTCCTCCTGCCTTCCATTTCAGCTCTTTTATCATATTAACTATTGATTGTGTTCTAAGGTAATTTCTAAAGACAAATCCAGCAGCCCTTCACTGCACCCCTTCCAACTTCCACATTTGATACCCAAAATATTTCTCTCCAAGAACCTCATCTTTGACATTCGTTCTTACACTACGATATGCAGCCAACACTTTTTTTCAATTTTCTCCTTTCATTACCACTGAAGTCTACCCTAAGTAACTCATGGTAATGACCTCTTAACACCAGTGAATTGTAGTAGTTTTTGCTAAACAGTATAAATACGTCTCTACCCGTTGTTCCTCTATCTTTGTGATACACTCTGTAACGATGGAGGAAACTCTCGTTGCCTAGTTCATCTTCTTTCAACCAAGACTCTAATCCTATAATTACTTAAATTTCGTGTATCTCCAACAGGTTTGCATACTGTATTGTTTTGTTCATTATGTGTATACAGTTTACCAGTATCACTTTTTTTGTGATATTTTCAACACTAACATTTTTCTTCCCAGTTCTGCCCCTCCTCCCTTTGTTATTGTTTAAAAAGCTTGAAACATTTATTTAGCATCAGTGATTTTTTCCCCTTTGGATCTATACTCAGTGTCCCTTTCACCACCTGTTTTTATCACCCCACCAGCAGCCCCTAACCTAAAAAGGCACAGTCTTCACCCGTCATCACTGGAAGTGGACTTTCTTACAGCCTTTAGGTAACAACTCAGAAAGTATCCCCTTGCCCTAGCTATTTAGGTTTGGGCCATGCCTACCAAAGGTCTCCTCAGGCACAACCTCCACGACCTAATTAGTGTCGTTTACAAGTAGCAACTCCGTTTTCACATATACCCTCCTCACAACGTGGTTCAACTGCGAATGATCATGGTGACTTAGGATTTGCATGAATTTCAACTTACTTTCTTCAGGTCACTATCGACACTATGATTATCATTTCTATCACCTCCCACTATCACTACTCTATCCTCCTTAGTGAAACCCCTATAAAGTGGGCCTATATCCTCTATTATCGCATCCGATGTTGCCCTAGTTTTGCAAAAACGTATTACCTGGTATCCTGTGTCCAACTGATCCTGCAAAAGAGGGTCTACATTACCCACATGGCTACTACCTAGCAGCAAAACCCTTTTCTTCCTATTCTTTCCTTGCACTCCCTTATTCCTAAACCCCTTCTGCACCTCACCTGTACTCTTACATCAATATGAGGCTCATACACTCCTGACTAACCTATTTTCCACATAAATTTGAAGCGTCTGACTTCTTCAGCCCGCTAACCATATTTCCTCTACGACCTGTTATCTGTTCCCAACCATCCATCTCAGTCTCCTCAATATACTCTCCATCGCTACTTTCTGCCTCTATAGCCTTAAAAGCCTTAGCCACCGTAGGCTGAGTCTCCACAGGCGCAGCCACGACAGACCAAGCCATCACAGGCCGATCCTCCACAGGTTGAGCCTCCACGGCCCGAGCTTCAAGGGCCCTGACCTTTTCGCACAACCTCCTGCTTGTTTCTTCTTTCTCACTGATAGTTTTTCCCATCACCCTGATCTTTTCATTCCTAATGCAAAGCGGATAAAACTGTGGGAGAGCCTCATTTATTTCATTTGTTCCCTCTCCACTGGATGCCTTGAAAAAACATCTTCTTACACCCACTGCACCCCCACAATACTCGTTATGTACCTGCGATTGATGCCACGCTTCCCAGGTATGATTTTTCCTTCTTCTACACAAACGTTAAGTAGCAAGAACAATACTCTTTATGTAAAATAAACTTATGAATTAAAAATACGATATTACTTATAACAGAATATTATTAAATGGCGCAGCATTTTAAACTGCCAGACTCTAATTTAGGATAGTTAAACCAGACTACCAACAAAACACCTACTGCCTTGTTGATAACTGTATCAACACTAGTTTGCTATTAACCCTGAACAGTAACTCCAAACTCTGCCACATATGAGTTTTTTTGGTTTTTTTTTTTTTTTTTCTTTTGGGGGAGCACCCAAAACCCGCTCTTCCAAGCATGGCGGCCTTCCTGTTATCTACTGCTCGCCTCTGCACATGCATTACGTTAGTATTTCTATAGGTGATCACAGGAACGGGATTGTGATGTATTCCATGCGTCCAGGCGTCCGCCCGTTTACATGGGTCCATCGGATAAGATAGACAGAAACTTTTGAAAGACGAGACAGGGCAGAGGGAAAAAAGTGCCAGGGTTTTACCCCGGGAAAAAAACCTCTGCGACAGTTAAGGTGGGATAAAAGAGCGGCTGGCTAAGATACTGCCAGTACCGTGACAGAATCTATACTACAGTTGAGGATGATGTGGGAGGTATTGTTAATTTTTTAGGGTGTCATGCAGTTACTTACCCCGGGAGGTTGCATGCCGTCTCCCGGTGTGTATGTCCGTGTGGATAGCGTGTTGTTGTGCCTGGCGCGGTGTCCTTGCAGCCGCCGCGCCAGTTTAGTCCCCTTATGAGTTAACCAAAGATTATTTAAACTCTCTGCCCAACTTTTACGCACACACAATTTATTTTAAGATCTCATAGTTGTCTCAAATTCTAGGAACTACTGCACTAAGCCGTTTACAAGACCATTTAAACAATCTTTCTGCTACAGAACAATAATGCCACTATTTACCAACTCGCACACTACTCTACTATGAAACCATAAATATCTGTTTTTGTTAAGTAAGTGAGTTATTACAATGTCCAATTCCCCCAGTTTTGAGAAAAATTATAATATTTTAACACTAGAACTATAAGTTGTGTCGTTCTCCTGTGAATTTTTTTTTATAAAACTTAAAACTATTAGTCACATGTCCTCATCAATTATCCCTAACGCCTTTTATATGTAATTTAAGTCAATAGTTTTACTAATCAATATTATTTCAGAGTTTATACTCGTCATCCAACCACCACTGCAACGATTTTCAAGCTAATTTTTTCATTTATTAAAAATATTACCTATATCTAACCTCACTTTCTGGATATTAACGACCAGCATCTTCCTGGATTTATTACACCCATAGTATAACCACTCTTAACCTTTTTTTCTGTCATCAGTCTTTCGACTGGCTTGATTCAATCCTCCAACATTTCCTATCTTGTGCTAACCTCTTCAGCTCTACATATCCCTTACAACCTACGTCCTCAATCATATATACTAATCTCTGTCTTCCTCTACAGTTCTTACCTTCGACTGTTCCCTCCACTAACAAATTAACCAATCCAGCATGTCTCAAAATATGAACTACCAGCCTGTCTCTTCTTTCTGTAAGCTTCTTCCACAAACTTCTTTCCTCAACCCATCATTTCCAAAACTCGTTCATTTCTTACTTTGTCTGTCCACTTAATTTTCAGCATTGATGTGTAACACCACATTTCAAATGCTTCAATTTTCCTTCTTTCCAGAATTTCTGAAGTTCATGTTTCACTAAAAAGTTTTTTCTAATTCCTAGATCTTTATTTGAAACTAAAAGATTTCTCTTTTTCATTAAGGCTCTTTCTGCTAGTGCCATTTTGCTTTTAACATCATTCCAACTTCGGCCTTCGGTTGTAATTTTGCTTCCCAAATAACAGAATACAACCTAACCTACCACAACTACAATTTCTAAGCATAATTTAACGGTACTTTAATATAGCGAATCGGAACAATCTCTCGATATTTGACGTAAGATAATTTGCAGAGTATGCTTTCGTCTAGGTACCAAACAAATAAAAGCCGTACAAACACTAATAGTAACTAGTTGTTTCCTAGTAAAACGTTCCTTCACTGATAAATCATTAATTCTCTTAAACCGCTGTTAATAAAATGCAAACACACGTGCTCTACTTATATGGAGACACTCCTCTGATTTATTCCCTCCCATAACCAGATGATAATACCCAGTGTTCTCATTAAACCAGTCATTCAACATCTCTGCCATTTTCAAATCCTCAATAACTTCAAGTCTCAATTGTCTGAATACCTTCACTTCCCCTCATTTTTTTAACATAACCATAGAAATTTCTAGATGTATAGTTCAGTGGACTCTCAGCACCAGTAACATTGTTCATAAACTGATATTTAGCTTATGTCTTTGCTGTTATTAATTGAGTGTTTAGATGTTTTAAGGAACCCCTAATGCCTTCCTATTTCTAAACTCTGATGTGATCTCGTCTCATTAACCTCTATAACCTCCTCACCTCCCTATTGTAGTTAATAGACCGGATTTTATGCAAGATAAAAAGTTACAAATATGCATGAAAAGAGTTAAAACGTGAAGAGGAATTTTACTTGCAAGCAATGCTTCACATAGATCCACGCTTAAGTGATTTTTGTTTGTTTGCCTTTGCTGCTACTACTACTGCTACTTGCCGCTGTTAGAAGTTGTCGCGGGCCTTTCTTATGCAAGACTTGTCTTGAGAAGCTGGACTATTTGAAATTGTTTTTGAATGAAATATTTTTCTCGAAAACTTGACAATATAAAACATATCTGTCGTTTGTTCCAGGGTATTCACTATCCACGAAAAGACCAATTGTTTTAAACATGCAGTGAGCCCGCGGACAATAGCATACGTAATTTGTCTGGTAGGAAGACAGTAGGCCAGCGCGACGTGAGTCTGTTTTACTTGGCCACATAATAATATTATTTCTCATTCTAATAGTCGCACGACTGCTGAGAACCATACTGTTAGTAGTTTTTGCCCACTACAATGCAAGATTTTTATTTCTTAACTAGGTACACAGCCGAAAAATATTGTAAATATAGCGAAAATATGTATCATCACTAGAATTTAAGTAAAATATGCAATAACTGTTGAAAATGTTCTTAATATACATGCAGAATAGGTGTGATTAGAAGGCTGTGATATCTCAGGGTATAGTTCCTACCTACCGCCTTAAGAAAGCGCCACTAGCGCACATAGGAAAAGAAAGTTGTAGGAGCGCGCGCATTTGAAATAGGAGCCCGCGCATTTGAAATATAGATTCCAGTCGAATATCACACACGGTCAATAAAATAACCACAGTTTAAATTTACAAGTGGAACCATGTGTTATTTGTATCATAAGTGTATTTTAATGATGTACGATGTATTTCAGTAAATTTAAAATGCCATATGTACCCAATCTAATTTTCACACTTGTTCTGCATTAGCGCCGTCCAGACGCAACTTATACAAGGTCAGTAAAATCACGACGTTGTAATTCCCAAGTGAAACCATGTTTTATTCGTGTCACAAATGTACTTTAAGTATATACGATGTATTTCAGTAAATTTAAAAGCCATATATATCCAATCAAATTTTCGCATTTGTTCTGCATTAGCGCCTTCCAGACGCCACTTATACATGGTCAATAAAATCACCACCTTTCAAATTTCCAAGTAGAACCATGTTTTATTCGTATCATAAGTGTATTTTGATGATATAAGATGTATTATAGTAAATTTAAACAGCCAAATATACAGTCTCTAATTTTCGCCAATGTTTTGCATATTCTGCATCTGCTCTGGTAATACTGGAATTGTCAGTATACGATCTACCCTTTAATTTCGCACCTGGAACATAGTTTCATTTAAAGATTTACACTAGTTATACACGCGTTTTCCTTGACCACAATTTTTATTTATTTACTTTTTTACTTGAGGCTTTACGACTCGTTTACATTGAGGTAATTGGATGCGGGATGGGACTGGGGATAATGAATGGGAAGTAATTGGTCCTTGACCTTTTGAAGGAATTATTCCGGCATTTTCCTGGTATAATTTGGGTAAACCATGTAGCTCGCCAATGCGAGGTCAGAGCGATAACAACTCATCCACTACGCTCGGGTTGTTGAGAAAAACCATCAACATTTGTTTGGCAGAAGTAGCTGGCTAGAACTGAACGTGTTGGGTGAGAGGTAACGCCCTGGTTGAGCATTCGGGTGGAAGTGCCTACAAATCCCTGTCGGGTAATCGAGATTTTGGTTTCCTATGGTTTCTCCAAATCCCTCCACGCTATTACTAGAATGGTTCCTTTGAAGGGACAATGGATGATTTTTTCCGTTCCTGTTCTTTGACAAAGCGTAAAGCTAAAAGGATTCTTTAAAAAAAAAAAAAAAAAAAAAAAAAAAAAAAAAAAAAAAAAAAAACGGAAAAAGGTATAAATTGAAATGGATGCATGGGACAACTATATATTTTTTCTCCCTGTCTACAATTACATGGTGTTCGCCTTTTTGGACATTATGACTACAGTTTGCTTTTTGCGATTGATGTGTTGGCTCTGAAAAGAGCCGTTTGGCAGTACATCATAACAGTGGTAGGTAAATTAGTTGTTGATCGGTTGGTATTGAATCGAAACTAGTTATCGTCAGAGTAAACAGATAGAGGCTAGCGGAGGTATAATTAATTCGGCAGCATTGGGTATAATTCTCAAACACAAGATAAGAACCCTGTGAAGCGGTCCTTCTTTTCAAAATGGTTTCTCCAAAGAAACTCGTTAAGGTAGCTACGAATAAGACGCCTAGATGTTCCATGTTGCACCTTTAACTTACTTTTTGCTCTTGCCCACAAATTTTCTATATTTTGCGTATGGATCTTAGGGTCATCGGGATTGGATATATATGGCTTTTAAATTTACTGAAATTCATCGTATATACTTAAAGTACATTTGTGACACGAATAAAACATGGTTCCACTGGGATATACAACGTCGTGATTTTACTGACTATTAATAAGTTGCGTCTGGACGGCGCTAATGCAGAACAAGTGTGAAAATTAGATTGGGTATATATGGCTTTTTAAATTTACTGAAATACATTGTATATACTTAAGGTACACTTGTTACACGAAATAAATTATAGTTTCACTTGGGAATTACAACGTCGTGATTTTACTGACCATGTATAAGTTGCGTCTGGACGGCGCTAATGCAGAACAAATGCGAAAATTAGATTGGGTACAAATGGCATTTTAAATTTACTGAAATACATCGTACATCATTAAAATACACTTATGATACGAATAAAACATGGTTCCACTTGTAAATTTAAACGGTGGTTATTTTATTGACCGTGTATGATATTCGACTGGAATCTATATTTCAAATGCGCGGGCTCCTATTTCAAATGCACGCGCTCCTACAACTTTCTTTTCCTGTGTGCGCTAGTGGCGCTGTCTTAAGGCGGCAGGTAGGAACTATACCCTGAGATATCACACCTATTCTGCATGTATACCAAAATGTACGTGCAAACATGCAAATGCATATAATCCGGTCTCTAGTAGTAAGTATGTTCTGAAATTTTCTGTTTTGGAATAATTATTTCCTCACCCTTTTTTATTATCTCCTTAACTCTTCCCACTGTACTTTTACCAATCTTTCATTTGCTGGACCATTTCCTGAAATTTCTCTTCGATTGTAAAATTTATGCCTTTTTATAATTGTACTGAACTCCCCCTTCAATTTTTACCACTGCTTTACTAACCTCGTAATATTCATTACTACTGCATTGTGATCACTTACTCGTTCGGTTATTTGAGACCTCACAAGATTTTAATCAGGCTTTATTAGAAAAATATCCATAATGTTCGGTCCCCTTGCATTTTGCTCAGCCACTCGTGTAAAAATCATCTTTCATGTAATTAATCTTATTTTCTACCTGGCTGACACCTGGTAACTTTAAATCCCCACCAATAATGAACATTCTACGCTCATTTCTATACTCTGAATATGAATTTAGTTTCTCTCTAAAATCCTCATCTTTTATCTTTCATTCTTCCACTTGCTAAATTCCACTGCTAACTTTAATATCAATCAGCAGCAAGTTGATGTCCCGCCAACTTCAACATATGGCCCTAATATTGATTTCCGCGGTTGCTATATCTCTTAGCATATTACTATTATTAGCCAACAAACTGCTTTACAAATAATACACTTTAGCACAACGGATACTATTGTTAAATAAATCAATCAATGTACTCATTTATATGGCAAAATTTATTTCACATTTTTAAACATCCATCTATATCACAATACACAGTACTATACATTCACTCTCTCGTGTTCCTTCCGCGTCATCTTAACAACCAACCTCCCACTCCGCCAACAGTGTAGTCATACCAACCACAAACAATTAAATTACTAAAAACAAACTTAAAACTACCCACATAACTACACACAATACTCATGCTGTGACGTCTGTTGAATCTATTTTATTTACAATTTTATGACAATGATTTTGTGAGTGGGATCTCACACATTGTTTACTCGTACATTGTTTATTGTTTATTGCCAATATACTTGTGTGCACAAGTTTCTAGCAAGGACCAATACAACTTACATAACAAGAATACCTTATAGTATAATGAATTCCAATATAAAATGAATTCCATAGCAAAGACAGGGGGTGTAAGGGTTTGGGAGAGACAATACTAGTCTTTTCCAACCAAATGTCAACCTCTCCTTCACGTGGTGCACCCTGTTTGCACGGACGAGGCTCTGGCGACTGAAAGATTCCCGGTATAAGGAGTCACCCACTGCTTGCCAACGGCCTCCGAAAGGAGGGCGGAAGAGCGGGGAGTGGTTCAGGGCACCCTCTTGCCCTTGGGGTTGGAAACGGCCCCTAAAGGCGGATGAATCAGAAATGATCAACGGCATGGGGATGCAGAAGGCAACGGGAAACCACTGCATTAAAGACCCAAAGGGTATCCCGAGGACATGTAATCCTCTCAAATTACATATATCATGATGGCTTCTTCCTGGGTAAAATATTCCGGAGGTAAAATAGTCCCCCAATCGGATCTCCGGGTGGGGACTGCTCAGGGAGGAGTCATCAGAATGGATAGAAACATTCTACGAGTCGGAGCGTGGAATGTTAGAAGTCTGAATAGGGCAGGTAGGTTAGAAAATTTAAAAAGGGAGATGGAACAACTTCAGTTAGATGTTGTTGGGATTAGTGAGATTAAATGGAAGGGACGCACAGGATTTCTGGTCTGGGGAACACAGGATAATTAGCACACAAGCTGTCAATGGAGTCACTGGTGTAGGATTTGTAATGAACAAGAAAGTAGGGAAACGGGTGAGTTATTATGAACAGTTTAGTGACAGGATTATTTTGATGAGGTTAGAAACTAAGCTGGTCCCAACCACATTAGTACAAGTATATATGCCCACGTCACAGGAAGACGACGAAGAAATAGAAAAAATATACGCTGAAATCGAAGAATTAATCCAGTATGTGAAAGGGGAGGAAAATCTAATAATCATGGGTGATTGGAATGCAATAGTGGGAGAAGGAAAAGAGGGGAATATTGTAGGAAGTTTTGGTCTAGGAGAAAGAAATGAGCGAGGAAGCAGGTTGCTAGAATTTTGTGAAAGATATAAGCTACTAGTGGCGAACACACTGTTTAAGAACCATGCAAGAAGAATATACACCTGGAAACGTCCTGGGGATACAGGCAGATATCAGTTAGATTATATCATGGTCAAACAGAGATTCAGGAATCAAGTGCTAGACTGTAAAGCGTACCCAGGAGCAGACATAGACTCGGACCATAATTTGATAGTAATGAAGTGCAGGCTGAAATTCAAGCGAATAAGAAAGCAGCATACGCAGAACAGACTGGCAGTGAATAAGCTGAAACAATCTAGCACAAGAGAAAAATTTTCAGAAATGGCAGACTTACGTCTAAGAAGTAACTGTGAAAGGAGCTCAACCGAGGACGAATGGAATGCATTAAAGACCGAAATAATGAAAGCTGGCAAAGAAACATTAGGCTTTAGGGAACAAGCTGCCCGAAAACCTTGGATCACAGAAGAAATTTTGGAGCTGATGATCAGAGGAGAAGGCACAAAAATGCTCAGGATGAAGCAGGAAGAGAGCAGTACAGGCAATTTAGAAATCAAATAAATAGGAAATGCAAAATAGCAAAAGAAAAATGGCTACAAGAAAGTGTGAAGAAGTAGAAAAGGAAATGATCGTAGGAAAAGTAGATGTTGCATATAAAAAGATCAAACAGAATTTTGGAGAAATGAAGAAAAGAGGTATGAACATTAAAGCTGCCGATGGGAAACCTCTTTTAAGCTCAGAAGATAGAGCTAACCGATGGAAGGAATACATTGAGAAACTGTATGATGAGGATGACTTGAACAATAGTGTATTGGAAAAGGAAGGCGATGTCGACATTGATGACTTGGGAGATCCTGTTTTGAGAACAGAATTTAATAAAGCTCTGAATGACTTGAAAGCAAATAAGGCAGTTGGTATTGATGAGATCCCTGCAGAACTTCTTAAATCTCTAGGAGAGGAAGGAATCGAAAGATTATTCAAGCTGATATCAAAAAGTTATGAAACAGGAGAAATTCCAACTGATTTTAACAAAAATATCATCTTCACACTTCCAAAGAAAGCACAAGCTGACAAATGTGAGAATTATCGCACCATTAGTCTAACATCACATGCTTCAAAATTATTAACCAGAATAATATACAGAAGGATGGAAAGGGTAGTAGAAGAGATAGTAGGTGAAGATCAGTTTGGGTTTAGGAAAAATCGCGGTACAAGGGAAGCAATTCTGTCTTTAAGATTAATACTTGAAGGGCGGATCAAGAAAAACAAAGATACTTTTATGGCATTTGTTGATTTAGAAAAAGCTTTTGATAATGTTAGGTGGGACAAGATGTTCAAAATTTTAAAGAAGTCAGGTCTAAAGTATCGAGATAGAAGAATACTCTATAAACTATATAAGAATCAAGTGGCTGTAATAAAAGTAGAGAATCACGAGAGACATGCATCGGTTAAAAAGGGTGTGAGACAAGGTTGTAGTCTATCCCCGTTAATATTCAACTTGTATGTAGAAGAAGCAATGAAGAAAGTCAAAGAAAAATTTCCATGCGGCATAAGTTTTCAGGGAGAAAAAATCAGTATGCTACGATTTGCTGACGACATTGTCTTGTTAGCAGAGAGGGCTGAGGATATTGAGAAGTTATTGAATGGCATGAACAAAATACTGAAGGAAGATTTTGGACTGAATATAAATCAAAGTAAGACAAAAGTGATGAAATGTAGCAGAAATGATACCAATAGTAGCAGATTAAATATAAAAATAGGATCGGATGCTATAGGAGAAGTGAGTGAGTTCTGTTACTTGGGAAGCAAAATTACAACCGATGGCCGAAGCAGGAAGGATTTTAAAAGCAGAATAGCACTAGCTAAAAGAGCCTTCATGAAAAAGAGAAACCTTTTAGTTTCAAATATTGATCTAGGAATTAGAAAAAACTTTTTAAAACTCTATGTGTGGAGCACAGCACTTTACGGTAGCGAAACATGGACTTTAGGAATACCGGAAAGAAAGAAACTTGAAGCATTTGAAATGTGGTGCTACAGAAGAATGCTAAAAATTAGGTGGACAGACAAAGTAAGAAATGAACAAGTTTTGGAAATAATGGGTGAGAAAAGAAGTTTGTGGAAGAAGCTTACAGGAAGAACAGACAGGCTTTTAGGTCATATTTTGAGACATGCTGGATTGGTTAATTTGTTAGTGGAGGGAACAGTCGAAGGTAAGAACTGTAGAGGTAGACAGAGATTAGAATATATGAAGCAGATATATGAGGACGTGGATTGTAAGGGGTATGTAGAAACGAAAAGGTTAGCACAGGATAGGAAGGGATGGAGGATTGCATCAAACCAGTCAAAAGACTGACGACAGCAAAAAAAAAAGCAAAGACAGGAACTTAGAGTAAGTAAATTAATATTAAGTTACAATAATTCAATACAGAAATGCTATTACAAACAGTTCACAACTCATTAAGATTATATAAAGCCTTATTACATAGATAATGTTTTACTTCAGTTTTAAATTCATTTCCAGTCAATGCCATTAAATGTGTAGGTAGCTTATTATATTGTCTTGCTCCCATTTCAAACGCACTTCTATCTCCTGCCTTGGAGTTATATCTTTTGATATGTAAATCAGTTTTGATTCGAGTGTCATAATTATGAATTTCACTATTAGTGTTATTATATTTTGGATTGCATCTAATCAGTAACAAAACCCTATATATATATATATAGTGAAAATATAGTAAGAATATTTTCTTGTCTAAATATTTCCTTACAGGGTGTATTCCAATCCAACTTAAATATTATCCTGATACATCTTTTCTGGAGCACTAACAATCTATTCATGTAGAAATGGCAACAAGATCCCCAAACTTCAATTCCATATAGGATATAAGGGAAGATTATTCCATAGTATGCAATTTTTAATACACTTCTATCCACAACCTTAGACAGCTGATTCATTAGAAAGATTCCCTTGCTTACTTTTTTACAAACAAAATCAACATGAGCTTTCCAATCTAGAAACTTATCCACGTATATTCCCAGGAACTTATGCTCACATATTTCATAGATGTTTCCATCATCTGTAATAAGATTAAACTTATTATCTATATTATGATTTCTAAGTTCAAATTTTATTAAATTTGTTTTATTTTTGTTGCAAATTAACTCATTTTTATCAAAATAATTTGTTAATTCATTAGTGTCATTACCAGTAGTTTCTTCTAACGATAAATCATCATTATCCCAACATACTGCTGTAGTATCATCTATATATGTTATAATTCTACAGTTAGTTGGTGTAGAAATGTCATTTATATAAAGAGCAAATAATATACCGGTAGGACCCAATACAGATCCCTGAGGAACAACACATCTAACTATACCAATTTTAGATTTTATCTTTATTGTAGATTCACCATTTTTTAAATGAATTTCAGTAAACTGTTGTCTGTTTTTGAGGTAGGAAGATAGTAATTTATTTGCCAATCCCCTAATTCCATAATTTTCTAATTTCCCAAGTAAGTGGTGGTTATCAACACAGTCAAAAGCTTTTGAGAGGTCAAGAAATAAACCAGCAACTTTTTGTATTTCATCTAGCTTTCTTAGAATTTCTTGTACAAAATTAGTGACAGCAGTTGTAGTGGATAGTCCTCTTTGAAAACCATATTGGCAGGGGTTAATAATGTTATTTTGGCTCAGGAAACTATTTATTCTTACTAATATAATTTTTTCAAATACTTTACTTAGTACAGAGGTTAGAGTAATAGGCCTGTAGTTACTAATTTATCTCTTGTTGCCTTTTTTAAAAACAGATCTAATTAAGCTAATTTTCAAGCACTCTGGAAATATTCCATTCACAGTGGCTTCATTTATAAGATACGCCAGTGGTTTCACCAGCACTTCCTTACATTGTTTCAATACAAATACTGTTATACCATCCCATCCACAAGTATTTTTATTTTTTAAATTATTAATAGTATTAAGTATTTCTTCCTCTGTAGTTTCATATAGATACATTGATTTATTAATTGTGTAATTGGGCTTCCTATCTGATTTTACACTATTCTTCTTCAAGGAATCACCTACATTGAGGAAGTACTCATTAAAAAAAAATGCTGATATTACTGGGATCTATTTCTACATTCCCATTTGAGATTAGTTCTATGTTTTCCATCTCATTGTAATCCTTTCTAAGGTTATTTATTACACCCCAGCTAGTCTTTCCAATGTTATTGGAATTAATTATTTTCTTCCTACACACTTCAGCTTTCAGGTTCCGCAGGTCTACTTGAAATGTTTTATTATAATGTTTATACATATCTTTGCAATAAGTAAGACACTGTGGTATGCAGCCAACACACTGCTTTTTACTATTTATTGCTCCAGAAGACTACCCCAAGCAACTCATGATCTCTGAACACCAGTTAACTGTAGTAGCCTTTGCTAAATAATATGATTACCCATCCACCAGTTGCCCCTCTATTTCTGCGGTACATTCTATAACCATTAAAAAAATATCTTTTTCTAGTACTACTTTTTTTAACCAAAATTCAACCGCCACAATTACTTTTATGCATCTGTATTAACTTTACAAATCCAATTACTTCATTCTTTATACTTCTTCTGTTCAACAAAACACTCTTAATATTGGCTTTATGATACTTTTACCATTAACGTTTTCTTTCCAGTTATGCCCTCGTTTTTTATTATTTAATTAGTTTCATCTTTTTCGTTATTATTTGTGTTTTTATCCATCGTGTATCTACAATCTGTATCCCTTTGATTACTTATTTTCATCCTCCTTGCAGCACCTCCTAAGTTAATAAGAGCTCAGTCTGGACCCCATCATGAATGAAAATGTGGTTCCTTACAGCTTTAGCTAACAACTCAGTCGCATTTGCCAAGACCAAAGAAATGCTAACAGATTAAGTGTAATGCTAATTGTTAATTTAGAATTTGTAAATTCGAAATTTTATTGTGACATTCTAAGACGTGTTAGAGGAAAGCTTTTTGAAGCAAGTGACCTGAGCCTTCGAGCGCGGAAAGGTTCCTCCTGTGTCACGAAAATGCAGCTGCAGCAGTTAATACTGTAAATAACAGTTTCTGGCAAATAATTCCATAACTGTTATTCCCTCCCCTATTGTCCTTATAATTTGGAATGCTGTGACTTAAGGCAAGTTCAGGAGAGTAGAGGTGACACAATGTGAATTTTTGGCGTCTAAAGGCTGTGACAGAAGCACCATTCGAAGAAATGTTAGACCAGTGTAAAAAAGTTTGAATCAGTGCATTTTGACACGGGGGTGATGGTAGCCACGATGTCTAAAAGTAAGTATTTCCGATTTTAGAATTTGAGCGTGTAGATTTTTTTGATACCACCCCCTAAGCCTTTCATTAGGCGAGAAAGACAATTCAAATGACATCTGGAACATCGTGCTCACAGAAGAGAAGCCGGAATTACACTGTCGTAACTATTTACATTGAAGTAACTACAATATTAAAAAGGTATTTTGCTTTTTCTAAGCCAGGCCAGCTGAAGCAACCTAATGCTCCTTTAGAGGGCGATATGACTCCTGCTACAATGTGCACGCTACAGTTTCACTTTCTGTGAGAACCCATTAATGTGAACACATGAAAAAGCATGAAAAGCCCTTGTGGTGTTCACCTGGCAATCACGTCCAGCCATTAACAGTCATCCTTTCTCACCGCTAGACCTTAGATAAGTTTGTTTGAAACAAAGTGCTGACGCAGTATACGATGAAGATTTTTGGAGAGTTGTTCAAAAATCATGGTATGGCCACCGTATTAGGCAAATTCTTTTACTTTTCCACACTCTGCTGGAGCAGAAATGCTACCACTAATATTTTAGATCACACGATTTTCTATTTACCATTATCGAAGCACGTCTGATATATGCAGTATTTTTCTATAGATTGGAAGTGTATCAACCCTTTTTTTCTCAAGTTTACTACAGTAAATCTAACTTAACTATATCTCTTTGCACCCATGTAACCGTAGTTACATTATTGCTAAGCCTTCTTCTCCTAGCCACTTGCTTACAGATAACGGCTGGAATTCCTGTAAGCGCATCCAATAGTAAGTAAACTAGGTGGAAGACTAGCCACGGCGTCGCTTGCCTAACAATGTGCGAGGATGCGGCAATCGAAGTCTTCCCAGGGCTGCCTTTTTAGTTAAAACTCCCTGGATACGACCCTAATGGATGAAGATATAATCCTCAGTCTAGGCTAGCACTAGACACCTCTCTCCCCCCCTAAAAGAACTGAAAATTTTGAGGTCAAATACCTTCATAATTTTCGTGTATCCTGCGACTTTCTCAGATCTTGATCGTAGCTAACATAATATTGACCTGTGCCAAGATGCGTGTAGGTCTATCTAGATATTATTTTATAATGATATGAAGAACATCATGATTCCATGAGCATAGGTAAAAAGCAGTCTCTACCATACATAAACCCATACAAATACTGAAAGAATCATTCTGACTTTACATACGTTCCTCACACTTCAAAGTTCCATAAAAATATTAACATTGTGACTTTACAAAAGTTCGATACTCTATAAGTACCATCCGCACATCCAGGCTGGAGAGGACGGGATGTTATTGACGATCGAGGCTGTCCCAGGCACTGGACACGTAGGCAACTGGCGTTGCCACCGCATTCTGTGGATCGTCTACATATCTGATTTCTTTCTTAGGTGGGGTGCGTGGCATGGCCTTCTATGTCCACTAGCATAATCGTCGCCTGAAACATCTCTAATAGCAGATTAGATATGCACTCACTGCTGATACTACAAAAGAACAAAATGCCAGAAGCAATAGATGCTTGTTGGCCTCCACCATCGCATTCCTCCTTTTTTAGATCTTCCCCTCAGAATGATCCATAGTTCCAAACAATATACGGCTCGCTGTATCTAGGAGACTCAGTTTTGCACGCGTCTCATGTCTCGTGATTTGTGTTGGGAGGTCCTGCGACTTCCAGATACTATCTATGTGCCAAGTGAGACCATGCTCAAGCGAACGGCAGTCTTCTCCCCCACTTTCCAAACGAGCCATTTGTTCTCGCCAATACTTTATAGTCCTGAGGACATGGCTAGCTGCTTGTTGATATTTATAATCTTATTCCCGTAGCTTGACATAATTCACTAACCTCCAGGTTGTGCTATAGATACGGACAGTCCGTTTCACATCCAAATACATCCCCAGATGGGCTGTTATGGACTCTAGTTGGTGTCCCGGCTCCCCAGCTGCTATTTGAAGTATTCTGGCTGCGTGGTGAGTCATCTGTAAACAAGTTAAACTACCGTCTTATTGCTGGTGCTAGCGGAGTCCAGACAGGTGCGGTATTAGCTTCGTTGCTGCCGTAGCTGCTGTGCTGAGTTCGGCTATACGCAAAGTATTGCTTAAATCGATTACTGTGCACCGTATCAGTCTTTCCCTCTTTAGACCTTATCACTACGCTAAGCCCTTTTACTTCCTCTACCCGGAACGATTTTGAACATTTTGAATCCAACTTTTTATTCCTTCCCCTAAGCAAAGCTTCGTCTTTTAACAATGCTTCGTCTCTGGGTGGAATTCCTAGGGGCAGCAGTTCTGATCATAATTTTTCTTAGCTCGAATATTCTGTACCGCTATATGTTGTCTCGCACACTCGTTTAACTGTTGTATTGGAATTCTTAATTCTGTGGTGAAATCATCACAATAATATTGTGGCTGCCCACTTTCTCTCCGTAACTTGCCAGGTAAATTTACATAACGCTCTAAAAAGAGACTATGACCATCATCCTTCGCGATACTTTAGTGGTGGTGTTACAGACATAAACGGCACGGGGGAAATATTCGTCCCAGGTGTACCGCACCGATTAATAAAATGAAGTAAATATTCCGCAGGGTGCGAAGCAAGCGCTCCAGATCCCAATTGAACCGGGGGTGATATTTGTTAGTTGTTATCCGAGATACCTGCAATAACTTCCACACCTTCTTGAGCGCAGTTGCATTCCGCAGTTACTCACCAGCGTTGTGTGAATTAGTCTTCGGGAAGGCCCAACCAGATCGGTATCGCAACGTGCAAACACATATGGCGGCATCTCGGGGCTCATTAAAGATATTTTAAAACCCTCCCGCGTCACCTTATCCTCCTAACAACTGTCATACTTCCTAATGAAGTCGATAATACCTCGCTTCATCCCGGGCCAGGTGCGGTGTTTCTAAGTGTATGCCAAATCCCTAAACGTCCGCCGACGTACGAACTATTTATTTCTTTTAGAAAAGTCGTCTTCTGCTATGGGTTAAGCGTTATTTCTGCCTATTTATCTTCGTCAGCTACTGGTTCTGCTCCCGTGTTCTTCAGGACCTGTAAGTTTCATAGCCTGCTTAATACGTCAGCTTTACTGTTACTGACACCATGTTTGTACTTAATATCGAAATCAAGCCCTTGCAATTTGACCTGCAACTTCATCAACCTAGCTGAAGCGTCGCTGATGCCTATAAGCCATGTAAAACAATGGCCATGTATATGCTCGGAATTGCTTCGTGGGTCAGACCAACACCAAACATTTTCTCTCGATGGTACTCCACTCTTGTTCACTCTTTCTTTAATGAGCCCTGAGAGGCCGCCATATGTGTTTGCACATGCTACTGGCAGATCACCCTTATCGTATTTCTGATTCAGAACCGCCCCAAATGCTCCGCTAGAAGCGTCCGTGCTTATAATGAATTTTCGAAAAAAAATAGAGAAATTGAAGATGAGTCGGGTTAGTCAATACTATTTTCAAAATCTCTAACGCCTCATGTATATGATACTCCCTCCTACAACAACTCATTCAACTACTACGCTTTTTTGCTGAAAATCTCTGCGAATTTTCAGTAATATCCCACTAGCTCTATAAACGCCCTTAACTCTTTTACTGCTCGCGTCGGTGGAAAGTTCCACGCCGCTTTTACCTTCAGCAGATCGAGGGGATTCCGTTACTACAAATAACGTTCCCCAATAAAGCTCCTGTCCACCGCAAGAAAGAGCATTTACGTACCAACTTGCAACTTCAAATTATGCTGCCTGAGCCTGTCAAACACCTCGGCTCTGATCCGTTAGAATGGGCGCGTGGACCAAAATTTCAACAAGATAGATCAGTGCATTATCTCATTAAAGACCCGTCATTACGGTTTTCATTAATTTTCGAAATGTGGCTGGCCCAGTCTTCAACCCCATGCTTAAACATGTAAATTTATAATGTCTATAGGGACTTTTTTATTTCCCACAACCTAAAAGCTTATTACCTAGGCCGTTATAATAATACAATAATCAGTTCAACATAACTAATAGTACGCTGAGTGCAAAATGGTAACCTATACATGGTTCTGCGGAAGGTAGCCGCAGGTTCCCGTCCCCACCGCTAGGAGGCAAGCCAGGTCCACTATCTAGCGAAACGTTATTTGGTTAATTATTTTATAACAATGTTGTTAGGTAAGGACAATATTCTACAAAAAAAATTACAGCAATTATACAATCTCATACTTACATCTAATATATTGTTTTTCCCGCTGCACTACCTACAACATTTAACTACTGTATCTACTATAAAAAAAAAAACTACCCGCCGCTAAAAAACAACTACCACAACAATGTGTATTACCGTACATCTAACTACATGGTGTCATACAATAAACATTCTATTTCTGAATGTATAATGTCGCAATCGGTTGTCGAAAAGCGACCAGAGAATCGAACTGCCTTCAGTTAAGACTTAAGAGTAGCTGCGCACTTCGGTACTAATGACTTGTGTCTTGTTTCTGTTGCAGATATACCTAAATCCATGGAAAAGTTGAGCCAGAAGCCGAATGAAGCCGTGCGGAAAAATTCGGTATCATTGCAGTTCTCTATTTGTATTGTCGTGCCGCGCATCGATTGTGGGGAGGCCGTATGGTGAAGATTTTTAATTTGAATTATAATTTGCAGGAGCTGTGTCGCAGAAACAGGCTTCGTCGACCTTCGACCGATGATAGTTGCCAGCTGGGACGCTTTTGACAGGTCCACTACACACCGAGAATGGCGACCAAGACGGCTGCTAAAGTATGTAACCATCTTGATATGAGTTATTTTTAGGAGCACCGTGAGATCCTTTAGTTCATCGAAGAGGATGTGCCAATAACTAGACATTGGTTCTGGTAGTGATAGCACTAATAATTTAAATATTACAGCGTCAAATACCTACCCGTTTCCCGTCAGATAATGGTCCTAAATTCTTGAAGTATTAGAGGGAAAGTAGCAGTTGCGACTAATGATGTCGATATAATATTATTTTTCGGAAATACAGAACTGTCTCAATGGGCGCAGGTATATTCGTGGCCGTAAAAAAAAAAAAAAAAAAAAAAAAAAAAAAAAAAAAATTGTTCTGTCGTAAATCAAACGGAAAATTTTTGCGATTTAATATGGGTCAAGGTAAAAATGAGTAAAAATTTAAAGTTCATACTTGGATCATTTTATCGACTTTCGGATTCTGATTGGCTAACGCGGAATACTTCATAAAGTCACTTAACAATATTTACAAAAAATTTCTGGGACATGTATTGATCGTGGGTGGTGATTTTAACCTATAGTCGGTTAAGTGGGACACATGCACATTCAGGTTGGGCGGAAGAGATAGGTTAATAACCGAAACGTCCCTAGAATCATTTGCAGAAAGATCTCTTGAACAGATGGTCGAAGAGCCAACTTGGTGCGACAAAGATTCCTCGTCCATTCTGGATCTTTTCCTTACTAGCAATCCTGACATTGTAGATACAATTTGTATAGAAGATGGTATAAGTGATCACAAGGTGGTTGTGCTAAACTTACAATCTAGTCTGAATTTAAAGCATGACAAAGACAAACTCACATATTGCTTCGATAAGGCAAACAATGACGGTATGGTTGATCACTTGGCGAAAAATTTTGAAACGTACACGCTAAATACAAATGTTGAGGAACTTTTGTTTAATTTAAAAGAAATAATGTGGACCGGTTTAAATCAATTCGTTCCTAAGAAGTTTATTAAGAACTTCCCTTGGTTGAATATGGTAGGGAAGTGAAATGTTTGCTCAGGAGGCAAATGTGTTTATATGCCATGGTGAAGAAATCGGGGGGCTCATCTAATCGCGCTAAATTAGTCCAGTTTCGAGCGAAAGTGCTCATGGCAATGCGTGATGGGTTTAAAGAATTCCAAGCCTGGAATTTATCCGAAGATCTGATTAATAATCCAAAAAAGTTCTGGTCGTATATCAAAGTAATAAGAGGCTCTCGTAAGGTTATGCCGTCATTGATTAAGTAAAATAAAGGAATTAACAGAAACAAGCATAGAGAAAGCAGAAATTTTTAATAATATATTTAAAAAAGTTTTCACGACAGAAACCTCAGAGGGTATTCCGATATTTAACAATCGTACCGACCAAATTATGAATGATATCGTTCTTGATGTCGAGGGAATAACTAAACAGCTTATGAATGTAAAAACCAATAAGGCTCCCGGACCAGACGGTATTCCTACAAGATTCTACTCTAGGTACACAAAGGAAATTGCGCCGTATTTGATGAAATTTATACCACCTCCTTGGATCAAGAAAAAACACCAGCCGAATGGAAGACCGGCATCGTAAGTCAAGTGTTTAAAAATGGGAATGTTAATGATGCTCAAAATTATAGGACAATTTCGTTAACCCCAATATTTGCAGGATTTTAGAACATATCATCTATTCAAAAGTCATGCGATTTTGGGATGAAGGTGAGCTTTTAAACTCAAATCAACATGGCTTCAGTAAAGGCCGATGCTGCGAAACACAACTTGCACTTCTAATTGACGACTTGTGCCGTATTATAGATGAGCAATCCCAGGTTGACGTGGTTCCATTAGACTTTAAAAAAGCTTTCGACACTGTTCCTCACACTAGGTTACTTGAGAAACTTCGTGGTTACGGCATATCTAGACAAATATGCGACTGGGTTGCAGATTTTCTGAAGGGGAGAACACAGTGTGTAGTTCTCGACGGTGATAGTTCATCACTTACCTAGGTGAGGTCCGGGGTATCCTAGGGAAGCGTGATAGGGCCCCTGTTGTTTCTCATATACATTAATGTTTTTTTAGTTATGGCTTTACGCCTCGTCAACTTCGAAGTCATTAGAGGTGGGATGGGATTGGTTACAATGAACGGGAAGGAATTCAGCTATGGCCTTTTGAAGGAAGCATCCCAGCATTCACCAGGTGTGATTTGGGGAAACCATGGAAAACCCAAATCAGGATGCCCGGACAGGGATGCGAATCGGCGTCCTCCTGAAAGCGAGGTCAGAACGTTAACCGTTCACCCACCCCGGTCGGTATACATTAATTGTTCGTGCGACATAATAAGGGGGATGAAAAGATTATTTGCCTAAGATGCTATTATTTATCATTAAATCAAAACCCAGGACGACTGCGCTTTGTTATAAGATTATATTATGAAAATAATTGCTTGGAGTTAAACGCTAAAAAGTGCCAAGTCATAATTGTAAGTAAAAAGGTGACACCATTTTGCTCTGAATATACAAGTAATGGTACTGTCCTTAGAACGGTAGATTTCGCTAAATATCTAGGGGTAACAATTCGTAATAATTTGTCGTGGAATGAGCATATCGAGAATGTAATTGGGAAAGTAAATCGTATGCTCCTATTTCTAGGTCGTATTTTAAAACAATGCACTCCAGAAGTTAAATCGATTGCTTACAAGTCACTAGTGCGTCCTCACTTAGAATATTGTTGTTCAATATGGGGTCTCAAGCAAAAGGAGTTAATGGAGCCATTACAGAAATTCCAAAGAAGAGCCGCCCGATTCGTGACAGGTGTATATAGTAGGAGGGAAAGCGTAAGTGCGATGCTGAAGAAGTTATGTTGGAAATACCTGGAACACCGAGGGCGTTGTTATCGACAGAAGCTAATTGAAAAATTCACGACTGACGTGTTTCGGAATGATAGCAAACAAATAATGCTACCAGCAACATTCATATCTCGTAATGACCGCGAAAATAAGATAAGAGAAACAGGGCCAGAACCGATTCATTTCTGTACTCATTTTTACCGCGAGTGATTAGGGAATGGAATAGAAAGGATTTACCGGGCGAGTAAACTTAAAATCCGACAGGAGTAGCTTTCGATAAAGCACTCCAGCCATCCTGATCTGGATTTTCCATTGTTTTCCCAGATCACTCCAGGCGAATGCTGGGATGGTTCCTCATATTAGCCCATGGGCGCCTCCTGCCATATCCTGTATATCCCTCCCAAGCTATTACCCTTTCAGATAGGTGTAACGCACCCTCCACCACACACTTTTATTGGTTCGCGGAGTAATAATAATAATAACTATATCCATATGGATCTTCACCGACCCACTGGTCAAAGCGACATATCCGGAATCCAGATTCGCAGCACCGGATCACCGGTGGATCTGGGATAAATCAGTTGATGGACTACCAGAGGCCGAACGCCCTGGAGTTAGTAGTGGTCTTGATCGGTTAGCTGATCTCTCTTCTTTTGAACTATTGTTGCCCCCCCCTTGCCGCCATTGCTGCCAGGTATCTGTCCCTATGTGCGATAGATATCTGCTGAGTAACTTCATTCAGTATTTGAAAGTAAGTCGGATCACCCAAGATTGTAGATGATTGGTAGATGGCTTAGTGGCTCTAGCCTATTCCATCTTACATCTGCCGTATTGCCATACCACATGTTCTGGGGTACCTCGTGGCCACACTCATAGTCATCTGAATCTTTTAGCTCGCGCTTATTTAATTGGCTGTTCTAAGGACCATGTCCAGTAATGTAGTGAAGCAATCTCATCAATGGAATGATGTGCTTTTGCCCCAGTCTTGCTCTTACTTCAGGAAAGTTAGTAAATTTTCTCCGGTAGATTCACTGGACTCCTATTGCTGCTGCCATTCCCCGATTAATGGAGAGCTTCTGTCAGCTCTACATGTGATCAGCATTCCTATTATTTGTTCCGCCTCACTTGCCTTTCCTCTCTTCAACCGGTACATTGCCCCTCTCCTTCTTGTTTCCAAGTCTAGCCGTTAGTTCAACCGAGGTGACCATTTTATATGATCCACTTAGCCTCATTAGTATTCCACGTTGGAGTCTCCTAAGAGCTTATCTCGGCTTTACCTTCCTTAATTCCCCTACCCACACGCTAGCATCATAGCCAGCTATTGAGCACAATATTATGTTGTGACACAACCTTATTATTCCCGTAGGTAGCCTTTGCCCAATGCTTATCAGCTTATTCATGACAGCTTTCGCTCGGTCACATTCCTCTTCGATGTGAGATCTAAAGTTCAGTTTCTCAGAAAGCATTACTCTTATACATCGGAAAGAACTTGTCTTTTTAATTGATATATTGTCAATTTTAATTATTAGTTCCCACTGGAACTTACCTTTAACCAACATGAACATAGTTTTGTCACAAGCTACGGTCAGATTGGAACCATTGATTCAGCTCTCTTAAGGCCAGTCTACATCTCCTTCCAATCTTCTCCCTTGTTGCACCTTCGACCAGCAATAGAAAGTTGTCAGCGAATTCCACGAGTCCAAGTAGGCCCAGGACGCACAGAAGTCTTCTCATGGCTTTTTCAAATGACACGTCCCAGAATGGAGGACCGCAGACGGATCCCTGAGGTCAAACGTTGGTAAACTTTTTTTCGATTACGCCCTGCGGACATCTCGGCATATCTTTCTTTACAATAATCTTAAAAACTTGCATATACATTACTAGGACATTTTATGTCTCTCAAACATGTAAATAATTCAGGCCACCACATGCTGCCCAACGCCCCTGCGATGTCCGCAAAAATCACAATAATTACTATTTCTAACTAAGGTAATTGCCCTATTTATAGCGTCATCCGTCGATCTGCTGCCCTGAATCTGTACTGGTTCATATCCATTCCATGATTTTCCCAATGTTTCTGGTGTCTCCAAATAAGTATTTTCTTCAGAACCTTCCCCAGTACATTTAGCAGGCAGATCGGCGGATATGTCTTTGGGGTGTTGAATCTCTGTCACCACCCTTTCTCAAAATCATGACCTCTGACTGTTTCAATATGCTCGACACCCGGCCCTGTTGCAGTCACTTATTAAAGAGCATGCAAAGGGCACGTGCCAGACTTACACCAGTGACTGGAGGACCTCAGCCACAATGCCATACGGGCCATGTGCTTTATTTTTTCACGCGGAATTAATAGCTTTCATAACTTCGCATATCGTTATATCAGCAGTTAGATTTTCCGCTACATACACTTGGTCTAAAGACTCCCTCAGAATTTCTGAGCATTTGTATCTTCTGCTGTACTGTCGTCCGGGAGCAGCACATGTAAAAGTTTTTGTGTTGTTGAGCTCCAGTCGGTGGTCATACTGCCTTCGATAGTCTGAACTGTGGACACCGTTGGTGGACTTCTTATCTACCCTGCCGCTGTCTTGTAGGGTATCCCACACGGACCTGGTTTTAGATGTTCAGTGACATATCACTACCACCTCTCCTGTTTTACCCGCGCTAGAAGTTCTCCGAAAACCCTTTTATTTTCACGATTCCGAGCGAGGTAGAATTCCTTAACGTCCGTCAAAAGGCATCGCTGGTAATCCCTCCTCGCTCGTCTCATCTCTGTGTTTGCTCCGGTCAGGTGTTCATTTTTATTTTTATTTTTTTTTACTTGTGGCTTTACGCCTCGTCGACGGCTAAGGGACAAGGAACGGAAAGGAAATCGGCCATGGCCTTTTTGAAGGAAGCATTCCGGCATTCGCCTGGAGTGATTTGGGGAAACCATGGAAAACCCAAACCTGGATGCCCGGACGGCGATTCAAACTCGCGTCCTCCCGAATGCGAGGCCAGGACGTTAACCGTTCACCCACCACGCTCGGTGCAGTATTGCCCTCTTTATTGCCATGGTTATTTCCCTTGCAATGTAATCCACATCATTACAATTTTCCAGATCAGCGTGGATCTGAAATTAAAAAAAAAATTTATCCCAAGCCACGTTAGCGCACTATTCCCCAAAGATCTGTGGTTCTTCAAACAGCCTTCGTTCCTTGGAGAGCTTAAACATGATAAGGTTATGATGATTAGAGGTAACATTACGTATTACTCGCCTTTTTTGCAAGATTTCCCTTACTCCCCAACATCGATGTTAGAAGTTGCACCGCGTCTGTTACTAAAAGTGGGGGGAGGGGGAAAGGGGGGGAGGGGGGAGGGGGGGAGTTTTAATTACATTGTGTTTAATACTTCCTCTAGCATCTCTTCCCGCTCGTTTGTACAGTCACTATACCATATTGGGGAGAGGGTATTTACATCTCCAATGATAATAATTTTATCCTCCCCCTATTTCTGTGCAGATTCTATATATTTTATCAAGGTACGGATCTATTATCGTCCATACTGACAGTACATACTCACCACAACTGCCCTGCAATAGCTGCTGCAAATTTCTACATATATTGTGTTCCCATCACAAAACTGCGCTAGCTTTGTGACCGCAATTTCCTTGTTAAATACAATTATTGAAGACATGGTTCGTGGCCATTCAGTTACTATCTGAGTCGTAATTGGCACATGCGGTATCTGCCCAAACTTTGAATGTGGTTTCTGGATGCATAATATGTCCCACTGATAGTCTTCCGCCAGCTTCTTCATCTTATGGAGTACCATAGAGCCACTCATCACATTTAGCTGCGATACTCTTATTTCATTGTTCATGAGTGTCTCGTATATACGTCACAATGAGCCCATTTTTGCTGAGGATCGAAGCTGATTATGCCATGTATCATGAAAAATTGTTTGTATATTTCCTCGGGGTCATACATTTCTCCGCATCTATCAAATATCTTCCTAACTATTATCAGCAGCTGCGCAGGGTCAGTTGGTATATTAATCTTTTTTAGCTGTATCTTATCTACCACACAGAGTTGAGGGATAGTAATTCTCCTTCCTGCGGGGTTTTACTCCCTAGTTAGATGCCTCAACGCTGTGGTAGTAATATTTTCATCTTCTAATCTAGTTATCCCTACTATGTCCTCAGGTTGGTCATATATCACAGCGGGGCCCACCACATTGTAACTCTGGCCCATATTCTGCTTCTGATATCACCACACTGATATCTTGTAACGGGACTATCATTCGCATCCCCTGTCCAGCCAAGTCCCGCCCTGTAGGCCCTTCGGCCAACTTGGACGTTCCGCTCTGAAACTGAAGAAAATGCCACCTCGGATGTCGATTCTTCTACCTTTCTTTCCATACCATCAGAACCTTTAGGGTCTGAAGCTATCCCGCTAACTTTTTCTCGAAACATTTTAGTCCTCAATGCGTCCCTTTATAGCTTAGATGGCATTTTATGATTTTCAGACCATCCCTGATTTTTACTTGCCTCATCCACTGATTCTGCCGATCCAAAATTAGGAACTAATGCATCGTTATCGCCCCGTTTACTCGCCATAATCAATCTTATTAACCAATCGTTGCATCAACAACTGGTATGTGAGGCATTACTTTTCTTTCTTTTTGCAAGTATCCCTTTTCTAGCACAGGGTATGCATATTTGAGGCTGTCCTTTCTTGGGACACGCATTCTTCTTATGACCATCATCCGCGCAATGACTGGAAGAGAATGTTGTCCTTTGGCAATGTTTACTCACATGCCCAAGGTCCTGACACTTGATACTCCTTTGAACCACAATATAGTCCTTTACCAACAGAGATGTGAATTCCACAAATATTTTGTGTTGAGTGAGCATTATCTCCCTGATCCCCGGGTTTACCTCCACAACGTGGTGAACTGTCACCTCATTTCTCGGTCCTGTCTTGAACTTTGGTATAAATTCGTTCCTAAACTCATCCATTGATATTACTTCACTAAAATTCTGTTCCCAGACTATGTCCACCAGGTTTGCGACCTTCATCGAGATTGGTGTGTCGTGCAGTATCATCAAGAATCAGGCTTTTGAGACAGTTTCTGAGAGCTCAAAATTATTAACTTTATTTAAAGTTGAATTTATTAAGCGAGGTGCAGGCCGGGGCTGCTGACCACTCGCCGGTTGTTTGCGAACTTCGCTGACGCGAATTCGAGGTTACGAGGCCGGTCGGCACGGTTCGCGAGCTCTCTTTGCTCGGAAACATCATAGTATTCACATCGGCTTCCGTACGGTTCCCCGATGCCTAACTTTAACTTTGTCGTCTGCCTGGGGAATTTACCATTACTTGAAGGTGAAGTGGACCCGCTCCTCGGTCATATCTTCTGTAACATTGTGGCCAATAAACAGAAGTTGAATGTTTCTCGGCGCTAATTCTTTTCTGCAAGATTTCCCCTTATTCCAACCAGTTCTGCGACTGATAGATTAAATCGCAGTGGTATCAGGAAGTTTCTAAGTATCAACAGCAGAAGATTGTAAGGAGTGGCAGAAGAATCCCGGAACGGCAGAGGACGTCGTGGTAACGATTCGCTGCAGGATGGTGTGAACCCTTCCCCACGCGCAAAGTCTTCCGGCCTCCCTGACAAGTTCACATTTTAATTAATTTGATATTTCCTTATTTTTCATAATGTTTCTAGCATCTTCACGGCTATTAATCTCGACTATGACAATGTTTGTGATTTTTTTTCACTACTCAGATTTTAATTTTGTATTTTGGGTGTCTTTAGTGTTTTGGTGACTTCTTCCACCATCGCGGCCTCAACTTTCTTTGAAGAAATAAACACCACACTAGCAGTTGTTGACACTGGTGTTTTCCTAGGTGTCCGAGTTCCGGCCATGGCGACACTGGGATAGCTCGGACAACCACTTCTAACTTCAGAAATTTCCTGCCTCAACCAATTTTTTTTCGTCCTTCAACTGTAGCAACCTACCTGCCATATGGGCAGCTTCTCTTGCCCACGCAGCCAACTTACCTTGGAAGTTTCTCGAGCGAGCTTTGCTTAGCCTCTGCCCTTGATTCTCAATCAGATAGCTATTATTTCCTAGTATCTCAACTTTTAATTCGTCATGCCGACATTCGAATCGGTATTCGTATCCGAGACACTATCCACATTATCTGTAATTGAATCCATAAGATAGTGGAAAAAAGAATTGGGTACCCGTTTCTTACGGCGTACCTGCCTCTCTAGCGTACCTCTCTAGGTATCACCTTCTGTTCACTTGGCCGTTGCCAGTCAAGTGGTCCCTTCAATTGAGCGAACATCTGCGCTTTCATGATTACTCTCTACCCTCCCGTTCGGGACCCCGGCATTCCGGCTGCACCGACGCGATGCAGCACCCTTCGCCTCTTACTAGTCTGAGGAGACACGTTAATCAATGGACCCACTGATACTCATCAGTCTGGATCCGTCTCTCTCCTCATTGGGAGTAACCCCCACTCTAGGTAGGCGGGCTGCCCAGGGTCAGTTTGCGTTTTTCGCAAAGGGGCCGGGTACCTCGACCGGATTTGGAGGCTCTCCCGCTCGTTAAAATCACTCAGCTGGTAGTTGAGCTGCCAAGAAGATGTTAGCACTTGGTCAATTCCATCGCCTTCTGTTCCAGTGTTCCACAACCTACTTGCAGTGACGAGGAACTTTACCTACCTTAGCAGATGTTCCGTAATGCTCACTTCCACCCACCGCTCTCGATGTAAGGCTCCCGCATTTGCTAGACTCCCAGTAAAAAGAGGGACCATGTAGGCCTCGCCCCTCTCTGAGGACCGGCAAATCGGGGCGTTTGAGCTTGGGTCTGAGGATGGTAACATATGTAGGCCAACTAGGCCGCGGTTCCGGCATGTTACTCAGCCCTGGACTCGAGGAGGGGGAGTGATAAACCAGGGCCGTAACTATAAACTTGGAGGCCCCGGGGCAAAACTTCATAGTGAGGCCCCTCAATATTTCTTTCTTTTTACATGTATGGGGGTTTATTCCAATTCGACAAAAATTAGTTTTGATCTATTGGAGCATGCAATGGTAACAAAACAAGCTACAAAATGTTCATTAAGTCAAATATTCAAGTATTTATCTAGCTTATACAATTACCAAATTATTAAATAGATTATTTTTATGATACAAGTTTTGGAAATTAAATATTCAGTGCGTATGGTTGTAAAAAGAATAAGGTGAATAATACAAATGCAAAGTACTTACAAAAGTTCAATTTCTAAAAAAATGTTTATTAAATTTATAAAATCATACATTAATATACATGTTAAAATATTTGCTACACTTGTGTTTTTTTTTTTTTTTTTTGTTGCTGTTCTGAGTCTTTTGACTGGTTTGATGCAATCGCCCAAGTCCTCAATTAAATTGTTCATATATTCTAATCTCTGTCTTCCTACAGTTCTTACCTTCAACTGTTCCCTCCACCCGCAAATTAACCAATCCAGCCTGTCTCAAAATATGACCTACCAGCCTGTCTCTTCTTTCTGTAAGACTTCCACAAACTTCTTTCCTCGCCCATCATTTCAAAAACTCGTTATTTTCGTACTTTATCCGTCTACTTTCATTTTAGCAGCCTTCTATTTCAAATTCTTCAATTTTCCTTCTTTCCGATATTCCTAAAGTCCGTGTTTCGCTGCCAAAAAGTTTTAAAACGTTCTTTCTTATTCCTAGATCATTATTTGATACTACAAGATTTCTCTTTTTCATGAAGGCTCTTTTTGCTAGTGCTATTCTGCTTTTAACATCATTGTTAACATAAAAAACGGCAAGTTAACTTTTAATAAGATGAAACTAGCGGAAAACTTTTAATTGATAATTTAAAATACGACTTTTATAAATTAAAGTTTCAGGTAGCTTAAAGATATAATTACAATAGATGTAAATTAATTTAGTTAAATTGCATACTTTCCTTAAAAGACAAGGAATCAGTAACTGACGCATGGAAAGTAGTGTAGTTTGAAAATATTAAAGATTAGACACATTTGATTATTTCTTAAACATTTGATTCGTTACTTTCAAAGAAGTGAATTCATTTTTAATTCTCAAGTAATTTTTTAACAATTTAAGTTTAGAAAAGGACCGTTCAGCCTTAGATACTGCCACAGGAACAGTCAAATACACGATGCACGCTGTGCAAACATCTGGATAGCTTGATGAAAGCGAACTGTGGTCGACTATTATATAATTAGCATATTTCTTAACACTTTTCATATTTTCCAGTTTGTTTTGAAACGAATTTTTCACTGAACATAATTGTGAATGAAAGGCTTGACCCACATCATTTGGAACTTATTAACGAAATCAACTGCTTTTTTGTCAACATCACTTTCACTCGCATTGACTAAAAAATCAGGTTGTATTACTTGATAAGTGTCAAGAACAGCTTTCATCCCTTCAAAACGGCGATCAAGTTGAGTACAAAGTGTGTCTACCATTGAATAGAACACAGTGACTCGGAAACAAGATTTTGGGTCTATTAATCTCTCGTCTTTACTCAACTCATCAAAGTGGTTTTTTTTTTTTTACTTTCCTTAGTCTGTTCTGGCAAAATTCTTTGTTTATTCTCCATCGAATACAAACATCTGATGCTTCAGAAACAAGTTCTTCAAACTTTCCACATATTTCGGTTATATTTAAAAAGTAAATTACCAAATAACTAATATCCATACAACATATCCATGGTTTCAGATTGTAAGGATTTTGATACGAGGTTGAGAGATTCTAAAACTTCACACTGCACAGGCCAAAAGCAAGAAAAATCAAAACTTTCGAGTTTGTTCTTTAGCTGTTGTGCTTTATTTCTTTCCTTGCTTTTCCTGGAAGTCAAAGTTATGCGGGTAAGGCTTTTCAACACATCCAAAAATCTGTGTTTCAGTGCATACACTGCCTCATACCTACCAGCCCAGCAAGTTGGATTAAGAGTTTTCAGTGTTACTTTCAAAATCAGTGAACCAGTCTGAGCCTCGATGCCGTACACTGACTTCAAGTCTTGTCAGCGCCAAATACTATGACGAAAAACGCAGTACGCACTTTGAATGGTTTCAAAAAAACTGGCAGACCACTTGTTTTCCTTCCACAGCATCCTTAAATACTAAATTAAGGTTATGTGCAGTACATTACACTAAGTATGCGTGTGGGGCTTTTTCTTTAATACGCTGCTGCACTCCACTGTATGCCCCACTCATGACTGCAGCCCCGTTGTAGTCTTGTCCATGACATTTGGTCAAATCAAAGTTTTTCTCTTCCAATGAAGCAACTATTTCTGCTGCAAGATCTTGGGCAGACTGATCTTTTACCTCTCTAAGGGATACAAAAGTTTCCCATATTTTGATATCAATAGGTTTCCCTTCTTCATCATTAACTATTTTGACATACCTGTAAACTTCATTTAACTGATCGACTTTAGTAATGTCTTGAGTGGTATCTAAAATCAATGAAAAAACTAGCAGTTTTCAAGCCCAACAGTAATTTCATTTTTGATTTCTAAGGCTAATAGGTTTATAAGTTCATTCTGAATTTTAGGACTGAGGTATTTCACAGTCCTTTGCGGACGCTGAATCAATTTTTCCAGTACTAGGTCACTATCGAGAGAAAGTTTCCTTTGTTGCTACATTCCAACTTTTAACTAGATCCACGAAATGCGAGATTAAATGTTGCAAGTATTAAGGTCACATTTAGGATTCTTTCAAGAACTTTTCGCCAGAAGCTTCTTTCCTTCTCCAGTTTGCAGCACTAGCTCACTGTACGTCCCAGCCTGCACTTAACTCATCACTCGGCAGGCACCTGACGCGACATGACATAATTCGACTCGACATTATGCTGTCTGCTTTAGAGCTGATTTTGCATGCGATGGAGTATGTGAGCGTACACGCAAAAACATTTACTCTAGCGCTTTGATTAATTTTTATTATTATTATCTTTTAGCTAGGTGCTGGGTATTTTATAGGAATTTAGATTAGATATTAAAATACAATAATTTTTTAACCATCGGTTTGGGGCCCCTCGGGCTTGGGGGCCCCGGGGCAGTGCCCCGGCTGCCCCGGCGGTAGTTACGGGCCTGTGATAAACCCATCAACATGAGAGACTTATAAGAGTTTTTCCCACTAAAGCTTGGCCTCTCCTTAAGGTATCATCTGCACCACAATAACTATCTTCGTGCTTGTCATGGTATTATTTTTATTAGTTCCACAATTTTCCAAGTTGCCCCCTGTGTCCTTCCTACACAGAGACACCTGGCTCTTGAGATAAAATACGCTTCAAGCACGAAGTTGAACTTGATTTGTCCCGGATGTTCTTGGGACTCGCCCGTCACTTTTTTTGATGTACTCAATCTTTTCATTTTTCCTCCGTGCTGCTTCTTAGCTCACACTGCATCGTCATTCATGGGCAGGCTTTCGCCAGCCCCCGCAGCAAGACGGCAGCTCCTGAACAGCCTAGGGACTGCTAAAATTGGTCATCTCTCGCAATTTCGGGTCTAATAGCACCTGATAATACCCGTGAGAGAGGTCCAGCTTACTAATAATCTTCACCTTCACTGTGGGATCAAGTTGTTGAGTGATTAGGGGCAACGGATCCACATTCTGTACTGTGGGGTCGTTAAGTCTGCTACCATTCTCCAACGTTTATGCCTGCTTGCATCTGGTTTTTTTCGGTAGCAGACGTGGAATACAAGGGAGAAAAATTGATGTGTGTGGATTGATCTGGATGACTGGACGGGGCTTCGAGCCTACGTCCTCCCTAATGCGAGGCTAGAGCGTAACCGCTAACCCTTTACGCTCGGTCGTCGTTTATTTGCAAGTGATCTTGCAATATAATTTTAGGAAGCAGTAATTCCGTATCAATATATTTAAATGAATTGTTTTTTATTTATCAGTGTGTCGATGCACAAATTCTACTAAATAAATCTATCCTCATTTATTAATTAACATTTGTAATAAGTGGTTGAAAAATAAAACATTATCGTAAAAACCATGGTTCTGTTTATACTAAACCAAGCATCAGAATATTATTGCACAGTAATGCGGGAACATCAAACAATTTCATCTTGAAATTGTAATCACATAAAGTTGTTATCAGATGGTGCTTTATTGAAGTACACTAAATTTGAATTATTATCTTTGTTTCATTCCTTTCGATTCCTAAACCTCTGCGATTGTAGAACTTAAAATTCTTTGATGTCCTATATTGCTGAGATTGTCGCATGTGTTAGAAAATAAGTGCGTACTAGTTTGTCGTATGATCAAATATGGGGGAATATGATAAATGTTGAAAAGATATTGTACCCACATGTGATTGGCAGTGACGTCATAGAACATTTGCTGTTGTGATACACCGGCATTTTGAACAGAAGCTGGGTTGGCTATCGAATTTGGTTAAAAATGGCGTCTGATTCAGTTAATAAAAATCGAATGCAAGTGTTTAAGAACAAAGGGAAAGATCAAGATGTAAGTATTGTTGGATTACCATATAGCATAATTAGGAGATAAAATTATTTCTGACGGAGAAGGTAGCATACCTGTGTTTGGTAAAGTGTTTCCACATTGTAGATCGTTTGTCTACTATTCAGATTTTGTATAAATCTTTGTTTTTCAGTTCAGTGAGTAAGGTCATTAGTACTTTAAGATAAATTCGAACATTATGGTGCCAACGACACGAATCATCCTTCCACTAGTCATCAGCGGCGAAGGTGGCTACTACGCATGTGGTATACATTCGTCGTTTTAACATGTCAAAGTTTCGATTATGTTTCAAATAACGGTACAGTGAACGGCTTGTACCTTTATTAGAAGCTTTGCTTCTCGAACAAAGAAATTTGTGGTTATGTCGTAATGCATCCTGGACAAAAATGACAACTGACATACTGCGCTACAGCATTAAGGGGAAGGATTTTAGTATTTATCTTCAGGTTTCGTTTCTTCCCTGATAGAGTTATTGTCAAAGTCATTACTTCAGCTAGCCTACAGTTTAGCAGTTCCATCTGTGATATTACATAAGATGTTTGTTTACAAAAGCTCTGTTTCACATTGCCATCTCGATTAGTTAAAGCAAATGATAGAAAAATTTGTGCAGTTTAGATGATTGTAAAGCTGTTCCCTCTCTCTCTCTAGCTCTATGCGTAAGTTGTGAGAGAGAAATGTCAAACTTCTGGTAAAACAGATGAACATTGGCAAGACGACAAATGAGCAGTTTGTATGAAGCAAAGTACCGTGACTTGTCAAATATGCAGATCACTATACAAGTTCTGGCAATGGTATCAAAGAGTGAACATAGCTTAGTGATATAATAAATGTCTTCTCGCATTTACATTAGCTTTCATTTTTGATCAGTAGTTTATGATTAGGTTGAAATGTACCTCAGGCAATGAAAATAACTGATGTGCTATCCTATAGCATTACATTGTTTTCTTTGCTTTCATGATAGCTATATTGCCAAAGTCATTGTTTGGTTCTAGCTCTTTTCCCTTTGTTTGCCACATTTGTTAAAGTGGTTGATCAAAACTTTTATGCAGTGTAAATTATTATGTAGGCCTAGCTGTTATATATATATATATACACTTTACTCTGGATCTAGCATGTGGGAGAGAAATGTCAAACTTTTTGCAAAACTGATGAAGTGTAGCATCGTGACAGTCAGTTCAAATTTTTCGATTGCAGTTGTGAATTTTCCATATGGCAGTGGTAAACATTTTATGATTAGTTGAGGTTAATTTGTGATATCGCATGAGCTTCAGAGATTTCAACAATGTGTCATAAATTAAACGTTTACAGTTTAACATATCTTACCCATATAGATTATAAAGTTTCAGGCATTTTTTATGATGCTTTTCTGTTGTTTATGCAGTGTTTGAGTGATTTGTTGATGTGTAAATAACTTTTTATGCATTAAATTCTTGTACCATTAGGTTTTGTATAAAATATATATTTTAAAGAAATGGTGACTGCAATGGTTCACTTAACCAGCTTACATTATCTTGCGTTTTGTGAGAAAAGGAAAGCTGTAACATGTAGAGAACTAAAAGATATTTTTTAGTCAGAGTTATTGCCTTCCTTTGGATATAGCCAAATGTTTCGTTAAATGGCTGGATTTTATGTTCCTACATACCATACTTATTTAATCTGCAAGCACTTCAAGAATTGTGTTTGAAAATGAAAAGGAGTGTAAGGCAGCACTGTTGGGATTACTGGAGATCGCGATTCCGCCAGGAGTTGTCATCATAATACTGCAGTGGTCAAACGCAAGACTCCACTATAAATTCTTCCCTAACTACATTTAACGGTTTCATACTGGTCCAGGCTGCATTACAACCTAATTTGTGCTTGAAAATAATGGTCCAGGCTGTATTACAACGGAATTACTGCTTGAAAATAATACGTCTTACGACTGACTACATCAGTATTCCAACGATATTACTATATGTTGTTGTAGCGGAATCGCGATCTCCAGTAGACCCGCACTGTTATGCTGCAATTTGGTAATGGATTCTTATTTAACTCTAGAGACAAATTGAAAGTGAAGAATGAATATTTTTTTATATTTACCTCACTTCTAGAGATATTGACTGTCAAAAATTATAGGTAATAGTTCCTGCTGTCTTTAGCAACATTTTTCTTCTGGTCCATTTTCGAACTAACCACTACCACTAGAAAGAAAACAACACCCATTGTGAATGTTAAGTGTGTGGTTCCTTGTGGCTATGGTGAATTTTTTTCTGGTCCAGGTCACATCACAACCTAACCACCTCACTTTTAAAATACAATATCTTGAGAACTGAGCAAGATTAAAAAAAAAAAAAAAAAAAAAAAAATATTCCCATCATTCGATTTGTCATGTCTAGTTACATAAGGATCCATCATCAAATTGTCGTTGTAGAATCTTCAAGTATAAGCGTGAATGTGATCTGAAAGCAACAAAAGTCAAGAGAGATTAGCATATTCCATAACTCTCATTGAATCAGTTGGTCAAATTACAGTTGTTGGAAAATTTGTTTGAAACAGCAGTAACAGTTGGTTTTGAAGCAATTTCTATAAACCTCTCAGTGTTGTAAAATGGAACTTGGCCTACATTTCTAGTGCTGCCTTTGATTCATGAATAGCAGTTAGCATTGTGAGAGTAAGTTTTTCCCAGCGTATGTCTGACAAAAATTCTTCTTGGGTATTCTGCCGGATAAGTTCTTCTGTCTGCAATGTTTCGCCAACAACCTCTTCCTTCATCAGGTGAGATGTTGTAGCGAAGCTACCGCTGCAACGACAGTCTGTGCTGTCTCGTCGCTGTGGTAGCTATGCTACGACATCTCATCTGATGAAGACAATGGAGGTTGCTGCCAAAACGTTGTGGACAGAAGAACTTGTCTGGAAGAATACCCAGAAGAATTTTTGTCAGCAGTTAGCATTACTGAAATATGTAGATTTTAGGGGATTGCTGGAGGTCGCGATTCCTCAAGGAAGTGGCGTCAAACGCAAGACACTGCTTAAAATACTTTCCGAAGTATGTTCAAAGGTGTCATGCTCGTCCAGGTTGTATTACAACTTAATATCTTCTTTAATATAATGTTCCTGGCTGTATTACAATGGAATTACTGTGTGACAATAATACGTCTTGTGATTCACTGCAGCAGTATTATGATGTTATTAATTAATGTTGTTATAGTGGAATCTTCAGTAGACCCGGAACTGAAGGTTGCCTTCTATGGTTTAATAAGCTACTGTGACACTTTATTTGATGGAATGTATGTACCTCTTCAAGAAATAGCTCATATAGCGTATAGTTAAAATTATGATTAAAAAATGTGTTTTTCTAAATTTATTAAATTTTGATTCAATAACAGATGCCACAATCAATTAACAAATGTCCAAAAACCATTTGGCAATAGTGATGTTTGTGTAATTTAAAAAAAAAATATATTAGTGATTATTTTAACCAATCATGCTTACCTCTAGGAGTTGTGTACCACCAATTGGGAACCACTATCAATATGCCATTCATAATATCGTTTTTGAGTTTGAACAGATTTTGGTATAATATTGTAAGATAGGTTTACTTTGAGAGAGCATGTGTCTAGTTGTAAGACAACATGCTTGTGCTGGGGTTGGTACACAAACTGCATCTTAACTTTGATCGTGCAAACCTATTGAATTGCAGTACTAAGTTCTTCACACAGTCGCCACCATAGTTTTGACCAGAAACTAAGGAAAAGGTTCAAGTTCAATGATAAAAGTTCACTTCTGATATGATGAGTATATTCTTCAAAACATTACAAAGTTAAAGTACTGCATAGGCATTCAGACAACTTTTCCAAATTTAATTTTACAGATTCGACTGACCACTCGAGCACGACCGAAACCCCACGTTACTATTACTTCTCAATTACATGAATCTGCAGAATAAAACTTCCCTAAGCTGACAAAATTTCTACTTGATGTTGAACAAACTAAAAGTTTGCCGCGCCACGAGCCCAGAGCTAGCCACCCGACATAACGCGTTTACATCGTCTCACTGCTGCTTCTAGAATGGGCCTTCACGAATGGGCGCGCTTAGGCTAAGGGGGAGGTATATATAGAATCGGACCGTGAGAACTTCCTTGTCTTGACTTTCCCAGGGGTTTGATACGATAGCTGATCAGTTTCTGACAACTGTTGCGAAATCCAATTTAACCACGACAGTAAAATTAATCCTAGCTCTCTGAAATTTTGATAGTAGCAAGATATTATTACAAACGTCGAATTAAGTTATTATAAAAAATTTTGTTACTTTAATAGTTTAGCCAGAAAAGAGTCGTAAAGATGTGATTGCCATAACTACCGAAATATTGCTTCTATCGAGCTGAAACAAATTTAATTCTATTCTCCTATTGCTCATCTATTACCTGATTTCAAATAAAGAATTTTACCTATTTTTTAAAATGGTCTAAAACTCGAAAATAAAATTTAATGTCTTGAAATATTTCGAATATTGACTTGAAAATACCTCTAAACAAATTTCCCTAATGAAAAACTATTACTGTAAAAATTTGGAATCTCTAAGTCTATTCCCCGATTTATTACGAATTTTTGTAGATATCACCCTCGGCGAATGTCGAGCGATTGCATCATTGCTTACTCGCGCCAAAACCCATTTTATTTTATTACTATAAAACGCTTTAATATTTGGAAATGAATCTTTTACAGAAGTCTTTAATTTTAAATAAACTTTACTCTGAATATAATTTCTTTTCATTAATCCCCGAAAAAAGACTGAAATATCGAACTTTTACCTAAATCACATGTCTGGCTATATCAAATTATATTCAAAAACGATCTTTAGGTTACATGAATCTTTCTAAAACTTTAATATGTTATCTAAACCGAAATTACGATACTTTATCTCTATCACTTGACTTCTTAACTGTTTTCCTGATAGCTAAATGCTTCGTGTTTAGAGTGGAAAAATTACGTGATAAAATTCAAAACCGGCAAATCACTTTCAAACATATTCAGACTCTAAGTAAGATCTTTTAATAACAAAACTAATTATCTACTGGCTATATATCTACCTAAACATCTTTTAAACTAACGAAATATATTGATTTATAGAAACTGAATGAAAGTCAAACACTACCTATACAAATCTGAGGTTAAGTTTCTGATCAGCTGTTTAAATGAATTTAACTATTGAATTTACTGCTTATACTTGAACAAATACTTATTTAGGACATATTACTGGGAAATATTATCAAAAATTAACTATAAAAATGTCTTTAAAAGGGTGTTCCCATATACTTCAACTGAACCTGCTATCTCAGCAACTAATTTCGTTATGCGAAATTCTAAGATGTGTTACATAGTCTATTTTTACACCAGATGTTCCAGATAGTACTCCAGAGACGATACTGTACTCATCGCTATCTAGGCAGCCATGACCAAAGGAATAATCAAAACTCTGTTTAGGTTGTAATGCGGTAATAGCGACAGATAGGCAGTATAATATGGCTTTCACAATATCGTGTGCTACGGTTACATTTTATTGGGGTCTAGGCTGCATTCTCCACACAACTATTCATTTTTTGTTTTCTTCTTTCTTCATTGCCTACGCTGTAATCACCAGTCTCTGGTGTTTTGAAAATGAGATACACTGCTGCTAGTCTCTAGTGTCTCTGAAGTGCAGTCTGGAATGGCTGGAGTAAAAATAGGCTGAATATATTCTGCAAGATAGCTGGGGATTTGGATGAGTAAGTAATTAATGATTACTGGGTAAAATATATAAAAACATAAATATCCTGCTGGATGTAAACTATCAATTCTGGTAGTTGCGAGGATCCAAGTTTCGGCTTTCCATGTTTTTCTGAAATAACTGTCAAATAATAGGATGGTTGCCCAGAAGGCTGTGTCCATATTCGTTCCTCTTCGTCTCCATAAAGCACAACAGATTATACTGATTATACAGTGAAGGGGAATTACTTGTTGAAGTCATATAAATATTTGAGGCTATCACTTGGTAGTAAACTAAGATGGCATGGCACATTAATGGGATATACACTGGTGGGATAAATGACAGTTTGGATTCGTGGGACTGACCACATCATAAATACTTCCAGTTTTGTAGGCACAGTCCATAGTTATCAGCCAGCGACAGGCTATATCCCTCAGTCGCTACTAATGAACAATCTAGGACCGATGCTTTTACTGCTAAAATGACTTTTGGTTGCAGGGAAAGATGTCCTAACTGATATTATAAAATTGCATGTTAAAGGAAAATGAAAAGAAAGGATTATCCAAACTATTTTATCACATTTTACAGATTCTGAATGTGAAGTTTTTTAAAACTGAAATTTAGAGAATTTGTAAAGAAATGTGCAAAATAGAAAATGAGATAAAGAAGCGAGAAGGGTGTAGAGGTTGTGTCAGATCCATTTTTGTGGTACTTCAAGCTACAGTTGTTATTTGCTGAGGATCAAGAGATACCAACAAAGTAACATTGCTTTATCTTTTGTTCAGCATTTTCAATAAAAACTTCAGTTGTACTGCTGGATTTGTTGTAAAAACATGATATTTTGATGGCTAGCTTTTGCAATCTTCATCAGGTGTCATCCATCTGTATTGGGAAAAGATTTTATAGCACCCTAATGATGCAGAAGTCTGTTACAAGGAAATATATATGTATACTCACGTGTGTGTTCCTATATTTCTCTGCAACCACAACTACATAATGCAGACCACTGGTGTTTGTATGTGGTAGTTGCATAGTCTCTTCCATCATACACTATGGTGTTTGCATGTCGGTAGCTGTGGGGGATATGGTGGTTGATAATATAAAAATAGACTTATGTGTCACTGTATTTCACTTTGCAGCCACAACTACGTAGTACAGAGCACTGGTTTTTGTGCCATAGTAGCCACAAGTCTCCCATCGTGAACTATGATGGTTGCATGTCATAGCTGTGGGGGTGTGAGACATATGATGGTTTGAATGTTATTGACCTAGGGCATTTTCATATTTTGACCAAAATATTCTAAAAACTCTTCAGAATCTTCTAGAATGTACCAGAAATTACAAGGAAAGGGTAAATGACTCATCACTCACCAAAGTCGAAGGCAGCGACGGAAGAACAACATATATCACGAACAACAAATATACACAATATTTCGATCTCAAACCTTCATGTTAAAGAGAATGAGTCATGTGGTTCGGGAGGTGTGCACACGCCGAAGTTAGTTACATGACTGTCATGATACAAAGGAGGACAGCTAAATATGGGAAGTTGCCATAGGATGTACTTGCTAAATGAGATGATAAAAGAACTTGGTGGGAGGATAGAAGGCAGATGAAGAAACTGTCAAGCATGCATAAGGCATATACTGTTGGTGACTACTCCTACATTTTGGTGAAAATTTAGGAGCAGCCATATGGAAGGGGCAGATTACAATGACAATAAAATAGCACTTAATTTCACTTATAAGGGATTAGGGTAGATTTCCTTTGTAGATAGAGGAGTCTGAAACTTGAATGATTTAGCTAGGGAGGTAATTATCAGTAATGCACTTCAACTGTAGAGGATATTAAAGTAAAAAAGAGCATGAATTGTAAGTAGATGTGGAGTAAGTTGCCACTGGTAAACAGTCTCAATCACAGTTGACTAATTAATAGTATTATGGTGTGAAACATGGGGCTACAGTAGGTTGGGTCGCAACCACAACCTGACTCCTTGGTTTTAATTTGTATTAAGACCCAGAGTAATCAGTTGTCCATCAGTTGAAATGCTGGTAATGCATTGCTAGCTGTTGACTAACACAATTTATATCTTATTACTAATTGATTCTTTATTGGTATTCTAAGTGTTGTGTTTTCGACAGCTGACCTGCAGTTGTCATCAAATGTTATATTACTTTCTTGTTCCGGTTTTGATTAATTGATCCTATTTGTGTACTTTACCATCATTCTTCATAAGCCAGATTTGAAATATTTCCTCTTGGGAGATAATCTCCGAATATTTGCAAAGCAGAATTGTAAAGTGTTTCTGGTTATGTGGAAAAGTAATCATTTTGTTTGGATAAAAGAGACCAAGTAATCAAAAATTCAGGCTGATGTTGGTCTATGTGAGAGAAAAATGCAAGCAGGTGGGATTGTGTGTACAGTGATGGTCAAGCTCTTAATATGCTTTTAATTGATGGAGAGATAGGCTTATAAAGAAGTATGTGTCACATGAATCTTGGTAAAGATATTTTCACATTCATTACTCTGTATTATTCAAGGAAAAGTGTACGGGAGACCCACAAAACAGGTAAGAAACAAGTAATGCAGGGTGAATTGACTGCTGACATACATATTAATGGATCTGTCATGTCAACATTATAATGCATTCTTAGGGCATGTGTTCTCTTATGGGAAAAGATAGGTAGGAACACACAGTGTGTACACAGTTCATATTTAATATTCTGTTCCAACTGTACAAATGTTGTTGGTCCAGGGTTTATGTCAACACACCCTTAGACAGATTGAAATGGTCCCTGGGCCAATGACATTTGTATACTGATTACTCAATTACAACTACTACTTCTCAGTGGTGTGTATATTTAATTAAGAATTTGACTGCCTTGAGGAGGTACATCAGTAATGTCATAGTGTGAATCAATCAATGTGTTCGTTACAAACTACTAAACAGTGTATCTTAGCATATGTTCTGGCCCATTTTACATGTCTCCTACCTTTTTAGGTATCATGTACACTTTTCATTGAATACTAAAGTTTAAGAGATGGGCAAATGACATTTTCATCCTGGAAGAATTTCTGCTGACTGCACTAGCTGCATATGTACTTGTAGATATCTCTCCATGTTCAGTATGTCAGAGTGATGGAAATCCTTTGTAACTATTGAGAACACTACTATTAATTTCACAAACTCTTTTTTTTTTTTTAAACATATTTTGTTCATATTCCATAAAACTCTTTCATACTTTTGTTGACTGTACACATTGAGTTAGCCACTGTTATCCTGATTCAATCAAATTTATTCTTCCATGCTTTTCTCTTTTTTTAAAAACTCAACCATTACCTATTTCCTCATCGAAAATGATACATTTTGTTTAAAACCCACCCTCATATAGCAGTTTTATGAATCAAAATTTCTTGTAAAATG
Source organism: Vandiemenella viatica (assembly GCA_031002005.1). Lineage (NCBI taxonomy): Eukaryota > Metazoa > Arthropoda > Insecta > Orthoptera > Morabidae > Vandiemenella > Vandiemenella viatica. Next base: position 279,401,551 of record JARYHS010011408.1, read on the forward strand.
TGGTGAGCATAAATAAATATCAACAGCCATGTTACTTGCCCTTAGCAGCTTCTTCATATGGATATAAGTGAAGCTGGCCATAGTCCCTTAATTCTTGAGATTATTTCTCATTGATATTATGTTCTTATCTTGTGCAGATTACTTGAGGTTCCATAATGTTATCATTTGACAGTTTGTGCAGTCTGTTTTTTGAGCCTTATAAAAACAAAACTTGGCTTTTCATTGGTTTTAAAAGCTTCTAACCTGTTAACATAACAGTAACTGGGTGACCGGATCTTCACTCAGCATCTTTTGATTTCTGTTCAGTATTCAAGATTTAATCAAAAGAAGTTTGTTAGAGATTAGTTTTACCTTTATAAAACAGTTGCTCGTATAATAGTATTTGATTGATTAGATATACAGACAGTATATATCATAAAAACCTAGTCCATAACCCGAAGGTTGATAGGATCCACAAAAGAATGCATACTAAGCTGTTGTATCAGCAGTAGAACAGCTAGTTCCTTTCCTGTGGGAAATGCAGTTTATTGTGGAATCCGAACCATGGAACATCCTAGTGTAGCTCATATGATAAAATACAACTCTTAAAAATTCTTGCTCCCACTTGGATTTGAACCAGGACTGGGGCAACAATTTTTTGAAAGCAAGTGCCTTAACCACTTTTTTCCCCCACTAATCACATTAGAGTTGTCAGACTGCTCCATATTTGTTATACATTCAATATATTTCATACCTAACTACATAACAACTGCAGTCAGTTAAATAAAATTCATGAGTGCACATAGCTCAACATATTTTAAATAATAGTATTCATGTCCATTTTACAGTTATCATCCAAATATTTAAAGCCGCTTGAAGCTTACTGGTAGCTCAAACTTCTGCAAGATGACATTATATAACAACATTAGATTATATATATGTGTATAGTAAAATTGCGTTTTTTTTTTTCCTCGCGGATTTGCTTACTGCTGCTTCAGACTTCTATGATATGGCATTAGAGCCATTCCCAAGGTACCAAATAAAAGAAATGTTAATTTTTTGGAATATTGCATTATTTTCAGCGTTGACACCTATTTAGGCAAAACATTAGCGGATATGACCTTCATCCAAATCGTTAAAGCGTTTCTGAGATAGAATTGTTTGTTTAAATATGAGATTGATTTTCCTGTACTTAGTCTTTTTCCTGCTACTATCTGACAAGAAGATTTTTTGTGTTTCTGGAAATGTCATCCCAGTTTAACAGTTACCTCATATTGTCTTCTCACTTTTTATTCTTTTTCTTCAATCAAACAACTTCAGTTTCTAACCTTACCCATATCTCCCTACATCCTTCCCTAGTTGTATCCATAAATTGGGCTTGAAAGTTCCAAACCACTCTTGTTTTTCGAAAACTTATCTGCTGTACATTTCTTACAGGGTAGGGTGATTTATTAAACTTCCATGTATATTATATTCGGTGTACTATTTTGTTTAAAATTTTATGTTTCAAAAATTTTTCATAAACAGTTTCATATGAATGTACATAGATTTGCTGATGACATTGTCTTGGTAGCAGAGAGGGCTGAGGATATTGAAAAGTTACTGAAGGAAGACTTTGGACTGAATATAAATCATAGCAAGACAAAAGTGATGAAATGTAGCAGAAATGATACCACTAGTAGTAGATTAAATATAAAAATAGGATCGGATGCAATAGGGGAAGTAAGTGAATTCTGTTACTTGGGAAGTAAAATTACAACTGATGGCTGAAACAGGAATGATGTTAAAAGCAGAATAGCACGAGCAAAAAGAGCCTTCATGAAAAAGGGAAACCTTTTAGTTTCAAATATTGATCTAGGAATTAGAAAGAACTTTTTAAAACTCTTTGTGTGGAGCACGGCACTTTATGGTAGCGAAACATGGACTTTAGGAATACCGGAAATAAAGAAAATTGAAGCATTTGAAATGTGGTGCTATAGAAGGATGCTGAAAATTAAGTGGACAGACAAAGTAAGAAATGAACGAGTTTTGGAAATGATGGGTGAGAAAAGAAGTTTGTGGAAGAAGCTTACAGAAAGAAGAGACAGGCTGGTAGGTCATATTTTGAGACATGCTGGATTGGTTAATTTGTTAGTGGAGGGAACAGTCATAGGTAAGAACTGTAGAGGAAGATAGAGATTAGAATATATGAAGCAGGAAATGAAGAGGTTAGCACAGGATAGGAAAGGATGGAGGATTGCATCAAACCAGTCAAAAGACTGACGACAGCAAAAAAAGAAGAGAGACATTAGTAAAGAAACAGAGTGCAACCATTTGATAAAGATGAAGGCAGGATGTAGCAGAAATGAAAGAATAATAAACACAGAACATACAGGTTTTTTTGGTTGAATCCTTCTTCAATAGTAAAATATTGAGTATCTGATTTAAAGTCAGCAACTCCCAATCTGTCCATTCAGTGCTCTAACATCATGTGTGTGTATGTTAAACTACAGACCACTATGTTAAACTGATTAGTCACAGTTAGCACATCACCAGTGAGGAAAAGAAAAGAGACCGAGCATGATGAGTGAGCAGTAAAGCTCTAGCCTCATTCGAGAGCACCCTGGTTCGAATCCCCGTCTGGACATACAGATTTTGGTTTTCCATGGTTTCCCCAAATCACTCCAGTGAATACCGGGATCATCATCATCATTATCGTTGGGGACCATCTCCAGTTTCCCGGGTGTGGTTTACGAGCCTTGGTTGTTATAGACGATTGTTTTCCACCTTTTCCTGTCCAGAAAGGTTTCTCTGTCTGTGATGTACTCCCAATTCCAGCCTCTTCTCTCTACGTCCTCCTTCAGTTGGCCTGTCCATCTTCTTCTTGGTCTTCCCACTGGTCTTTTGCCCACTATCCTTTTTTCCAAATAAGTTTTTGGCAGTCTTTTACTAGTCATTCTCTTCCCATGCCCAAACCACCGAAGTCTTGATGACCTAAGTCTCTCTTCCATGGATTCCGGGATACTTCCTCTAAAAGGACATGGCCTAATTCCTTCCCGTTTCTTGTCCCGAGTCCCATCCCGCCTCTAATGAACCCAGTGTCGATGAGGCGCAACGCCATAAATAAAAAAGAAGCTAATATGATGCCGCTTGTATGCTGAAACTGCAGTAAACAATTTGGCTACTGGAAGTTACTAAATCGGACAAGTAATTTTGGCATGAATCGCATTTGACAAAAAATTGATGATAATTTCTGGAAACATTCATCTTAAATTTCATAGCTTTCTAATGTCATATTTTACTTTACTCTCAGGATTATGGACGCTACATTGAGACCCCATCAAAATCCGAACAGTAGTTTTTGTGTGAATCACAAAATGTTTGAATTTATGGAAAGTTTCATCTTATGCTTCTCAGTTTTCTGTTTTCACTTCGCAATGACTCATTCGCTATTTTGCCTGTGGGTTGTTCCAACCTTCCTCATCTCTGGCTACAATCATCTTGAAGTGTAAATATTTTATCTCACAAGTTGAAGGAAGCAGCCCATTACTTAGACAATTATGAGACACTGCTGAAGGATCTGATTAATGGGTAACAAGTATGGGGTTACAACTTTTCAGGGTTCTGAACAGTAGTTTGATGAATGATGGTTGTAGTACAGCAGACCTAGTGTTTGCGTAAGGTTTTGGAAGGCAGCAAAAATGAGGAAAAATACGGAAAGTAATCCCATCACTCACCAAAGATGATGCAGCAGTATCGCAATGCACAAATAAACAGGAATAAAGTTTACAGTATTTCATTATATACCTTAATCATGTTAAAAGTCGAAACATGTGACAAGGGGATGGAATATCAACACATTGAGACTGACCATATGATGTATATGTTTTATCAATAAGGAAAGGAAAGATAAAATACACCACTTTCCAAAGTGTGGCTGCATTGACAAACAGTCTACAAGCACAAAAAAAGCAATATTTCTGGCGATGAAAATATAAATGTAATTGTGCTCACATAGGCACCCATGGGCAACACAACCCCATGAATCATTTTACCACAGCAATATGGCATAGAATCAGCAAAAACAGAAACACAATTTTTTTTAGGATGAAACTCCTCTTCAGCAGTATAACATGAATTAGAAAGGATGGGAGTCAAGAGCAACTGCCTAGTCATTACGTAGTGGTAGTTAACTGTGAAGTTAGAGAAAGTATGTTGGGTAGAAATATCAAAATAGGTAAGAGGTGAGGTCGAAAATACATGCAAAAAAAAAAAAAGTTCCAAATTGAAATATATTTGATTCAGAGTGAGAAATAATAAAATTGTCTATAAAAGTATAAATGAAAACATGAATACTAATAATAATAAGTGGTGGTTCCTGCAGATGAGAAAGAAATCAGGAATTACAGTATGTTGAGTATGAATTGTCTATTTTACAATAAGACTAGCTAATGCCCACAACTTCGTTCATGATTGTAAATAATTTTGAATGACGGCTACCGATGTGTTACCACCATAGTGCTCGATCTGAGACTCGATGCTAATACCACACAAACCTCAGTGATCTGTGCAGGGTATTTTTGGCTGCAATGTGAAATATAGGGACACAGGTGTTTAGTCGAAATATAAATTTCCCTCTGTTGACCAATTTCAACCACCATATCTCCCACAACCCCCCTCCCCCAGCTACTGATTTGACACCACCGTGGTGCACAGTGGGAGACTTGAAATTAATGCCACACACAGTCTCCAGTGGACTGTGCTGGGTAGTTTTGGCTATGGAATGAAATATGGGGACACGCATGTCTATTTTTTATCAGGTCCGCAACTTTCACCAACCGTATCTACCGCAACCCAATAGTTACTGACATACAATCACCATAGTGCACGATGGAAGACTCTAGGCTACTACCACACACAAACGCCCGTGGTAGGCACTTGGTAGTTCTGGGTTTAATGTGAAATACAGGGACATACACGTCTTTGGTAGAAATAGGAAAAGGTCCTACGTCGACCACTTTCAACCACTATATCTCCCTCACCCTCATAGCCTCATACTGACATCTAACGACCAGAGTGCACTATAGGAGACTCAACGCCACTATCGCACACGATCAACAGTAGTCTGCGCTATACAGTTGAGGCAGCAAAGTGAAATATACAGACACACGTTATTAGGTTCTTCGGTGGTTTAATTTATATATATGTTGATTAATTATAAAGTCCACCAAAAGGTTATGTTGAAGATTTGTTTATTTGCTCAAAACGAAGTCAGTGATATTCACAAGCATAGATACAATACAGAGATGCTCTTCTGAGCCGTCGCAAATAAAATCTCTGTGAACTCAACTTGAAAAACTAACTGGATGAATCTCTCTGTAAAACTGAATACTGAATGAATACTGACTCTGTCCAGCCGATCTGTTTATATAGTCTCTATCGAAATTACGAGAATTCTTCAAAGGCATACGCCCGATATTTCTCGGAACATTAACAATCACTCAAACGATCAAACATATTAAAAACAATCGGAATTAATACAAAATTACTTAACAACATTACAAAATGATCAGAAATGGTAATTAGAGATACTTAAATACAAAATTATTTGCAGAAATCATCTCAAACTGTATAAAATTGTCCTGTAGACATCATAACTTGCATTAATACATGGAATTACAAACATTTAAGAAATTCTCTTGCACCATTCGGTTCTTAAACATATTAATGGACTTTAAATAATTTTCTTTCATAAAACAAAGTCTATATACACTGATTTACAAGAAATTACAAAACAAACATACCAGATCATATTCAAGCAAACTTTAGCTCACTACAAATACTTCATACAGTACAATACTATTCAAAATTCAGGTATGAGGGCTGTTACAACGTGTCTTTGGTTGAAATACAAAAATATCCCTGATTGACCACTTTCAACCACCATATCTCCCACACTCCCTCAGCTATCGACATTCGGCCAATGTTATGCACGATCGGTGACTATGCTACTACCACACACAAACACCAGTGATCTGCCCTAGATAATTTTGGCTTAAAAGTGATTCATAGGGACACATATGTCTTTGGTCGAAATATGCAAGTTCCCCAGGTCAACCATTTTTCAACCACATCTTCCACACCCCCGTAGCTACCTACATCTAACCACCATAGTGCACGATGGGAGACTCGATGCTACTACCACACACAAACACCAATAGTTTGTGCTATGTAGTTGTGGCAGGAAAGAGAAGTGTAGGGACACACAAGTCATTGATCTAAATAAGATTTATGGTTTACTTTGTCATAGTTTTTCAATAAAATGTGTTAAAATATCAGTTTCTTGCTATAAAATTGTTTGTTTTGTATTTATACATTATTTTTCATATTTTAGGAGATGAGGAGAAGAAGGAATGAAGTTACAGTGGAATTAAGAAAGAACAAACGAGATGAAACTCTTCAAAAAAAGAAGAAATGTGCCAATTACAGATTCAGCTGGTAAGTATTTTCTTTTAATTTGTTTGTGGAAATAATGTGCAGTTTCAATAGCTGATAATACTACAGGTCATGATACAGCTGATATTACTCACATGCAGCTGATGTAGTAGTCAGTGGTATGGCACTCATTGAAACAAAATAAATTAAAAGTAAATCCTGAAGTCCTCGTACTCTATCGGTATTATGGGATATCATTTTTTTTGTTATTTTGGTCCAAGTTCGTAGGTTGAGACACACATCACACTACCTTTTCATGTATTTAATAATTTCATGAATCGTCGTCATTACGAACATGCAAAATTGAATAGGTTGGTTCAAGTAGAACACCTCTTAAGATGTTACCCGTAGCATGTACAGCATTCAGATCTGTGAAGTAAGGAGTGATTATCAACAGAATTGTACTCAAGTATCGTAGTTGCAATGTCGTCATAATTGTTGAGGATGCTTGCTCCTGCCATGCCCTTCCCTACCAGTTGGTAGGTGTAGAATCTTGGTTTTACTGGTAACCAGTCTATTTGTACATGGTCATAAATTCTTCCTCTGTGCTACAACTGCATTTATCATCTGCATACTGCAGCTCAATTACTTCTGTAGACGTTGTTCGATTCCTTGCCTTTAGACTGTTTAGATTAAAAAATTCCGTACCCATTGTGTATTCCAGGAGGAAGGAAGGAAGGGTGAGCAGCATGAGAGGAGTTACATAATGGTGAAACAATGTGGAAGCAATCTTACAGCCCTGTTTTAACATCAGTATTAATATGGAATGACTTACCAACAAAGCCATTATTAATGACTACAAACATCGTATTAGTATAAGGAAATTTCCAGATAAATTTTGGTGGAAAATTATAGAGCTAAAATTTTTCACAATGTTTAATGATTCACTGAATCAGAAGGCCTTGGCAAGATCAATGAAAGAATTGTAATGGGTATATTTTGTTCTGTAAATTTCTCTTGAAGCCGATGAGCAGTAAATATCGTATCGGCCTAAACAATAGTCTGAAGTTGCACTGGCTTTTTAGAAGTATTTCTCACTCCTCCCCTCCCCCTCCAAAGGTAGAATATGATTTGCCAAGGTCTAGCAATAAGCTTTCCCACACAAGATAATAATGAAATGCCGTGATAGTTTCTGAAGTCCACTTGGGTCCCTTAAATATGGGAACTTCTAGATTATCTTGAAAGTCTGAGGACATTTCTTCAGCAGCCCAAATTTTGACTTTGTCAGTCCCTAATTCCTTTACCTCCTCTTTGAAAGCCTTTGCTGGTAAGCCGTTCGGACCTGTGACTTTGTGACTCTTCGCTTGATTAGCAGCCTACCTGAGATTGTCATATGTTAGCAAGAAGCCTACTTCTTTTATGATAGATGTTTGCGGTATTATATCATTCACTTCTTCTCCAATACTTGATTCAGGAGGTCTTCAAAAAGATCTTTCCTTCTATTCCCAATGGAGTGTTAATCTTTTAAAAGTTTACCTTTTTCGTAGCACCAGAGTGGACTTCTACCAAATGTTGTGGGGCCATGTACTACTTTTGTAGCTTGGTAAAGCTGTTGCGAATCCTTAGTTGCCTTGCGAATCCTTAGCTGCCAGATATTACAGCTCTTTTACTTTGATTATGCACCATGCATTCTTCAGTTGAAAAGTCCTTCCTTGGACAGCCGCTTTGGCAAAAGAGAATCTCAACTCTTTTGTATGAAAGTTGGGAGTTTGTGCCTTTTGTTCATGCATGCAACATAAGTTACAAATAAATACTGAAGTGCATTAGGCTGTACCACATAATTTTAGTGCAGGCTGCATTTCATCCAAACTTCGAACTCCATAAAATAAAAATTTCTTCCTCATTCAAGTATGTATTCACTGTTCAAATTAACCAAATGTTTTGAGTCAGTGGTCATATCCAAAATTGTTATTTTTTCTGGAAGAGAATTTGGGAATCCACAGTATAGTTGAGATATCCTTGTGACTTACCTGTTGATACACCTCGACATACACCATACAGTTAAAATTAATGTTGTTTAGAACTTTTGGTGGGGTTCTCTCTCTCTCTATACAAGATGAAATTAGATCCTCAGTTCACTAAGTTTATTTTTTGGATATGTGTATAAACATTAATTTTTTGCATATGTTTTAGATGTATTAATTTCATCTTGAGGATTTTTATTCAACTTGTTAAGCTACTTGGGAAATAGTGCTTTTAAACTGGTTTGTGAAGATTTACAGATAATTTGTCAGGATGGCAAGTGATTTAAACTTTCGCCAAAGTATGTGACTGAATTCCTGACAGGTAGTTTCTTCCCAGGTAGTTTCTCAGGAGCTTAAGTAGTCATCGTTTAATTTCCAAGAGAACATTTGAAGAACTGCCCAACTCTTCTGGAGCACTGACAGATCATGCAAAACAATTAAAACTTCTCCAAATTAATTGGAATCATAAGAAAACATTTTTAAATGAAAATAGAAAATATTTAGAAGTATTTGGTCATCAAACTGATGAAATTAAACAGTTTTATAAATTATAGTATTTTAATTAATATTTCAGACACTTTTCTGCTTGTATTCAAATGACAGTTGATTTAAACAATTCCCAACCATCAAGACTCTTCAGATTCATTGGAAAAATACACAAATTTACAATTAATCACCACATACCTCTACAAAAACAAGTTTACTTAATTTCTAGGGACATAATTAAAAGGAAACGGTACCTTAGAAGTAAATTTTAACATATGCATTTTATAAATCTGTTACAGGTCTGAGACGAATACATTTATCCCCCTGAAATTTGTGGATAGTTTTTTAAACTTTTTCTACAGATTAATCTCTAGTAAATCACCTTTTAATATTAATTGTTACATCTAATAATAAGTCTCAGTAATTTTGTAGAATCAAGAGACATAAAAAAAATCCACCGGTGTCTCTCTAAGATGCCACCCAATTGATTGGAGAGGTACTGCAGGGCAGTATTGGGTCCTGGTACCTGCAGACCAGCCATCCTGATTTTGGTTTTTATGTAGTTTTCTGCAATCAACAAGGTTAACACTGTAATGGTCCCCAATCTCTACCTAATAAATTATACAATTGGATAAAGGAAACAAAGAAACTGCCGCGAGGCACTGAAAATAAGATAGGATAGGGAAAATAAACAGTTACCCGTCACTTACCACAGATGAAGGTAGGAGGGCGAGACACGTAAAAACACAAAAACAAAAGAATTACACAATATTTCGACTTAAGTCTTATTCATGTAGGAGGCGAGACATATGGCAGGGGGAAAGATGTGGTCAGATCCGAGCCCGCCACATGAATGAAGCACAGGCGGAAAATGCGTGGTAGTGGAAGAAGGGGGGGGGGGGGGTAAATAGGCTTGACCAGCGATAAAAGTGAAACAAATCAATATAATCTCTGTGCAGCTTAGTTCAAAAAGTTATAATAGAAAATAAAGGGAGATAGAAGAATTTAAAAAAATATATATATACAAAAAAAAATAAAAAAAATAAAAAATAAATAAATAATAATGATAAATAAATAACCGACTGTGATGTGACCACATCTTTCCCCCTGCCATATGTCTCGCCTCCTACATGAATAAGACTTAAGTCGAAATATTGTGTAATTCTTTTGTTTTTGTGTTTTTACGTGTCTCGCCCTCCTGCCTTCATCTGTGGTAAGTGACGGGTAACTGTTTATTTTCCCTATCCTATCTTATTTTTAATAAATTATACAAACAAAATACACTTAGCACACACAGAACATACTTAAATATGTTTCACAGACAGATGTCAACATAACTTTCCTTCCTGTGAGGCATCAGTCTTAATGACAAGCTGGTGAAATCCTAAACACATCACATCCTGAAAAAGTCAACTCTGCAATAGTGGTATAAGTGGAAAGTAGAAGAAGAAAAACACAACAAATTTCATAATGAAAGAAAATTACCTTTACTTCATTTAGTTTACTAAAAAAAATTGTTTTATTTCTAGATGAAGATGAAGTGGACAGGCCAGTTAACTTGGCTCAGCTAGTTCAGAATGCTGCAAGTGACAACCCTGCAGTACAATTAAGTGCTGTACAAGCTGCTCGTAAACTGTTGTCGTCGGATCGGAATCCGCCTATTGATGACCTTATCGACAGTGGTATACTCCCAATTTTAGTTCGTTGCTTGGAATGTCATAACAAGTAAGTTAAGTTTATACTACACCAAGATATATGAAAAGTTTTTTAACCACTGAACACACTGACAGAAAAGGAAGAGTGAGATCTTTTACTTTGACTGTTCTGAGTGTTGAATTAAGAATTTACCCAAATGTTGATGTACCCTAGAGCTGCAGTAAACACAGCTGGGCAGATAACCATTAATCCGTTAATCCTTAATTAATGAAGTTAACAAAATTGAAAAAATGTAACTTTTAAGTTAACCTAAAAAAAAATAATTAACATTCTTAACATCTGTTAAATTGAACATCCGTTAACTTTGGTCTGTTGATGTCATTTCATTTGTTTGAATTGCACGCCACGGCACACTGGTACATTCGACAAATCGAACAGTGAACAAATTCGGTAATGCGAAGTGCGAGTGTGATACTAGACACGGCATGAGTGTGAGCAGGAACGCTAGAGTTGTGGAGGGGTTGTATTTTAAGACAGCAAATCGGTGCTCATTAAACATTTCAAATTCAATCAATGATTGATTTTGATACTTTTTATAACTTTTTTACTTTGAGGAATGTAGTGAAAATTTTTGCTTGTGTTGGCTTGGAGTTTGATGGTGAAAAAAAATTGACATTTGTTACACGATTTAAGCATGGAAACAGGATCTAGAATCTGTTAGTGAAATCAGAAATGCTAGTAATAACAACAAGAAGATTAAATATTCTTTTCCACATTTATGCGATTATATTGCTTTTGAATCAAGATTGGGAGAACAATTGATTTTTGAATTCAGACTCTTTCTCTGAACTTCCTACAACTAAGACTCACATTTCTAGCCTCAAAATCTTAAACACCACATTAAAAAGACGCATAGATCTAACTATTTACAGTCTGAAAAGAAAATAGAAGCTGCATCAACTCGTGGGATAAGGAAAATCAAATGAATGTTTTGTCAGGTGCTGTGGATTCTGGTGTAGATAGGAGCAAAAGTATTTTTTTTGTCTTCATCTGCTAATAACAGGTTACGTCAACAAAGCATTGGTAAATCTTTCGGCATAGCAGTCAGCGGCTTATCTCAAGCTGGTGTGGGACAATGTATCTTAAACTTTTTCATTGCCAACATGATTTTACTACATGTTGCAACATCCGATACACTTGAGAAACTGATAAAAACGTTGAATGCCAGTAAGAACTCATCTTCCAGAGAGACATTGGGTAGACATATTGTTAATGGTTAACTTTTAATGGATAATTGTAACTTGCATTAAATTTGCAAAACTCTTAACGCTGTAACTATTATTGAAGTTAATTTTTCAAGTAGCGGATTAACGAAGTTAACTTTTGATTAACTGTGCCAAGCTATGGCAGTAATATTAACAAACCCTATTTGTATGTACATATATTGATTCCACACTGTTTTGTTTGAACATTCCCTATTGTTTTACATTACTGTTTTTGTGATTAAGTTATGTATTGTTCAGTTAAAGTTATAAGCATTTGTAACAAATGAAGGCACCTTAGAAATGTGATATTGCATGATAAACGAGAGTCCAGCATTGACAAAACAAGTCTAGTTATGAGCAGACAAAATCTTTTAATGTAGTTGTGAAGCAGAAAGGGTAAATTGCAGACCCACTGAGAGAAATAAACAATGGAGCAGTGTCAAAATATTAAGAGGAATTTAAAGTACATTAAAAATAATTGTTGGTTTAAAATTAAACTTATGTTGTTCAGACATTGCAAGCAGTTTTTCTCTGCACATCACAGGTGTGTACATATCACTCCCCTTTTCATTTTCTTGCCTCTGAGTATCTAAACAGAAATAACGATAGAACAACAGTTATGTCCATATAATCCACACACAAATTCGTTCATACACTCAAATTTCTCAATGGTGATCCATGTGCCTTGCCTCCACTATTTGTACTGTGAGCCAGCTATTATTCTCTTTTTTGCAGCTTCCAGTATCCCCACAATTTCTATCACTGCATTAAATGTAAGAATTTTTAGTCTTTGTCAATTTTCATAATTTATATATTGTATATTAAGTGATATGTTTTAAGTAAAATTATTTTACAGTGCATCTCTTCAATTTGAAGCTGCCTGGGCTCTCACTAACATTGCCAGTGGAACTTCAGCACAAACACAGGCAGTGGTTGCTGCTGGAGCTGTGCCACTTTTTTTGCAATTACTGATGTCTGAGTACCAAAATGTTTGTGAACAAGCAGTTTGGGCATTAGGTGGGTTGTCAGTATGTGTAACAGTATTTTTTTTCACTAATTCTTTGGCAAAATATGTTATTTATTTTGAATGTTAGTTTCTGAGTGGTGGAAGGAATATTAAACTTGATGTAAGAATGGGGACTTTCCCGGCTTATGCTTGAAATGAAGTCTTCACGGGTGTACCGTCGGATAGTGTTTTCAAAACACTATCCGGCGGTACACCCGTGAAGACTTCATTTAATATTTGAAAATAGTGAGTTGCAGCATTTGTATAAGCAGAAGTACCTGTGTGTACTATAAAGTTTCACTCCATTTTTTTTAGTTTCATGCACAGATAGTGGGAGAATGTCACCACTGTATACATTTGTTAAGTCTTCTTGTGCCTGTGAGTGTGTTTATTACCTTCTCTGTGTCCAATGCACTGAATGTTAACAAATGAAGTCAACACACTGCAGTTTCACTTAGTACTTCCCTGGCAGGAAAGGTCTTCACCATGACCATAGCTGGTGATATTGGCAGCAAGCTATTTAAAAAGAAATTTTGTCGTATTTTGGTGACACTTTTCCTGTACAAGGAAATATAAATTTTCTGGGTCATTTAGTAACTTATTTCTATTACAATTTAGAATGGTTGGTGTTGCCACCTATGCTCAGATACAACCACAAGTTAAATTTTCACCTTTGCCCATTGTAATTAATGTTAGGAGGTTTTCCAGAATGTAGTGAATGTTGAGATTGTCTGTAAGTATATGGTGACACATTAATAGAAAGCATATTTTTCTGATAAATGACTACACTGACTTTCTTCCTGCTTATAGATCAGTATTAATGGCCATTTCTGTCAAACTATGATTAGCTCCAGGAAAAAAAAAAGCTTTATAGTTTGGCATTTCTGTTGGATATGTTGCTGACGCAGATTATCAGAAATGATCTACTCTTGCATACTTCTTCTGCATCTGAGAATGTGGATGGATGCCCCCTATATCTCCATCAATTTGCAAAGTGAGACTGGTGTACATGTCACCCATGAATGATTTGATTATGAGGATGATGCCACTGATAGGCCGCAGAAACATAAGCATTGAACTGTAGACAAATTTTTTACTTTGAAACATTTGTTAGCAATAGAATGTCGAGATTACTTAACAAGTAGTGGTTCTTACTGCTAACCAGTATGAATCATATTCTGCTGTTGACGAAGGGTATAAACTCAAAGATTTCAGCATTGCTTTATGTTCATTTTTTCTTTTTTAATTAAATCTGCAATTTTGTGTCATCTATATATAAAAAAAAGACTTTTTCCTTTCTATGAATCTGATACAAACTAGGAAAGACCAGGTATGATTTCTGCTATAAATACTAGTGATTATTAAGTGAGATTGAATCAAAAATTTATATGATTCTAAAATTACTCAGGTCTAATACATATACAGGAAGGTTAAATACTACAAAAAGTAATACTGTACCTAAAAAGCCATTCAGTGAATGCACAATGAGAATAAGCATGATTTTCATAAATCTTATTTTTGTTAACTAATACTTTTTCTAATTTAACAGGTAATATAATTGGTGATGGACCTCAGCTTAGAGATTATGTCATTAGCTTGGGTGTTGTGCAACCACTGCTCCATTTTATCAAGCCTGATATACCCATAAGTTTCTTGAGGAATGTAACTTGGGTTATAGTGAACCTTTGCAGAAATAAGGACCCTCCACCATCCGTCCAAACTATAAGAGAAATTCTGCCTGCCCTTAATATGCTCATACATCACACAGATACAAACGTAAGTATGTGTATATTGTTTGTTTGTAAGAAATACTTTTTTTTAAGTTTTTGCGAGAAATCTTTTCAGTTTGCTGTTTAATAACTTTTATGCTTACCATTTTGTGACTGTATGGCTGGCCTAGAATACTTACGTATTTTCAGGAGGTGCTTATTTAGTGTGTGATGGCACTTTCATATCATTTTAAGTTGTTTGAAAGCACCATTTTGTGCGTTTGTTATTCTTCTTTTGCGTATTTTTTTGGCTCATTAAACAAATCTCAGACTTCCTTTTTGCAAGGATTATATTTTTTTCTAAGCCATTGATGGAAAGCTGACAACAAATGGCACTATCATGAAATTAAGGAGGAAGAGTTTCAAATGGTTATTCTAAAAACGTCAAATACTCTACAGGAATTTCTGATTATAGACCTTCTAGGATAATCTGTTGTACACTGTCTTTACGTACATTGCTCGCTTTCCTGTGGGTCCAGCTTATTTTGCTGGTAAGTAATCTCACTGCATCACATATTTCAGCAACCTTAGGACCCCCACTGTCTCCAACCTGAAAGAAACTCTGTTTTCGGGAGGAGAGAGAGATCAGAATTAAAGGCTTTTATGTAAGAATGTAGTTTCATTATCACACATCCAATAACTTTTGAAGCACGGATTATGGTAAGAAAGCACTTTTATTTACTTATTTATTTCCATGCAGTTAAACTTCCAGTAATTTTTGTTAATACTGTTTATTAACTTCTTTGTCTGAATTAATGTATCTGGTCCTTCCACCAAAGACTTGTGGTTATTAGAGAGCCCTACATATGAGTCTTGCAATGTACATCTCGGCCACAGTGCAACAAATTTAAAACCCAACACAGAATACCTCAATAATGTACAAAATAGTACAAAAATATATTATATTGTATTTAAAAGTAAGTATAACGCAAAAAAAACAAAGGAATTGACATGAAACTGAATCTAAGGTAATACCTAAAAGAAGGGAAAGTTTTTAAATGAAACTTACATTTTTACTTCTCCACATTAATTTGCTACTAGAATAAAAAAGGTAAAGCATTTCTGTACCTGCCAAGGTCCATGTACATGAGGCACCTGGCAAGTTCTACTAATTTAAATATGTTTACTAGTAAGTTTTTTTCTTTTAAAGTATTCTGACATTAGAATAATAATAAAAAATATAAAGCAATGTTCAGAATACTTTACAGTTCTTTGTCATAACAATAATAATTTTGTGTGATTGCAATGACCTGGTGACAGGGTTTCTATTGGCTGCGCATTCCACCCCTGTCGTAGTCGCCTTAACCTAGCCTGGCAAGCCTACTGGGTACAGAGGACGTACAGTCTAATGTAAAATACAAATCATGGAATTTCTGTTATTGATCTAACTTTTTTTACAGCACTTTAAACTGTCAAAAATTAATTGCACACTGGCTTTGAATGTATTTAACTCATTTCATCCCTACACTTTAATATAAATAAGAAAAGAAAGGGAAATTAACCCACCACATACCAAAGTGGATGGATGCAATGAGAGGGAACACTTATGCTGACAAACAACTACACAATATTTCGGCATTTGCCTTGTTCACAAGTAGAAAAACGGGCCATTAGGCTCGGAACGTGTGTACACAATGAATGTTACCTAATGTCTAATCGAGTAGTGGGGGAGGGTGGGGGAACGCTAAGGAGTATACTATCGATATCGGTATGCAATGTCTGGGATAATATATTGCAGGCGATGGTAAAATGAGCATATGTGGTAAGGGTACGGTATAAACACGGAAAAAACAGTAGTGATGGGTTAATTGGATTTTAACGGTGGTTAAGTCCAGGTGGGTGTCTCGTATCCAGGATATTCTGGTACGCTAGTTCCCATCTCCGGAGTTTTGCTGCAGTGGTGCTGTCAAGGAAAACTCTGACTGCTCTCGCAGTAAAACAGTCGTTGAGGTTGTTGTAATCATGGCTATTGGCATGTTCTGGTACTGGAAGGTACAGGTTGCAGGTGTGGACTGTTTGTGGCCATTCATTCTAACAGAGTTGCTGTGTGGTGAGACCTATGTAAGAACCGGTGCAATAGCGGCAAGTTAGTTGGTATATAAGATGAGTGGTTGAACAGGTGGCATGTCCAATAATGGGGAAAGCTTCCACTGTAGTGGGATTGGAATATGTAGTGGTGGGTGGAAGCATGCTGCAGGTTTTACAGCGGGGTCTATTGCAAGGATAAGATCCGTATGGTGCTTTTGGAGAGTCTTTAATGGAGGGTATTTGTGGTCTACGACGTTCTTAAGATTGGGTGGTCTGCTAAAACATGCACGAGGGACATTGGGTAGGAGAGTACGCATTTCCAGAAATGAGCAAAGGAAGTCATACCCCTGTCGCAAGATATGGTTGATGGACTCGAGGCCAGGAGAGAACTGAGTGACAAAGGCAGAGCTATGGCGCGGGAGATCTGTTTATGTACAAGATCCGTGGGGTAACAACGGGAAATAAGGGCTTAGGATAGGTTTTGTGAGTATTTGTGGAGAGAATGAGCATCAGAGCAAACGCGACTTCCACGGATGGCAAGACTGTATGGGAGGGAATGTTTGGTATGGAATGGATGGCAACTATCAAAGTGTAGATACTGCTGTAAATTAGTGGGTTTGATGTGGACTGCGGTATGAAGGACACCGTGTCTGAGCATGATGTCAACATCGAGGAATGTGATGTATGAGTGGGAGTAAATCCAGGTGAAATTGATGGAATTGTTGCTATTGTTAAGGGAGTGGAGAAATTCAAGGGGGTGGTTTTTGCTGTGGGTCCAGATCATAAATATGTCATATATGTATCTGAACCACACAGTGGGTTTAAAGGGAGTGTTGTTCAGGAAACGTTCCTCCTAACGACCAAGGAATAAGTTGGCATAGGATGGGGCCATGCGGATGCCCATGGCGGTACCGCAGATTTGGTGATATACTACAGAGTTAAAGGTAAAGAAATTTTTGGAGAGAACTATATGGGCCAAGGTTGAGATGAAGTATGTACTAGGCAGGCTATGTGGCGGTCGTAGGTCTAGGTAGTATTCTAGGGCACTGAGGCCCTGACTATGTGGAATGTTGGTATAAAGAGAAGTTACATCAATTGAGACCAGGAAGGAGTCTGGAGGTAGAGGTGTGTGGATTGTGGATAGGCGTCCAAGGAAATGTGGAGTGTCTTTCACGTAGGAGGGAAGATTTTGGACAAAGGGTTGGAGATGTTGATCCACAAAAGCTGAAATCCTTTCAGTGGGCTATCCATATGCCGCAACTGTAGGTCGCCCAGGATTACCAGTCTTGTGGATCTTAGGAAGAAGATACAGTGTGGGAGTGCGGGGATTTTGGGGAGTCAATATGTAATGCTTCTACCTTTGTCATCTTCTTTCTCTGAAGCTGCTGTTTTTTAATTATCAAGCTAACTTGATTAGCTCTGTCTTCTCATCACAAGGAAACATGTTGTGCTTAACGCTTATGACTGTCTCGTCATGTTGCCAGGTGTTGGCTAATTTGTTGTGGTCCATACATACCGTCCCCATTTTCTTACTGGTCCTGATTACTCTACCAGTAGGTAGTATCTCTGTCGTATATGCTAGCAGTGTTAAAGTTAAGAGTTGATTGATTTTGATCCAACTGTTGACAGTGTGTAAATTTTTCAATTTCTGAAATTAAAAATTTTTCATGATAGTTTTTCCTAGTCAGCAGCTCTTTTTTTTTCTTTAAAATATATGTAAAGAAAATTAATCAATGGACGTGGGGAGTATGCGTGTAGTTTGCAATAGTTGGAGGCAGGGGGATCACAATGTACAATGCAATAATTTATTTTGCATTTTCCAATATCATAGACATTCTGCCTCTTAAGTTTTACAAGTTGGCTTTTTTTTAAAAAAATACAGAAAAGGAAAGGCAAAGCAACCATTGCTTAACACAGACAAACGATGCAAATCTATTTTGCAGTTAGCTGTCTTAAAATCTTTATTTTCATTAGAATGTTAAGAACATAGTGGGATTGAGAAAATTCCGATATATACACTTGTTTATATGTTTTGTTTTATTGATTTGGATCTTTCATATTTCATCTCATCCATTGTTCCTACTAGCTCATTGTGGAATTTCCCTCCCAGTCATAATTTTTACTCGGCCAATTTCTACTAACAACTTAGTTTTAAGTTGCTTTCATGTCTGTGTTTCATTACCATTGTGATTAATTTAGGGATTGTTCTGAAATATTTTAGAATGTGTTCATCTTGTTTGTTTTTGCGGTCGTCCTATCTTTGCTATGCGATGGGTTTACTTTCCCTATCCTTGTTTATTGTTCTTACTGCTTGAATGTATTTTTGAATAATTTTTGTTTATAGGCCTAGGTTATTTATTTCCTTGCAACAATTTTGTATCTAATTTAGTAAAATTCTACATTACAGATCCTTGTTGACACTGTTTGGGCCTTGAGTTACCTGACTGATGGAGGAAATGAACAAATTCAAATGGTAATTGATAGTGATGTTGTGCCAAAATTAATTCCTTTACTGTCACACAAAGAAGTGAAGGTAAGTTGTCCACTAATTAATATTAAGCTATTTGTTTAGCATCTATTAGTAAAATTACTCTGTAGTTCATTGGATTGTAGCTATGAAATGATTTTAATTGATTGACAGAGGTTTGAAGAAAAAGTCTGGTCATTATGATTCAGTATCATGGGCTGAAACTTCAAAGAGTGGTCCTGCTTTCAGTAGTGAATTATTTTACTTTTGTGACCTGAAAATATTTATAAAACGGATAATGTCGTTGCTTTTTAATGTCGGATGACTGTTTACTGTTGCACTTCATAACCATATTTGTTGAACTGAGAGAAAGTAATCATGTTAATATTGTCCCTTCTGACACTTGGAATTTCAGATTAAAACTTCTTTGTATAGATTCAGAAAATTGCTATCTTGGAAAAGAAAGAAGATTAGTTGAGGTTATAGGTTACTGGAAGTCTGGTGTGATGAATATTTATGGTGTACCTAGCTGATAATTCTTCCTTGTGTTTTCTACCATTAGTGCCACCTTCTTAAACATTCTTGTTATGGAAAATTTTGTTTGCTCAGGTGCAGTGTTTTGCAGAATTTGTGCATAACAAATGTTAGAAAACATATGCTGTGAAAAACACTATTAAAACCTGATAACTTGTGTGTTGTTTTCAACAATCAGTTAAATTAGTTTCTGTTGTACAAGTATTGTTTCAAAATTATAATAATGGTATTGGCATAAAAATTTGCATAATTTTAAACCATAACATTATGCACACATGTTATAGATATGGTTTTTAACTTCATGTTTAAAAGTGATTGTAAAGCAGAATTTTTCAGGGATTGTAGTAAAACATTCACAGGGCCAAACATTTTTCTGTGCATATTGACGGGGATTTTTTGTGTTAATATAGGTGCAGACAGCTGCTTTGAGAGCTGTGGGTAACATTGTTACTGGTACAGATGAGCAGACACAAGTAGTACTCAATTGTGATGCCTTATCACACTTCCCTGCACTGCTTACTCATCAGAAGGAAAAAATTTGTAAAGTAAGATGGATAGTAGTTATATACAGAGCTTTTCTTTAACATTATTAATTGTATATGTTTTTGTATCATACTATTGAATGTACCTTAAAATCCTTTGTTCGATAATTAAATTATTTCTACTGTATGAATGTTGTATTATGTGAGAAATTGCATTTGTTCACAGGAAGCAGTATGGTTCTTATCTAATATTACTGCTGGAAACCAGCAACAGGTGCAAGCTGTCATCGATGCAGATTTACTACCTAAAATTATCAAAAATCTTAGCAAAGTATGTTCATTTGATTATAAAACATCTTTTACATATAATTAATACACAATATCTAAACTGCTAATTAGTTACTTCATAAACAATGGCTACTATACTGGATTCTGGACATAACCAACAATTTATATTACTTTTCAGATAGTGTACAAGATATATAAAAAGATTCTACATCAGTTGGAGCCATATTTTTCGTGGGGGGGGGGGGGGGGTTGCCAAGTCTTGCTCAGGGGATCGCGGTCGCAACCCAGGTAGAAGTTAAAAGTGAGGGTTGTAGGTCTTACACTACAATAAAAATGCATTTTCAGTGAGAAGGCTGTGTCTTTTTACTTTTTAATAAGTTAGGTAGTATTTTTGAGACGCAAATAACCAAACTATTTTCTTATTGGAGCCTATTTCTCTTCTTTCTACCATATTTCAAGTAATTGTTGTCATAAAGTCTTTTTTTATTTAGTGCCTCGTGTAATATACATGGAGTGCTGCGCAGATCTTTTGAGAACTTCATTTCTACTAAGAACTAGTCCGGAGTTGCTGGCGTACTTGGACAACTGACTGCAGTGAACGAAAACAAAACTGTTCCAGCTTAGTCGCTGATCCCACCTTTTCGTCTCCATCACTGCCTGCAGAATGCCCACGACTACCTTATACAGCATTCGATTTCTATAGCAATAGGTATAATCCCAGTAGAAAGAAAATTAAATACTTTGTTTTTGAAATCAGCAACATAGTTTTGGAATGCACGTGGAGGGTGACAAAAGATTTTTGCAGACCAGGGGGGTTGTCATAAAAATTTAGTTGTTAACGGATCACATATTCAAAAAGGTTGATAAACACTATGCTAGAGTGATACCATGAGGCAATTGAACTCATGGCGACATGTGGGCATATTTCATTTTTTTAATATTTTTTTTTCAAGCATTAATAAAGAATGAAATTGGTTTTTCTTTTGTCCCCCTTTTTTTTTGCTTCGTGAAATATAGTTTTCAAATGCATACAAAATGTGTATTTAAATGATTTTTTAAAAAATGGTCTAGTTTCCTTTGAAGAATATGGCTCAAACAGGTAAATAACAGTTCTAAAAAATAAATCATTTTTGGAAGAAATAGTTTGTGTTATTGCAGTTGTTTCAAATCAGGTTTTAGTTTTCTCTGTCAGGCGCTTTGTGTTATCTGAACTGAAATACTTAATAGAAAAAGGGAGAAAAATAAATGTTTAGGTGTGAAAAAGTTGATTATTATATTGAATTTAAATTTTATATTTAACAATAAACACGAAGGGATATTTAAAAAAAATTAAAACAAGCAAAGTTTGGTGTTTCGCAATTTACCATTTATGAAAAAGGGACAACTTAAAGAAATATATATATATTTTTGATAAGAAAATTAAATTCATTATTGGAAGTTTTTTACATTTAACATATATGACTTATACTCGGATAGTCTGCCACCTCAGCTAGCATTTTCAGAGACCAGTTTTCTTCGAGCACTGAGGAAACTGTTTAATCATGCAGGGCTTCCTCTCAAGACGTCTCAAGTTCAACCAAAACCAAATTGCAATGAAGCTTAAGTTTTTTTTTTAATTAAAAAACTTAAGCTTCATTGCAATTCGGTTTTACCCTATTTTGTAATCACTTAACATCACAGCTTCCTCTGTTCACAATTCAAACTATACAGGATGGTAACCTTACCATCAAACACCTATTGAACACATACTTTCACAATAACTATACTGGATGACCAGTTTCTTCCTGCCTCTCGACATGCCAGCTTCGCTCTCTGCTAAGACCGTCGTGGGTCTTCAGCCCGGCACACAAGTACTCCACAGGTACCATGCAAATGTGCAGGCTGTAGGCACATGCACTTACACCTCGTCAGTCTTGAGCTGCAGCTGTTCTCATACATTGCACATATCTTAAGCAGTCTGTGGCTTCAGTCACTTCTAAGCTTCATGCTATGTGCTTTCGCATCTCCTGATACTGCTGTTCCCCACTAATACATCCCACTGCGTGAATATCCTGTTAACGGTGTGGCGTGACCATTCTTTTCTTAAGTAACTGGCCAGCAACTTCAGCCACTTGCCTTCCCGTTCCAGTAATTAGCAGCAGGAAAAAATAATAAGAAACGGTGGCAACACATAACATGGGAACTTGCTTCCATAGTCTCCGTGCCTACAAAAATAGTTTTGTTCTGCCGTGAAAGTATTATGTAATGATTCAATCTGATCATTTAAATTTATGAAGGTATTCGTACAAATGTAAAATTCTTTTACTTGGTACCTTTCTTGTCTGTAATAATGCTCCTATGGTAATCTGTTGTACGAAAGATAACCGTTTTTCCTTCATACCACATCTACATAATGTGTGCATACCATGAAACATTTCATAAAATTCTTCGGATTCGCTTCAGGAAACCAATCTGGATGCAAGTCCAGAAAGTTAACTTTAAGAGATATTTTGCACTCAAAATCCATTATACACTAGCTGGTGCCCATGACTTCATTCGTGTTTGTAAATAATTTTGATTGATAGCTACCAACATTCAACCACCATTGTGCTCGATGAGAGACTCAAAGTTAATACAACACACAAATTCAAGTGATCTACGCAGGGTATTTATAGCTGCAAAGTTAAATATAGGGACAGATACATCTTTGTTGAAATAGGAAAATGCCCTACATCAACCACTTTAAACAGTCATATCTCCAACAACCACACAGCTACCAACATGTAACCACCATAGTGCAATATGGGAGACTCGAGGCCACTACCACACACAAATACCGGCGGTCTGCACTTGTTAGTTGTGGGAGCAAAGTGGAATATACAGACACACGTCTTTGGTCGAAATACAAAAATGTCCCTGGTCGATCACTTTCAACCACCTTATTTCCCACACTTTAACAGATACCGACATTTGGCCAGTGTTGTGCATGACCGATGACGCTTTGTTACTACCACACACAAACACCAGTGGTCTGCGCTACGTAGTTTTGTCTGAAAAGTGAAATATAGGGACACACACGTCTTTGATCGAAATATGAAAGTGCATTGGGCCAACATTGTGCATGATGGAAAACTCCACACACAGAATCATTGGTGGTCTGCATTAGTTAGTGGTGGCTGCAGGGTTAAATACAGGCGCGCGCACCCACTCACACACACACACACACACACACACACACACACACACACATATTTAGTCATCTGATTCACCAATTTTGACCTTTGTAAAACATATTTCAGTACTCGCACTTTATAAACATTTCTTAATCGAGGCCCAACAAGAATATCTTCCTTTATTATTTCTGGTGAAAGATTAAAAAATGTGATTTGAAGCTAACTTCCTATTGGATCCATGGTCTTTATAAATTGTTTGATAAGGCACTGCTTGACTTGAAGTGAGGAAAGAAGTAAATTTTCAACTAGACACTACAATAAATTTTTTCCCTCCCACTTTACTATTTTGTTGAGTTCAAATCGCTTTGGTATAGTCATTCTTTGTCATGACTATCCTGTTCACAAAGAAAATTAGCATATTTTCTTTAGCCTTCTCACATCTCCAATATCAGTGCAACTATTTATACGTTGCGCTATACCTTGCATTTTTATGCTCAATCTGTTAATTTAGCAAAACATTTCTTGTGATTATTCCTACATTTATTTAGTCAAACTGACATAAGCTACTGGTATAGAAGGCTTTATATTGCGACTATGAAGCAGAACCCCCTTTAAGATCTGTTTTTGATGTATCTATGAAGAGTTTCCTGTCATTTGGATGACACCTGAAGTCTAATGTAGTTCACTCAGCCTAAAAGATCTTGCAGAAATTCATCGATTTGTCAGTGGTAAAATGAATACCAAAAAGTTCTGCTGTATGATTTGGACTTTCCTTAGCAGTGTGCTTTTGGAAGACTTATTGTTTTCGAAGAAAAAACAACTTTAGAACAGTGTAATTTATTACAAATTTCTAAGGATCAGTAATAGTTTGGAATTTATAATGTCAGAATGTAATATACTCCAGTTATCTGATTTGAGGGTAGTATTTTAGATAGATCAGTAGTGTTGTAATTTGGAATTTATCATTGCTACTGTGTGGACATGACGAAATTGAATATTCATTGTTTTGTTATTGGGAATTTTATGGTGAGGAATTTTAGTATCACGGTTTCATCAGCTTTTGTAAAAACTAAAATTTTATTTTTGTGATGAAATTTCAGGGGGAATTCCAAACGCAGAAGGAAGCTGCTTGGGCAATAAGTAATTTGACAATCAGTGGTAATCGAGACCAGGTAGCAAGGTTAATACAAGAGGGTGTCATACCTCCATTTTGTAATCTGCTCAACTGTAAGGATACTCAAGTCATCCAGGTGGTTTTAGATGGAATTAATAATATGCTGAAAGTTGCTGGACCAGATGTGGAACATGTGGCAAATATGATAGAGGAGTGTGGAGGTGAGTACTTTAATTTTAAAGTCTCTCATAATTTTTAAATATTGCACATAAATATACGAGCAGTAATTTCATTCGTACATACCTGTATATATTTTTTTTCTACAGTTTTTTATTCTTTGCCTTTCAAGCAGAAATACAATATTTATTCATATTTCAGTATAGTGTTTTTCTATATTTATTCTGACCACTAACTGTATTAGCATCTGTCGCAGCCGACAACTTTGGTATGTGAAGGGTTAGTTTCCCTTTCCTTTATTATTCATACAATTTAAATGTGATTTATAATTTCGGCAGATATATTTTTGGTTAACCATAATCAATTTTTAATGCATTTGAATTTTATTGCTTTCTTCTTAATGTTCCTATGTAAACAGATAATTGCTAGTGGTCATCAAATTCTTGTTTGCTAAATACAGGAAATCTTCATCTTTGTTAAGTAATGCATGCTACAGTAAACCATATAGACGTGTATTGTTTGTAAAACTAAAAATTTGCAGATCCCGAATAACACTTTTCAACTTTTCCCGTTTTTTGGTTTGACTAACGAAGGGTTTTTATTTATTAGTAGTTACCCCAAAGTTAGAATTATACATCATAGTTATGGCTTATCTTTTCGAAAAATAAAACTGGAATACAGCAATGACATTTTATTCCCATTGTCATTGTTCATATGTGGTTGGAATAGGTTCAATATAAATAAACTGTTCTCAGGCTTCTAGCCGCATAGTCTCATTCATTGGATATTTTGAGGGACTATTTGTGCTGCGGTGCATAGTTGCTTCAACATTTTGATAGGTTCCAGGCCATACTAAGCTGGTTTCCTGTGTCTGTTGACTAAAGACTCAACTGTTCTGATTTCAACAGCTTCTGTTTATAGGCTACCAGCCCATGAAAAATGACTGGTGAAATGAATGTTCTAGCAATTCGTTTCTTTGCGATGGCTCAAATAAATAGAATTGTTGTTATGCAATGCTCATAACTTTATTTTGTAATTTGTACATATTTCGGTTGTAGTTTACACAGCAATACAGATGGAACTTCTGCTTTGTTAATGATATCAGGATAAGGGAACCAATGAAATTAAAAATAAATTAGGAAACCCAATATACCTTATGCAATAGCATGTGATATTGGTTTTATTCCTGGTCCAGATCGCATTCAGCACAATAGATACGGATCTACTTCTATCCGTATGAAATGATGGCTTTAGGAGCTCAGCGCTTATGAAAGCAGCTTAATTTATTTCTAAAACAAAATCCATTTTTAATTATTTTCTAAGAAATTGTCAATTTTCATTCTAGTCCTCTCTACATTTTGACATAACCACAACTTCTATTAATATTTCTATTGAAAATTCATAGATTCCATTACCCTTGTACGAACACATTCAATGTATTGCGATCTAATTTTGACCTACTGGAAATATTTACATGTCTGATATAATGTTACCAGTAATAAAAGCAATTAATAATTAATATATTAATCTAAACTCGGTATATACTTTTAGTTCAGTATTTCAACAAATACGTGACTTAAAATATCTACATTGAATATAAATATCCTGCAAGCCTGTCAAAAATGATGCGTTGAGCGCATTATTTAAGCAATTCGTTTCTTCACTAACTACATAAAATTTTCATCAAATAACACTCACAATCTCGAAACTGATATAATGTAGAATTTCTTAGCTTATTGTAACAACAGTATCGCTGTTCAAAGTGTACAAGAAAAATCTGCATTGAATGAGTTTAATTAAGAAAAAGCAACTAATAAATAATATATTGAGTTTTACGAAACACATACTTTTCTTTTAGTGTGCTGGCAGCACATTTACTCATGAATGCTTAGGTAAATAGAACTGTTATTAAATAACTTAAATAACCTCGAATATGTCTGGTCGTTGTTGGTTTTGCAGTGCAAGCGGGAAGCATGATGTCAAAGTGTGACAGACATCGGTACATTGTGACCAAGATTGGCATTTTATTGGTACAGATCCTAAAAATCTGTGTCCTTTCCTAAAATTTTTGATTTTTAAATTTAAATGTATGCCCTTCTTGGACACTGTTTGCAGCCACCGCTGATTTTTCTTAACCCAGGTGAAAATTTCTTGTGTGCTCGACACACTGCTGCTTTTGTCTGATACAAGTGCAGCCGTATTCACCTGGTATGTAATAAACACCAGTGGCTCGTAATCCTGAGTCATCCTTTAAGCTACCAACCAAGTCTGAAAATTGTCTTGTCTCTGTGGCGGGTCAACAGTGTACCTATTTTAGAACTTGAGTATCCACAAATGAAAAGAAGTCAAGGCCCTTAGTATTGAAACAATCTTTATGTTGATTTATCTTTTCCTAAACATGCGACTGTTCTGCCCCTGGTTGTAACCATTATTCAAGAAAGCTCTCTGGAGATAGTCCAGTTCACCCACACTACTAACTTTGTCAAAACTCTCCAGCGTGGTTAAAATAATGTTGCATTGTGCGGGATGGTGGCAGCTGTGGGTGTTTGAATACAAGTTGGTAATGGATAGGCCTATGATAAACAGTGTGTTCAAGTGAACTCTTGGAATGTTTTATAACCAACACGTTAAGAAATGGCAGGCAACTGCCCTCTTCCAGTTCTGTGGTGAACTGAATATTTTAATGGACAGAATTCAGTGTGCCAGGAATTGGTCAAGACTGTTTCTACCATATGGCCAAATCACAAAAGTGTCATCAACTTGCCCATAAAAACATTTTGACTGGGGTGGAGCATTGTTAAGTGCTTCTTCTTTTAAAAAAAAATGCCACGAAAAAAATTAACAATGACCAGTGACAATGGAGGCTAATTTCCTTGTATGCTTGGTCCTCCAAAAGTAGTAAAATTTTTCTATGGCAGTCCACCTTGTTTAAAATCACTGTGCAGTTACCCTTGCCTCCTGGAAGAATAACACTACTTTTTTAATCTTTCTTCAGCTCACTAAGTGCACATCTTTCTTCACTATAGATGTTTAAGTATTTAATACTTACAAAACACCCACTGTGTTTTGCATTTAATCTCCTCCCCTTCTTCTGCAGGTAATTTGCGAACTGCAGTTTGTGTATTTACTTATCTCCCTATAGTGCACATTTTAGCTACTGGCTAGAACAATGTCATAGCGGGGCCAAGCTTTCTGTTGGAGAACTTGACAATGGTTCATGCAGAAACATGTGACATCATGGAAAATTTTGTTTCATACCTCTCAAATTTAGAACATTGTCTGGCCAATACTTGTTGTTGAAGTAAGAAATTATATACTGCCATTCACCCACTCCCAGGCATTTGCAAGGTAAAAATGACGCGACTGCAGCATCTTACTGAACCGGTTGAATGCTTGTCTTGTAAACTGAATATGTTCCCTTACCAATGCAATGGTAGGTCCCTCAAAAAATTCTTATGGAAGTGTCCAGTTTAATCAGACCAACCGCAAAAATTAAAACTTCTGTTTGGCAACATTAAGGACGATCTAGAATTACAAGCCCCTGGTGTTTATTACATTCATGTGAACGTGGCCATGCTAATATCAGACAAAAACAGCAGTGTGTTGAGCATGCAAGAAATGTTTACCTGGGTCAGGAAGAAAAATCAGCAATGGACGAACAGTGTTCAACAAGGGCATATATTTAAATTTGCAGAAACAAGAATTTTAGCCTGGGTCAGAGATTTTTGGGACAGCATAGTAACAGAAGCTGTTGAAATTAGAACAGCTTATCTTTAGTCACCAGGGACATGGATACTGGTTTAATGTGTCCTGAAACATGGCTATCATAATGTTGAAGCAACTACACATCACCGAGGGGTAGGAGAGTGGATGACGTCGTCATGCCGGTATTCCTCCATGCCGCAACACCACCTAAAAACAGTTATAACAGGTGGTTGAAAATAAGGCCAGAGATGTACTCCTTTGAAATGTCCCATTTATATGCAACTGGAAGCCTGAGAACAGTGTATTTATTTGCAACACTGCAAAAAGCTTCATTCTTATGTTCAATATAGTTCATCTTTATAAATCCATTGTGTTTTCTTTTAATTCATGAATTTAATGTCTTGACTGCGTTTAGCTTCTCAGTGGGATTATTGTAGATATCAAAGCTGCTTATAAGCTTGTCTCCCATCATTATCTTTTACCAATAGTTATGGAAAACTATTGTAATTTATAATATTTTATCAATGCTGGATATTGAAAATTTGCAGGAGATTTTTTGGAATAATGTATTAGCTCCTCCCAAATGTAAGAAAGATAACTGTTAAGACTTGTTTGCAATATTTTTGGATGTGTGGAAAAAACACGCGAAGTAAAATTTTGATCTCGTCCTGATTTTTCCATACTATAGTTTAGGTCAGTGTGGGTCACTATCCCCAAAGGGGTTGCCAAGTTTGGCTCAGAGGGGTAGCGGTGGCAAGCCAGGTAAACGTAATAAGCAAGGGTTTTAGATCTTACAATACAACAAAATTTTAAAAAATTCACTGAGAAGGCTATGCCTGTTTGTCTTTTTAGTAAATTTTCAAGTCATGGTTGTATTTCTGAGATGCAAATAACCAATTTGTTTTCTAATTGGAGCCTATTTCTCTTCTTTCTACCATATTTCATGTAATTTTTGTCATAAAGTCTACATTTTTTAATTATTTTGATTTGCTTCCGCTACTGCCACTTGTAGCAGACATAGAGGGCTGTGCAAATCTTTTGAGAACTCCATTTTATCCTTACTCACAGTGAAGCTAGACCGTACCCGCTGGCATACTTGGACAAATGATTGCAGTGAAAGTAAACAAACTGTGACCTCTGACCCCACCTTTTTGCCTCCCACACCACCACCACAGCAATGAATATGTCCGGGAGTACCCTGCACAGCATTTGATTTCTCAATCAGGTATAGTCTGAATAGAAGGAAAATTAAATGTCAGTTTTTGAAGTCACTGACATAGTTTTATTATGGATCTTGGGGGATGCCAAAGATTTTTAATGGACAGGGGTCACCAAAAAATTTTTTACTTGTAAAGGGGTCACTTATTCAAAAATGTTGAAACACCTGTCTGGGTTGTGAGATCAGAAAATGTGTATCAGCAGGATATATATTTCTCCCAGAGTCCTTAGGCATACCGTTTATCTTTTGAGCAGCAGTTGCAAATTCTCTTTTCTGCGTCTTCTCTAGTGTCACAGGTAATAAAGAGTTCCAACTGTTGAAATAGTGACTGATGTTTCAGCTGCAGAACTTTCCTCTTATACATTTCCCAATTATCTTCCCCAAATGTTCAATATGTGATAATATAATGTGAGGCTTAGTTTTAATTGCAGAGTTACCAGTTACTTCTCTAAAACCTAATGCTGTTAGTGCCATTGATACCCTTTTATTTTTCAATTCTTTTGATGAGGTTATTAGTGCCAAGTTTCCCATCAAACTCTAATTTTAATGATGTTCCTGTATAATATTTTTGCTATCGAGAACATTGTCATGGCCTCTCCATTCTGTAACATCATTCTGTTGTGAAACCATCTTGTTTAGGACTTAACAAGGTCATTTTGTGAAATGTGCATACAGTGTAGTTTCATTTGCATTTGTAAAGTAGAAAAGAACATGACAATGGATTATTGATTTTTTATGTTTCTAATATCAATAGATATTGCTTTTGTTTAAAAAAAGGTGGAGTTCCTGATATTGTTGGTGTGAATGGTAAAACTGGATAAATTAATTGACGTTTCAGAATGTACGTTTTTCATTAGCTTACCTTTTTTATTACAATAATGCTTTTTTCGTGGTTTTCTGTTAGATCTTCCAGCAGCATCATTGTTTGAAACTTTAGTGCCAAACATTTTGTTTTTGTATTTCAGCAGATATCTTAACAAGTCTAATGTCTTTATTTTTACTGCAGCATTTGTTTCCCCAATTTAAATCATGATTGTATCTTGACTAGTTAGTGGGGAAGGTAAACTTTTGGGGAAAATTTTGCTGTCCTGAAATCGGATATGCCCACAAATTTAAAGAAAATATTTTATGGTAAGTACATTCTTGCCGTGCTGACTTACGGCTGGACACTGGATGAATTTAGAAAATGAATAGTGACAATGGTCAAAGAGCTATGGAAAGAAAAATGCTAATTTCCACTGAAAAAGACAAGAAGAGAACAAATGACATCAGGTCAGTTATGAAGGTCATAGACATCTTGAAGAAGACTGCCACTTCAAGGAGGCTGTGGGCTGAGCATTTAGCTTGGAGAAAAGTTGAAAATTGTACAAAAACAGTTTTGGAATAAAGACCAAAAGATTATCAAGAGACCAAAAGGAAGATTGATGAGACAAAAAAAAAAAAAAAAAATATGAATGTTCAGTGGAGTTAGCTGCCAGAGAATTGCCCAAGACTCTTTAATGGGTAGAAAACTGTTCAAGTTCTTTCTGGATTTATAACTTCAAAAAGGCCACATCAAGTCTTGAATGAATAAGCTGAAGAGGATGAGATGGGCGCTAATGACCTCGATGTCGACGCGCCCTAACACTATAGGATGAGATATATGTATGCAGGATAACAAAGTAATAGGATAATCAACCACTGCACACCACAGATAGTGACAGGATAATGTAACACACGAAAGAGATATGCTCCCACATGAAATATTGTAATTATTGTGTTTATATATTTCCTTAGCAGTTAAACATTACACACACTATTGGCACTTGGCGACGTGAGGGGTTTCGGATTACCTCTTAAAATAAAAGCTGGGTTGGTTCCTTCCAAAGGTCATGGCCACATACTTACCATTTTCTTCCATTGAATGATGCAGTAAAAAATATATACAAAAACAATGTCACCAGACTGCTAAAGAAGAGGTTTGCATAAGAGGCTTTTTGACATCAATGGTAATGCAGGTTTGTTGATGTTGAAGAAAAAGTAATTATTAAATATCATGTGGACTGTATAATGTATCATGTCGTGAAGAAAATTATGCTTAGGAGGTTGTTGGAAGAACACCAATTTGATAAATATCCTATTGACACTATAGTAGAAATGCGTACCATGTGGGTGATAACACTTCTTGGGGTAGTGAGATTGGTCTGTGGGAGGACTCTTGAGTGAAGTCTCCAGAAATTCCAATCACAAACTTCACCAGAACCATCCTCTTCAATTGTTTCAGGTATCATGTCCACCAATCTGGCTTTGTCTAATTTCCTGAAAAACTTACCCAACACCAGTGATCTTAGGCATGAAAGAACTTTACAGCAAGCTCAATCCAATCTTTCTTCTAAAAGTTGGTCTCAGTCACAGTGGTTATAAATTTTCTTAAGCCCTTTATCAATACCTATTGCTCCCTCACATGTGATTTCACACTTCTGTTAAAAAGTAGTCCAAGAATTCATAGAGGTCAGTTGGCTCCTCCAAAGTTCATCTCATTCCTTAAATCCAATAATCTATACACCCCTACTCTGTACCTGTTTCCCAAAATTAGAGTGCCAGTAATCTGTGAGGCCCCCTAGTCACAGCTTATTGATCTCCTAGAGACCACATCTCTGCCTTGGTAGACCAATATCTCCAATCTGTATTTACCTTCCCTTCTATTTTTAGCATATCCAACACTGGGTTTTCCATGGTTTCCCCAAAAACCTCCAGGTGAATGCCAGGATGCTTCCTGTAAAAGGCCATGGCCGATTCCTTCCCGTTACTTTCCGCGGCTTCTTTCCTGCCTCTAATGACATTGATGAGGTGTAAAGCCATGATAAAAAAAAAAAGTAATTTCCATGTGCTGTAAAAGTCTAGTTGTTTTTCTTGTTGTGTTCCTTCATGTGTTTTTGCATCAGTATCTGTATCCGATGCATATTTTTTTTTTTGACTGTCAAAAAGATTGCATTTGTTTTGGTACATTTGCCATTTTTTTTTTTTTTTTTTTTTTTTTTTCCTTGTGGAATAAATGGAATGAAGAATTAACATTAAATTTTGATGTAAGAAGGCAGTTAAATACAGCACCATGTTAAAAATTTAAATATTGCTTTTGGCAAGTTTTCTATTAATAAAAAAATCATTCCCAATTGTTACTATCATTTTCAAGAGGTCTATTAAAATTTTTGAGGAGCACCTTGGATTTCCCAGCGTATCAATAACTATTGTCAACCCCAAATAAGTATAGAATTGCCAAACTGCTATCAGAGAAGTGACTAAGATGGTGGGCATATCATTTGGCTCATGCCAAGTAATTTTTTCAGATGTTTTCAGTATGAGTCAGCAGCATCAAAATTTGTTCTGAAATTGTTGAATTTTGACCAAAAGCAGCACTAAGTGGACATGCCTTATGAGTTGTGGAATGAGTTCAATACCTATTTAGCAATGCTGAAATGGATTTCACATGAAACTTGGGTAGCTCAGTATTACATTGAAATTAACACCCTATATTAGCAATGGAAGCTTCCTGAAGAGCCAAGGTTGAAGAAAGTGATCATGTTTTATCGAATGTGATGGTTCTGTTCACTGTTTTCTTCACTAACAATGGAATAGTGTGCTGTAAGTTCTTCTCACCAGGTTGTACAGTCAGTGACTACTGTCTGGGAGTTGTGGGCTATTTGCATGGAAAACACTGTCAGTGCTACCCCATTTGCTATATTCAGTGGACTTGGCTCCCTGCGACTTGTTCATATTCTTAAACTTGAAAAATTCCATGAAAAGATTGAGAAGATAAAGACTCTTTGAAAGAGCTAAAAGGCCTTCCAGAATGGCTTCATAGTTAGTAAAAAGCACAGGTTGTATGATGAACACAGGGACTACATTTAAAGGAACAAAAATGTAAATTATATATAAAGATTTTTGTGGAATAACAAATGTCACACATTTTTTTAAATGAAATATCACATCTTAGAGAAAGTAAGTAGTGTATTAAAAAAACAAGTGCTTTAAAAGTTGGTATTTTTTGGAATGACAATTAGCTTATTTATATTGCATATTAAAATGTTACTTTTTCTTTGCAGGTTTGGACAAAATAGAGGCACTTCAGAATCATGAAAATGTCGACATTTACAAACTTGCTTATGACATAATTGAGCAGTACTTCTCTGAAGATGTAAGTATTAATTTCTTTGTGCGTAGGAGGGTCAGACAAACACTAAAACATGCATAAAACAAACACACTTCACAGTATTTTGGTTTGTAACCCTAATCATGTCAGAGGTGAGAGATGGCATGGGGGAAACTGTGGAACGGTCTCCTACACCACCCTCCCTTGATTTTCTCCTGTTGACGAAGAGCCAATTCTCAAAATATTCATTGTTGTTTAGTGCTTGTTTATGTGTTCACCCCATGATACCATCATCTAAGGTAAGTGGTGGTTCATTTCGTTATCCCTCTTTGTGTACATCCATTCGCTAATTAGTTCCTATTATTTCCTGGTAAATATATATATTTGTTATTAGGAAACAAAGGTGCTGAAAGCGGATATATTAAACATTAGGATAGGATAAAAACCACCGCTTACCATAGAAGAGGGTTCCTGCGACGTTGGTAGATAAAAAATAATAATAAAAAAAACACAAACACACACACACACTATAATTTTTGAGCCCATGGCTCTTCATCAGCAGGAGTGAGACGGCTGCATGCTGGCGGCTGGCGGCCAACTACGTAAGCTACAATGCTGGTAGCTCATGGTGGGGGGAAAACAACATGGCGGGAAGTGAGGGTGGGGGTAGAAAAGCATAGGCTGGAAAATGATAATGAATAGAAAGTAGAAAGTAAAACTGTATATAGGGACCCCAGGGTGGCCACAAACCGGGAAAACCGGGAATATCGGGAATTCTCAGGGAATTTAATGTAACCGGGAAATTTCAGGGAAATATCAGGGAATTCAGGTAATTTCGAAAATTATCAGGGAATTCAATTGCGACTATTCAAAATTTAGAAATTTTTTAATATCATCCAGAATTCATTTCAGTCATTAAATATTTCATCTTATATATATTTATCATAAAATAGACAACGATAGTGTAAACAGCACGCTAGCACTCACCACAAGTGCCTTTGATTCGCGCCACCGTGCGCGCCACTGTCAAACAACCACGCGAGCGTGCCATGTGCTCTTATATTGTTATCTCGACTCGCGCAAAGTGTAAATGCCGCATTAGAATCCTAGATGGTCCGTTGAGTTTACTAGCTAAGCGACAGTCACTTCATTCATCGTGAAATTTCATCTATTGTTTACAAACACGCAAACGCATTTCGTGTGATCACATCTAATTTAAAATTGGAAGTATTTTCTAAATATCGTTATGTTAGTTTGCTATCAAACTGCAAGTTTTCTTAGTTTTTATCATTTATGTGGGGGGGAAAATGTTATTTTTTTAAATTATTAATTTATTTTAATCGTGAAATTTCTCATTAAATATTTCAGCTCATATGTTTTTAACATGAAACAACCGACAATAAGGCACAAATAATTTATTTTTCTGATCATTAATTATTGTTTTTTTTTCTCTCGCAATTACCATTACCACCGTCTATGTTGCAATCTTTCAAAGCTGTTTTGACTGTTGATTCGATGCGACAGTGTAAACAGTGTACTAGCGCTCTCAACGAGTGTCATAGACTCGCGCCAAACACCCGCGACTGATGCGAGCGAACCGTGTGTTCAGGCAGTGCTTCTCGATCCGAATAAGCTCGCGCGAAAGTGTAAGAGAAGAATACTGGAGACGCATCTTGTGTGATCACGTCTAATTTGGAATTGGAAGTGTTTTCTAAACATCGTCGGTTTTAGTTCATAATCAAACGGTAAGTTTTTCTTAATTTTTATGATTATATCTAATTTTTCTACTGATATTTTTTAAATTAATAATTATTTTTGAACATTCATTGGGTGAATGATGATTGTAGATTGGTTGTTATTACTATTGGTTTTACTAATATTTATTTATTTAATTTAATTATAAAAATATCAATTTTTTTAAATTTTCAGATTAATGAATTCAGCATGACAACACGATTTCAAAGTGACTGGTTGACTAATCCAGACTTTAAGATTTGGTTAGAAGAAGTTAAAACTGATTCTAAAAGTGCAAAATGCAAACTTTGCAATATTACATTTTCTTTAAGTAATATGGGTAAAACAGCTATCAGAAGTCATGCTAAAGGACTGAAACATATTAGCAAACTTAAAAATTGCAAAACTGTCTACCCTCTTCAAAGGTTTTTAACTCAGCCGCAACAAAGTAGTACCGAGACAACTATACATGGTTTGTCTGAGAAATTGATTACTTCTAATCCAATAAAGACATGCGAAAAAGAACAGCAAATTCCGACATCACAAAATACTCTCAGCTCCTTTCTCATCAAGCAAGAAGTCAGCCGTGCAGAAATACTTTGGTGTATTCAGACACTGATGACTCACAAGTCAATGCGCTCAGCTGGAAGTGATGTACAATTATTTAAGAAAATGTTCAACGATAGTCAAATAGCAAGAGGAATGGAATTGCAGCGAACTAAAATTGCCTACTCAATTCTTCATGAGATTGCTCCTTATTATAAAAGTAGACTGATGGACTCCATAACTTCTTGTAATCATTTTGTAATAGAATTTGATGAGTCACTCAACAAAGTTTGTCAAGAAACTCAAATGGATTTAAATATCAGGTTTTGGAGTACTGAAAAGAATGAAGTATGTACACGATACTTAACATCTGCTTTTCTTCGTCGCACAAGAGCTTCAGATCTTCTTCTGTCATTCAAGGAAATGCTTCAACCTATTATTAGTCTTAACAAAATTTTACAAATCTCAATGGATGGACCAAATGTTAATCATAAATTTTTCAGAGAATTGAAAGCTGAACTACAGAAAACTAAAGAAATCAGTGATCCATTGATACTTGATATGGGTAGTTGTGGTCTTCATAACATGCATGGCAGATTTAAATGTGGAATTGAGGGCACTAACTGGAATATTGTTCCGTTTTTAAGGTCAATTTACTATCTGTTTAAAGACGTACCAACTCGCCGTGCTCAATTAACAGAGTATTCAGGATCGACTCTTTATCCTAAAAAAATTTGTGCAGTTCGTTGGATAGAAAATGATAGTGTTGCTGCTCGTGCTATTGAAATTATTCCAAATCTTAAAAAAATGGTGGAGGGTTTACGGCATGATAAAAAAGAACCAACTAGTGCCAGTTACAAAATTGTAACAGAGGCTCTTTCAGATCCTTTTCTGACAGCAAAACTAGAATTTTTTCGGTCATTAGCAGCTGAATCGCAACCATTCTTACAAGAATATCAAACTGATGCTCTTATGACACCATTTCTACACAGCTCTTTAGTGACAGTTCTCCAAAATATAATGCAAAGGTTTATCAAAGCAGATGTACTGAAGTCTGTTGACTCATTATCAAGCATAGACTTAAGTGATGAAAACAATTTGATTTTGTACAGTCAAATTGACTTAGGATTTGGTACTAAAAAAGTTATCAAAGGATTTAAAAATAAAAATATCACTGATCTCATGATTTTACAGTTCTGAAAAGATGCCGCGTCTGCTTTGAAAGCTTTTACAAGAAAATTGTTAACACAATCGCCCTTGCTTTATAAACTTACCAAAGCAGTCTCTTGTTTTGATCCTAGTATTGCACATTTTCCTGAAGTCAGAAGTAGGAAATTGAAAAGCTTACTCACTATTTTGAATGAAAATAATTGGATCAGTGGTATTGAGGCTGATGAAATTAGTCGAGATTTCAACAATCATTATGTTCTCAACCTTCAGCATTACAAATTCTTAAAAAGTATTCACGAGGAAGTAAACGCCTAGATCATTTTTGGAATGAATTAATTCTTACACACACCAATCCACAGTCAATAGTAAAACTGTTCAAGATAGTCATGGTTTTATCTCATGGCAATGAGAGAGGTTTTTCAGTCAATTCTGAATGCTTAGTTGAGAATATGAAAAATGAAACTTTAATTGCTCAGCGGTTAGTATATGACTATCTTAAGTGAAACAAATGGGGATGTTGCAACTCTTGATGTTCCAAAATCTTTAGTTCATTCTTATCGTAACTCGCGTTCAAAATGGTCTGAAGAAATTGAAGGTCGAAGAAGCTAAAATAACTGAATCAGAAGATTTGAAAAGAAAACGTGTAGCTAATGAAAAAAAAGATTTGGCATTAAAAAAAGCTAAACTTCTAGCTGAGATTCAAGTTATTGATGATCAATTTAAAAATCTTCGATGATTTTTATATACAAAATATTAAAAGTTTTATTTGTTCTAGTTTATGCTAGTCATTTGCTTGATTGTATTTTACTAACTGTAAATTATCTTTCATAAGATTATTGAATTAGTTATAAAATACCAACTATGGAAATGTACTAAAAATGAATTAAATTATGATATTCAAATAAACATGTTTAAATATGTCTTTTTTAATTTTTGTACCAGATTTAACAATTTTAAAGTAATCAAATCTTAAATATTTTAATTATGTGAATAAAATTTCTAAATCAGGGAAAAGTATGACAAACTTCACTGGAAAACCTGGAAATATCAGGGAATTTTGAAATCATTCCTTTGTGGTCACCCTGGACCCGTCGCGGAAGTGCAGCAGATCTCAGTTAATGGTCCTAAATTCCTATTAAGTAATGGACATATGTGCAAACAGCTCAAAAGCGAAATATTTGGAAATTTGAAATTAAAAATAAGCAAAATTCGAAGTTACAATCTATAAAGATAGGCTCGGGTGACCGGTGGTTCTATGGGAGAAGGTGGTGGTGAGGGGGATGGGTGGAAGGAAAATTGGTCCTTTCTTAAATTTAGATCTGGTGGTTGTCTGGTACCCAGTTGGTACTGATAAGCCAGTTCCCACCCAAGTTCCGAAATACTGCTTTTATCTGAGAGGACTCTGATGGTGCGGACCGAGAAACGTATTAAAAATGTTGGTACTATGTGTGGTGGCATGATGAGATACAGGGTTCTGGATGTGTACCGATTGTCTGTGTCCATTTGTTCTGATGGCCAGTGGATTTGTTGAGTCCAATGTAGGAGGCTGGGCAATGGTTACAAGTGAGTTGGTATATAAGGTGGGAGGATACACAAGTGGCGAGTCCTGTGATGGGAAAGGTTTCCCCAGTTATGGGGTTGGTAAAGGTGGTGGAAGGTGGGTGCATACTGCATAGTTTGCAACAGGATCTGTTGCAAGGAAATGAACCATGGGGCTGTCTTGCAGGCTGGGAGGCCCCGTATTTATGGACCAAGAGTTGGTTGAGGTTTGGAGGTCTGCTAAAGCAGGTTCTGGGTGGATGAGAGAGGATTTTAGGAAGGAGATTTCTCATCTCAGGGCAGGCTCGAAGGAAATCGTAACCTTGCCGCAGGACTGGGTTGACAGATTCCAAACCCGGGAAGTATAGGGTTATCAAAGCTATGGTTGTGTTAGAGGGTTGTGAGCTGTTGACAGGTTGAGTGGGTTGTGATGTGGCCAGTATATATGTGAACAATAGGTGCTAAGTAGTGAAATGGATAGAATAAGATAAGGAAATGAGCCACCATTTGCCTTAGATGATTATTGTGGACCGTGAACACAGATAATAGACAAATACACATATGCTACAGTAATTTTTGGCTCTTAACCCTTTATCAACAAAAGAACATTGTAGAGGGTGGATATTGTAAGAGACTGCCTCCAAAGTGACTGTTGGCCAGAAACATGGTGGGTGTAAATTCAAACAAAGTACAGATAGAGGTGTAGTGATTTAAATCTAACACCTGAGCATTGCTAAATATCAAAACTGTCTGGTTGGTGAAAAGAGCAAAATAATATAAAAAAATCAAATCTTGATATAAATAATCAAAAATAAATAATAATAAAAAAACTGAAAATCTGTGAAGTTAAACGTCACCTCTGGTTAGTGGTTCAATATAGTTAGTGGGAATGAAGGCAATGGGAGAATGGGAAGAAAAAAATTAACTTTTACTATATAATTTCATAAGGTCACTCACCTCGATAGCTATTAGCTGGAAAATGGTGACGGCATTGGCCAGCCTTTGCCCCCAAAACAGCGACCAGAGATACCATTATAAGAAATTCATCGTTATGTCCACAATTTAATAGCTAAGCAACTACTACCAAATTAATAGCCATAATACAGTGATTACTTTTTATTTTCGTAGTGTTTCATAGGGAAAAAAAATATTGATAAATTTTGCGGCTGAAAAAAAAGTGGATCTGCTTGTCACTAACATGTTGCTAATGAAAGCAACTTAAAAAAACTTTTAAAAAATTATTCATGGTCTCTGCTGAAACCACGAATGACAATTGTTATTCCGGCTTCGAAAAATTTCAGTCTAATTAAAATTTTCACTAATGTTGTTGCTTGACCATAGTTTATGCATTATGACTTATTTGCTTCTTAGGGATTTTACTGACCACTTTCGTTAATGGCTTTTGTTCATGTTTGCTGTACGTGAGTTATTAGGTTATTTTAAGTGTACATCAGACCAAATATATTATCGAATCGAGTATTATGGAAATTAATTTCTTCGGAGTTGCTCAACTGCTTAATAATATGGAATGTGTATTAAGTTCTCTGGACTTTACAGATACTATGACCAATGATTATATTATGAGTGTTTTCCCAGTCTCAATAAGAGACAATGTGATGCTTTTGAAGCAAACAGGATTTTTTCAAGTAAGTTTCTATTTAAGCAATCATACGGTTGCGCTATCGTCCCTGTTCGTGTTTAATACCTACCTCTATTAATGCTTCTGAGTTCTTCAAGCTCAAGAGATTTTATTCACCCCGAAACACTGGTCAAGTTTATATTTTGTCAAATCAGGTCAACCTGTCATAATCTATCATCCTAGAAATTGGAACTATTCTAGACCTGTGAAGATACCCAAAAAATGGTCACGGGCTTACACTAGTAAATAATAATAATCACTGGGAATTATCTTGAACTGAGACCAGGAGGTTGCTTCATGCTCAGTTTGTATTGGCAGGCAATTTCCCACCTTCTGAGTTCAGAGAAGCTGCTGCTGTTTGTGACAACTCCAATAGCACGGACCTTGAAACAAGAAAGTATTAACACGGAACTCAAAACAGTTGCTATCAATGCCATCTCCTATGACACAAATAACTTCATACTGATGTCTAGTCAGTGCAAGTGTTATACACTGGCAGATATAAAAAGTGTTACACCGAGATGGAAATAGTGGAATTTTATAAAACTTTGTAGATATATCCAGGGTTATAACTAGAAGAAATAACAAAATGAAATAGATCAGACAACGTTTATTCCATTTACATTCACGAGTTAGTAAG
Source organism: Vandiemenella viatica (assembly GCA_031002005.1). Taxonomy (NCBI): domain Eukaryota; kingdom Metazoa; phylum Arthropoda; class Insecta; order Orthoptera; family Morabidae; genus Vandiemenella; species Vandiemenella viatica. The sequence goes on from JARYHS010011408.1 coordinate 279,442,713, forward strand.
AAGTGTGCCCACCACGAACACCTCTACATTAATGGATCCTTGCTGGCAATGAATCAATAAGTGTTCGTATGTATTCTTAGGAAATGTCTCTCCATGCCTACATGACTTGTGCAGTCAGTTGTTGTACAGTTTGTGCTGGATGACCTTGTGACTTAATGTGTGTCTACCCATGGCATCCCAGACATTTTCTATTGGGGATACATTTGGGGACCTTGTGGCTCAATCCTTAGTAGTAACACTTTGCCAGGCTTGTGTGAGGCCGTAGTATGAGGATGGGCGTTATCCTTATCCCCAAAGAAAAGTGAGAGAGGCTATTGAAATATTCAAACATCCAAACAACCTCAATAAAGATGGTGGTTACGGTATTAGCCAGAGTTGGAAATGTGTGCTGGATAAATAATTAACTCTGGACCCACAGATATTACATCGTAAACAACATCTCTGGATAGTCAGACCATTGACAGTACTAGGCACGTCGGTCTCCAGAAGATCACAATCTGTAGCAGATTCGACACACGGCCCTTGAAGAAGACCTAAGACTTGGTTGAAACATCGGAAAAAGAAGAATTAAGAATATAGCAACGCAGCGATAATCCTGTAAGCATTTATATTTGTAATTAATATGATGCCTCCAAAAACAACAAAATTCTTTATAGGCTGTTATTATGCCTTCAACAACTACCACCTCACTCCTGCTAATGTAAATGATTGCCCACAAACCATGACACCAGGAGTTGGACCTGTGAGACGTTCCAAAATCACAGCAGGGTGGTCACTTCGTCCACTATGCCGGCTTACATATTCTCTGCTACCACTTTACCATAGACAGTCGGGAGTTGTCATTAAACACAACTGTAAGCCATTCATGTGTTCAGTTGTGTTTTGCAATACACCAGATTAGACATTGCTGGCAGTGAAATTGCATTCATGGAACACACTACAAGGGCCAGAGAGTTAAACCCAACTTCAAGCACTCGGTTTAAAATTTTACATAGAGTGACTCTCTGTACCCACTGCTTGGATTTTGGGTTCAGTTTGTCAACAACGGCCATCTGCAGAATTTGACGATCTTTACATGCTGTTTATCCTTCTGTTCCGACCAGTCTGAGTACAAGAGCCTTCTTGAGTCCACCATGTAACAAGTCTCTGTACTGACATTTCAGTAAGGGAGATTTCACTAAATGATGCACCCATTTCAAATGTGCCAGCTATCCAATCTCTACATTTGGGTGTACGGGGCCGTCTTTCTGCCTAGGAATGCTTTATCACAGAGGAGATGTGGACAAAAAAGAAGAAGAAAAGAAATGCTACACCACAGCGTTAACCACTTATAAGTTAAACAGCATATCAATTTTGCATAGTAATTAGCCCCTTATTTCGTCATGTACAACTTACAATTTTTAATCATTTAATACTCTTTGTATGGTGATCCTTGGGACCAAATTTTGTAGATTTATTATTACTCTATCTGGGTGTAACACTTTTTATTTCTGTGAGTGTTTAAGTATATGACAGAAAGAGCGAATGTTGAGATTTCGTTAATAAGGCAACTGCAAAATGTCAAATATCTATGATAGGGGGAAAAGTGTGCACGGGGATGAGGTCTGGATGATATCTGATGCCTAAGATTTGTTGGAAAGCCATTGCCAATGGCCACCTGTCCAGTAGCAGTTACATAACAGGACCTCAGTTCCATTCATTCCCTCCCTCCCTTTTTTCCCAGGAAGGTGTTCCATGCATTTCTCGTTCTCGCCTCGCATTCGGGAGGACGGCGGTTCGAATCCCCATCCGGGCATCCAGATTTGGGTTTTCCATGGTTTCCCCAAATCACTCCAGGCAAATGCCGGGATGCTTCCTTCAAAAGGCCATGGCCAAATTCCTTCCCATTCCTTGCCCCCATCCTTGTCCCCCATCCTTTCCCGTCTCTAAAGACCTCGATGTTAAAAAGAGACGTAAAGCAGTTAAAAAAAAAAAAATCCATGCATTTCTAGAGTACATTCTCATGGTGGGTCACTTACAAGCTTCAGTGAATTAGACAAGTAAATGTGGATTGAATGCAGTATGAGCAACTATTCTTTGTGAAAATTTTTACATGATTTTGCTGTCTGAAGGACATAGAGATTGAAATATTTGCATCAGTCTGTTGATAGTTTTGGCTCAAATACTGGGTTTGTAAACATTAATCACTATAGACTTTAACAGCTGTGTTTACCATACTGTGTTTTGAATCCTTCTCAAATTTGTATCTGTGTTGTCACATCGTGTGGAATATTCAGTAATAATTTTTGTATGTTTATTTTTTTTAATTGTTATTCTTTTTTTAGGTGGAAGAAGACCCAAATGTAGCCCCTCAGGCGTCTGATGCAGGCTTCCAGTTTGATCCAAGTTCATCTATACCAAATGAAGGGTTTAAATTCTGATCAAATTTTAAAATAATACGGTTCCAATGGACTAAGTTTGAAAACGATGGTTTAATATAAAAACTAAGTGGTGTTACTGATCCCCAGCTGCTGGAAAGAGGAAGCTGATCGCAGAATCCAGTGCAAGAACGATAGTAAATTGCTTCCATGTGTAAATAGATCTGGGAACTATTTATGACCATGTTATTTTTTTTAAATGGCTGAACGTGCAGAGTTTTTACACCAAAATAACTTGCATTTGTAAGTATTGGCTTTTTAGTGAGAGGAACTGCTTTAAAGTGCAGCGATCTGGAATGCTCATAAGCAGAGTTAGTACACATTATTGTGTATAACGAACTAAGAATTAAGTTTTTCCTATTTTATTAGAAAGGCTCTAATGTGATCTTCTGATTGTTAAGATTTCGCAACACATTGATATATAAGCAGATCAATCTCTGGCATAATAAATCTATTGTTGTTTAAGTATTTAGGTAGTAAAAAATTTGCTTTAAGGTGATATACCGAATATTCATCTACATCTTTAAATAGTGCATTCTGTTTTTGCAATGCAGAGAAACTACTGTGCAAGTTGAGACACTCTGAATTCTGGTAATGACGGTCAGAAATTTTTCACAGATTTAGAACCATGTGGATATATCAAGATGTGGGTGATAATTATTTCACAAGTATGATTTATAAGTTCAGAGATGTTTGGGATATTTCAAACTTTTTGTAACCTGTATTGCAGCTAAAATACCATTGCTGTTAAGTTACTCCTGTTGGCCAAACATAATGCTCATTAATTTTCATGGAATTTCTTTCCACGTTTTCACTGTCAATTGGCCATGATTAACAACTTCTCAGTGCTGTCATTGGTATGTTACAATATAAATACTGAAATTGTTAATTATTTTCATTTTTTAATTTTTTGTAATGGGTAATTCATGGCTTCTGGGATAATAAAGTTGATTACAGTGTTTCAGACTTTGTTTAGTATTTTGATTATGAGTTAAGATAAAAAAAAACTTTATCGTCCCAAAAACCATTTTTACTAAATGCAGTGAACTGTAGCAATAAGACTTTTATGTTTAAGAACTTTATTCTTGTCATACAGCATGTGAAATCATTTTGTTGTGAACAATGAATACAATTTGCAAGATGTAAGCTCCTGGCACATTATTCCTTATTGTGACTAAATAATCTTGGACTACTGTTTTGAATTATAGTTAAGATTCTTACAAATTAGTGTGAACAGTTCATGAATTATACGAATATATTTTGAAGTGTTTTACTATGTGCTTTTACAGTTTTTACTTTGTTTTTAAAAAGTGCTATACAATTATTTATTCACAGATTTACATTCACAATATTCATTGAATAAGGTCTTGTCTTGATTTGTGTTTTGCATTCTTACAGTAGTGTCTGACGGAAAGTTTACTGATAGCTGCAATGCTCCCCTAGTGAGTGTCAGTCTTGAAGCTGTTTCTTCCAGGGGCTGTGTACCATACATTTTCTGTTGTTTTTTGTGGCATTTCTTCGGCTGTAAGAACCAAAAATGTTCAATATATCATCCACCATTGAGAGATCACGCTTAGACTCTTATTTTATTGATGGGCTACATAAGAAAAAACTGTTCCTCAAATAGGAGATAGCAGTGTTGCAGTTATAAAATTTAAATAGTTTTATTTTCTTGGAAATTTATTGATTAAGATTTTATGTTGAGACTGAAAAAATGTTAGCATGGCGGACTGAACTATTCTACTTTGTGAAGGGGAGTTACAGTAGTGTGTGCAATTTAAACATATGAACATCATTATGGTAAGTTACTCTGGTCATACTTCTGATGGGGTAACATAGCTGCAAGTATGTCATGTCAGTTATATTAAATAAATGCTCTTCCCTTAAAATGCCAATTTCAATTTAGATTTCTCATGCTACATAGCTGCATTTGTCATAAATAATAATAGCCTGAGAATAGGATCTAGATTATGTATAATCAGTTCTATTGTGTACTGATAGTTTAGGATTGAATTATATGGTTTAATTTATTAATTAAAGAACACTTTCTCTTCTGATTGCTTGCTTGAATATTCCGTTGTTAAGAGAAGACTTAGTAAAAATATATATTTGAATTCACCAGCAGGCTGGTGAGTGAGCGTAGGTAAAAGTTTAACTAGTAGTAATTGTATTTTTTTTCTTACATGGGAGCATATAGTAGGAGGAGTGGTTGGTTAATTAATTATGGATAGTAAAACTGATATTATAATTTAAGTCTGTTATATGGACTCAGTCACAATAGGCATTTAGTAGTGAAGCTTGTCTTATTAAATATTGGAAATTTGACAGATAGTGCTATTTGTCTACGCAATAGTAATTCTACTATATTTTTGCATGCGTACTTTTGCATTTTTCGTATGGCATCACAACAGGAAATTGTGAAAGAAATGACTACAGGATGGACAATGTTTGTGCAGCACTGCGCAAGGCTGGGTTATCAATTAAAAGCTTGAAACGGTAATAGTTATACGGGCAGCTTTAAAAAAAAGTGTAATGATACTTGAGAGAAATATCTGTTGGATGTTTCTGTACTACTTTGTCAAGCCTGGTTGTCTCTTGAAAAAACTTAAAACAGTATTAGGTAACAATGAAAGGAAATAAATGCCACGAGGCAGTATTTACATGGAAAAGAAAGGGAAAATACAACCAACGCTCACCAAAGTTGAAGGCAGGAGGGCAGCAGTAACACAAAACAACATACAAACAAAGAAAATACAATATTTTGGGTGAAAACCCATTTTTCAACTTAACAGAGGTCAGGTGGCTAGGCTTGCGCAAGACTTGCATTCGACACAGCCACTCAGAGAATGCAATAGACCATTGGAGGTGGTAGGGATGAGCATCAATAATATAACCGTGAGTATAAGATACATTAAAATGGTTGAAAAAATAATAGTAATAAAAATATAATTGAAAAATTTTGAAAAATGTATATGAATCTATTGTGCTGGCCAGTGATGGGTGTATAGGGGTGAGGATGGAAGATATTAACGGAAATTAAGGCCTGGGGGATGTCTAGTCTGCAGGATGTGTTGATATGCCAATTCCCACATGCTCACCATGTCGGTACTCACAATACCCGTGACCTTAATAACTGCTTCGCAGTCAGAGCCATTAAGAGTACTTCCAGACACTACCTCCCAATCTGTAACTTGAAAAAGGGGTTTTCACCCAAAATATTGTATTTCCTTTGTTTGTGTGTTGCTGATGCCCTCCCCCCTTCAACTTTGTTAAAACAGTATTAGTTATATAGGCAGCTTTAAAACGGTGAATTACACTTTCAGTTTAGGACATGTTCGGATGCAATTTCATCAATGATTAGCTGTTTAATAAGAGCCCAAGCACATCCTGTATTGTTTGTACTATGAATTGTCACTCTGCACATAACACTATTCCTCATTGGAATTAATTTCGACAATAATAGTGTAAGATGTTTTGTTTAGTTTCTTTAACATTTATGTAAAGATAAATGAACCATCTTGATGATAAATTCGGGGTATGTAATCGGCAAGGAAATAGTCGGAATTACATCTTTGACTCAGAATTAATGGTATTTGGTTAGAATAGGCAACCACAGATTATAAGAGAACTACAATGCTTTCTCTTCTGCAAGTGACTAGCTTCTTATCAGGGAGGTTAAATGGGGAAAACTTCAGAATGTAAGAGAAATCACATCAAAGGAAAAAATCTTTCTGTTGGTACCTGAGCATTAACAGGTGGTGATGTTTACTAATATTAATTAATGACTTTTTAATGTTCTGAATCAAAGAAGCTGTGTAAAGTACTTCAGTTTATCTGAAAGTTGTTGAATTTTAAATGTGCTTCAGTAAGCTGATTAGTGTATGTTAAAACAATAAGTCTTCATTATCTTGGAAAGTTCCCATCTGCTGGCTGGATCTGGCTTGAGCATGTGCATCTCCATTGATTCATGTTAAAATAATACTGGTGTTAATATAGTAACAACTCTTTAGCTACTTTCATGCTACCTCTCGGGGCCCCCATCAGTGGCAGCGCCTCTGATCTGAAACAGTTGCTTACCAGTAGAAGTACACAAGGCAAACTCCCAGTCTCAATTTGAGTTAATATGCAATGTTTTCCCAATATTTTTCTTCCTTTTTGCACCCTTGTCTGTAGTTTCCATTTTTCCTTTCCATTTTACAGTTAATCGTGGAAATTTGACGAAATTTAAAATATGTTTAACACTATTTATGTAAGTATTTATTTCATTTAAATATTTATTTGTATTTTGTCTCGTCATTCATTTTTTTTTTAAAAATCCTTTTGCATACTTTGGCTATAGTCTTAACTTCAAACCCCATTCCTTTTCATCTTTAGTTATCAATTTCTGAATCCACCACAACATCTGTAAACTGTGACACCAAAAATTGCTGCAGTTTGTCTAGCTCTACCACTCGGTGTGCAGCGTGTTCTTATGCTGATGAAAGTTATACATCTGGAATACAGTGTTTTATGTGTATTTATATCAGTTCATGTTGAGGCCGTCCTTCCATCAACTGCAGTAAACAATGGTTTATTTCTCTATCCTAATTTATGGTATAATCCGAAATGGTAATAAACTTCAACACAATATGATTTTACAATTTATTTTGCACAAAGTAGTGGGTGTAATATATATTTTTTAATGCACAAGGGTAATGTATAGTTTGCCTTTGTTAAAATATTATCGATATATTATAAAAATTGATTAAAAAATTAAGCATTGGATTAGTTAAAGTTGTTACCTAATTTATTCATCTGAATTTCACTGTACACCCCCTTTAAATACTTTGCGTCTTCTGTCATTGATGCCCATTTTAAATATCTGTGCATTATTTGTTTAATTATTGTAATGGAAGATAACTTAACTGTAAATTAATATCTTGTAAATTCTGTACAACTCTAATTCTTTAAAAATCTCCAAATATGGTGTTTGCATTCCATTTGTGTCACAAGTCTTCTTATTCTTTTCTGTAGCATCAAAACATGGTGGAACAACCAGCAGTAAATTTGCTAATATGTTGTCTACAAACTTAAAGCTTTCTTTAAACCATGTCTTAAGCATTCATTCATTTAGGTCATTAGAAGATAGGTTTCAAAATTTTATACAAATTTTGCTGTTAGAAACATAAATGTAACTTTCTCAGGTAATGTCATATTAATTTATGAATGTATTGTTTCATATTGTATATGTTAAGTTTTTTCATTAGGATTTGTGAGGTGGAAATTTTTTTATCCTGGACTCCCTAGCTAAGATCATAATTTGAAAGTCTTTCTGAACTGATCATAAATAATTCATTTTCTTCTTATTATTTTTTTTTCCTTTAAAAATAAGTTTTTGGAGCAATTATTCTCCTGAATAATTAACCATTGTTTCCACTTTCTCCTTTTTAGTGTGTGTTGCTAAACTCCAAAACTTAATTTGGACTACTAGGAGGCCTGATCTTGGTAGTTTTACATATTTGTCCAAATCCTTTGATTTTCAATAGTCACTGCATGCCCATCATATACTTCAGTAATTTTTTGAAACTGGATGTAAATTGCTAGTGGATTTAAGTAAATGACCATTTCTGAAAGAATTATGTGATTAGCATTTAGTTCTGCCAAATGCTGGATTCTTTCCTAGTTAGGAAAAAAAATAAAAAAAAATTTGTGAAACTTGCACAAACTCTGTTTAGAGCTGCCATACATCTTGGCGACAAATAGAAATAGGTTGGGATTGTATCTGTGGAAATGAAGGGTTCATTGTTTATTTCTACTAACAGCTTCAGGATTTTGATATTGTCTTTGCCAAGTAACTAGATATATTCAGAAAACTGATATTCCTGGTGATGGTACAGGGTAGTTGAACGATTCTTGCTTTACTACTAAGATGGCTTGAAGGCCCTAGCTGACATTTGATCAATTATTGGTTTACTAAAATAAATCACCAGGAATTCTCTGGATGAGGAGGGACGGGAAGCAAGCCTTCAGTCTCTATAACTTTCCTTATGTAAAGTTTGTGGTTCAGATTTGTCTCTACTTATCACAGCTCAGATCACAAATTTTATTTCATTATATCCAGCATTATCACAGTGGTCATTGTACATTAAGATGATATGTATGAAGGCGGTCCGATAAGTACTTAGCCTACGAAAGAAAAAACGAAAATTTTGGGAAAGTGGCGATTTATTTCTCAACATAGTCTCCTTTTAGCTTGACCCAGCGATGCTCCAAAAATACGTTTTCTGGAGATCTGCGAAGTAGGCCTCTGTGGCGGCGATAACCTCCTCATTCGACTCAAATTTCTGCCTGGCGAGTGTCTTCAAGTTTGGAAACAAAAAGAAGTTGTAAGGGGCAAAATCTGGAGAATATGGTGGATGGGGCAGCAGTTTGTAGCCCAATCCTACCAATTTGGCCGTGGCGGAGGTGAGCTGGTTCATTGTCATGGTGGAAGAGCACTTTTTTCTTTGCCAAATGGGGCCGTTATTTCTGCAATTCGGCGTCGAATCAGACCAATAATTCAGCATAGTAAAGCCATGTGATCTTTTTGCCCTTCTCCAGGTAGTCAGTGTAGATTGCACTTTGTGAATCCCAGAAAACTGGCCATCACCTTTCCGGCCGATGGGACAATCTTCGCCCTTTTCGGAGCATTTACGCTGGGTAAAGTCCACTGTTTTGACTGTTCCTTGGTCTCTGGTGTGTACCAGTGGATCCATGTTTCGTCGAGTCACGTAACGACGCAGAAACTCCTTCGGATTGTGCTTAAAGTGTCAAACACTGCTGTGAAGTGGTCTCATGGTTGCGCTTGTCCGGAGTGAGCAAACGCGGCACCCATCGCGCCGACAGCTTTCTCATGCCCAAAATTTCATGCAAGATATGACCCACACGGTCTTTTGAGATGCCTGCTGTACCAGCAATGTCGCGCACCTTCAATCGGCAGTCTGCCAATACGAAATCGTGGATTTTTGTCATGTTATCCTCCTTGGTAACCATTTTCTGGGCACCTGGGCGTGGCTCATCAAAAAACGACGTGTGACCACGTTGAAACTCGTTAAATCAATTTTTGACAGTCGCCATTGAAGGAGAATAGTCACCGTACACAGCATCAAGTGCTCTTTGATTTTGCTGCGCGATTTTCCTTCCAAAAACAAGAATCGAATCACCTCCCGTTCACACGCGGTCAAAACAAAACTTAAGAGTCCGATTTGGCTGAAATTTTAACAATAGGCGTCCAAGATAATGTACTACACAATAATAAATTTCTCTGGGGACAGTGGCACCATTGGGAAGATAGGTTAAGTACTTATCGGACCTACCTCGTATAATGGTTGTAGGAGTTAGTTCTGTAAAAGATTCCAAGGTAACATGAGTAACCATTATTCATTATCTATTTCATTGATACTTTTTTGTGTTGTGAGTAAACTTTCTCTTATTAGATTCTCTGAGTATTTGTGTAGGATGTTTTTAAATAACTGCATTTGATTTTGAATGACTGGAATTTTTATTGTTATTTAAAACGTTTCTGAGGAAAGTAAAATTTCAAAATCAAATAACTATTATTTATTTGACTGATATATTTCGTATTTACCTACGTTTTGTCTAAATTTTTTCAGAGTTTCAATAAACTTCTTCCCCGTTTATCTTTTGTCAAAAAATTCTTAGGTTATGTTATCACTTTGTTCCAGTAACTGCCAGAGATAAACATCAGATGCCCTCCCGCTTAAATGAATTTCTGTATCTAGTCATTGTGAATAAACAAAAAGCAATATATAAATTTAAACAAATGTAACTTTATATCTTTTTATAACTCTTCCTTGCATTATAATTTTTATCTTTGCTGCAGATAGGATTCACTCTTTATTTTAACAATGTAAATGAAAATAAAATAAAATTGGCTTATTTATTTGAAATTTAAACTTGCCTTTAACAATATCAGTGCAAATAAAATCAAATGCAGTTTTTTACTTGAAATTTGTGGCTAGCTGAGCAGCGCTGACTTGGCACCCAGTGCAGCTAACACTTCAGGTATTATCGAGACTCGCCAAAAGAATTAACACAAGTGAAAAGGTAATTGTTCTCCAAATTAAATTGAGTTACAGGACCAAAGACAGTTGTGTATCAATAACCTGGTGTTGCTCCCTGAATTGTGACCTCAAAAGGCAACTTTTCTTTTCCATGACAGTTAGGGTTTTTCAGCATTGTCACAAGTTTTTATAGAGTTCGAGCTCTGAAAAAAAGGTAAGGAAACATTGAAACTGTGTATTCCAACCATGGAATCCTTCAGTTGCATCTAACTGACCTCTATAGAGAGAAATCTAATCACTTTACTAGAGAGTTTTCTAAGTCTCACGATAAAACTGTCTGAAAGCTGTGCTACCTTTTTTTCACGAAAATGAGTTTGTCATTTCTAAAATCTAGTGTGAAACACATCTGAATGCAGTTCCTTCCTAGAGTTTCAAAGCTGATTGACTGAAATGTTGTCATTCAATACTAGGATTTGTTGCCACCTGGGAAGTATGGAAACTACTTATGTCTTTATTGACTGAGAAACCCTGCATGGTAGTTTGATCACGTAAATGCCATTTGCCATGCATTTCACATCTGTCATGACTATCTTCATTTCCCGGTAATCCTATTGAATAAATGTAAAAACTGTACCAGGAAGTGATTTTGTTTACTTCACACATAAACAAATCGATGCTTTTCCATATGTTATTAGTAGTTCGTTAGCTTGTAAAAATTCTGGCCACGATTGGGATTCCGATAGAAAGATCTTTCTATCCCAGATCAGATACCTAAACCAATAGACAGCCATCAGACCACTTGTATTACTGAAACAGCTATTTAATTTTATTTATTCTGAGTTCAGCACAACCTGCTGGACATCGTTTTTCATTCACTTAGTTGCATATCAGACTGATGGCTTTTGTTTTTATAACCAACAGCAAGCTGATGAACAGCTTGTGTAAACGAAGGCTCTTCTGGTGTGTTGCTACATGTAAATTTCGCGGGTTCACTGCAGGATAGTGTAGGTGAAAGACAAGCTTTCGGTGACTAACTCTACCGCCATCTTGAGGCCTGTTGCTAACGCTGCGAGAACCAGAGCTGCTCTGGTCGTCACAGCATGAGCACCAGGCCTGAATATAATGGCAGAGTTTGTCACCGAAAGCTCATCTTTCACCTACACAATCAGGCAGCGATCCCGCCAAGATTACATTGCAATATGTTGAATGCTTGATGAACTAGGTTCTGTCTAGCCCAGTGCCTGTAATTGATCATCACAGTCATGACATGTCCATGTGAGCATTAGTGTCATAGCTGTTTACTAAGACCTTGAACTTCATTAATATTGTGCCATTCACAGAAGCACAAAATTTTGTATTCCTGTTTATTTATTTTACTTCTGTCAATTTTAGGAAGAATGTACAGTCTAACTCTAAGCTTGTACCAAAATTAATTGTTATTAGGTCAGAACAGTAATAAATTAACATAAAAACAAATTGGTATTTGGAACTTCAGAAGGATGGATGTATGTTATTGATTACAATGCTTTAAATAATCATGTTTGAGATTGCTAGCTGGAGGTAATACAATCTAGCTGGACAACTGAACAGATAGAAATATAACTATTTTCTGTGGATTCATATAGCCTGTGAACTCACAATTCATTTGGAATTTGGTAGTATTGTTTTGTTGCATAATTACATACAATATGGTAACTAAAAATTCAGAGTACTTTGGAACCTGAGGAGACCGCAGGAGCTCTGGATTTGCTATAACAGGTGTGTTAATATGGCAGTTTGAAATCATTACCATGAAGGACAAAAATTACAAGATGACACAAGAGTACCAGTGTGAAGTCTCTTTTGGAGTAACTAATTAAGTCTGTTGGTCTTATATAACTAAAGTTTAGATAGCGTTCATTGCTTTCCTTCCATATCAGATTTACAAAAACTAATGAGTTTGAACATTTTAATACCTTAAAGCTTCACATTTTTCAATTCCTGCCTGTATAGTGTATATTGAACAAAGATTTAACATTTTGTTGTAAAAGTGTCAATTACCAAATGAATTTAAAACTAGTAGGATATTTCAAATGTTCAATATCTCATCAATTTAAAAGGGAAATGTTTGTGTACTGAAATTAAAGCAAGAAGGGAAAAATGTCCTATTGTGAAGCAAAGATTCCATTTGTATTTAAAACCATTTTTTTTAGGTCCTGCTATGAGCCATTACAGGTGAATAACATAGTTCCTCATGCACAATTTACCTTATAAAGAATTGTTACGAACCAGCGTCTACATTACCTACCTTAGTTTTCGTGTGTAAAGTCTTCAGCGATTTTGCACTGCTGGTTCGTGGAGGTTCCCAGGGAACTCTTTCTTCTGGTACAACCTGCAAAAGTAATTATTTTGTATATGTTTTTGGAGAAATTACATATTGATTTTATATTACTTTTATACCTGTGTGGTATTTATTTTTTTTGGATTACAAGCATAACAGCGGGCTTTTCTATCGTTGGACACTTCGGATGACGTCGTGGACACGGATTGATGTTCTTTCTTGCGTGGTGTATAATAGATGCCAACGCGATGAAGGAAACTGTGGGAAAGATTAAATTAATCTTCATTGCTTGAAAATTAAGATCATCGTAAGCAGAAAGATTAATTACTTTGGTGGAGAAGTAATCCAGTGGTTGTCTAGGCGATTAGTTCGCATTATACAACCCATTCGTTGTAATAGTCTGAAGTTATCATCTTCTATCCGTGCACATCGTTCTTCCTCCCATTGCAATTTTTTGAGTTTGCACCAGACGTGTTGTCTAGTCAGAGGAGGACTTGCATCGATCGCGGGAAGTGCAGATTGGACCTGTTGCCATTGATGGTTTAAATGCACGAATGTTATAAACTGAAAACAATATGCCACGATTGTTCACTTACCTTTCGTCTGTGACTATCGTATCGCCGTTGCTGCCAAGGTCTAATAAGTAGTTTCTCCCTACGTGTTAACATCGCTAGCCTGTTTGAACTGCTGCTTGGAAGTGTATTGATCAAACAGGTAACCAGAACTACCGACAATACGGAAATCATCTTGAAAAATTGTTTTTTGAGGCATGAATTCCGTTACTCTTGTCCGCACTAATCTATAATACCTAGATTTTGGTTACAGAATAAGACGGCATGTTAAAAAAAATAAGTTGCCATAAAATAATACACGCTATTTATTTTTACTAGTGGAAGAGAGAAAGGAAAACAAAATTGTTTGAATGTGCAAAACGCTATGAAATTTTTATGCATTTAAGGTTTATGGAGACATGTGATGTATTTGTTTCTTAAGCTTTTGATGCCGAATTCTTCGCCTGTTAGAACGTATATGTAACTACTGTTTCCAGAGGGGAGGAACTGGCAACTCAACCTCGATATCGTCCGCTTGGAAAGACTAAACGTATCTTAAAAGTTCACAGCTAGGAATACTGTTTTCTGCCTTTCTAGACCTGTTCTGTTGATATTTTCTTGTCTCTTAGTTACGGTCTTATGACTTGTAAGACGTCGAAAATGTGAAAATATGTGTATTTATGTTGGCATTACGACAATAATGTGGGATGTCGCCGATCTTAGAAATATTATCCTCCCCAATTTTGTACCTAGCTTAAAGTAGCAAAAAATTATAGGACGATGTTGTATATTACACTTTCTTGACTTCTAAAGAAAACTGATGCGATCAAGTTTTATGGAACAAAATTACGAAGGTAGGAAATTTGTTTTAGTATACTTAAAAGTAAACAAATTATTTTCTTTTGTTAAAAATAAATATTTCAAATTGTTTTATTAATAATGGCACATATGTCAGTACATTGAATTATTTCGTTCATTAAAATTGAAAATAAACACACAAATTGATTTTGAGAATGTGTCTTAAGTTCTAGTTCCGTAAAAGAAAGCAACTAGAATCATTATCCTAATCAAGTGATCGCTTCCTAAGAACTATTTTCTTTAGTTCTGAATACGTTATCTGAAAAGACGCGTTCGTTATCGGACAAAGTTAAACTTATTTTTATTTTAGGTGATATTGTTTTATTTTGTAACTTCAGATTTTTTTTGTAAGGGCTGAAGTAAGTCTTACCAAGCGTCCGCGGTGTTATTCGTTCTTCCAACAATTTTTATTTAAAATGGCTTCTACTGGCGATACTTTGTCCATTATTGGTTGTTAGCTACTAAAAAAAAAAGCTAAATACAAAAACCGAAGTAGTATTTGGTGTTTTGATTCGGCGAAAAAGGAAGAACATTGTTCTCATATGATTTTAATAATTGAACTGAAATTTACTTAGAAAGAGATCATAAAGTTTTCAAAACTTTCGCGGAAACCACCTCGTTCGTCGCGATATGTCCTGGAGCCAAACAGGGAGTAAATACACAATACGCTCACAAAGTTGACAGCGTTTGATGCCTGTCCCACAGACGCTCAAGTATATTAGCGCAAACTCTGCACAAGTATGCAGATAAAAGATTCAACAAGCGTTAGTTCACTTATGCAAGTCAAAATACTAGTGGATTGTCGTCCTACACACTTGTGCAAGTTTTCAGCTTCTGCATATATGTCAAATATGCAGTTGCGCGTATGGCCGACCCACTGGGTACAGACAGTGTATCTGCCAAGTCGAGTCAACGTCAGCACTGCCTATCCTCTCGAAGCGACTTGGACCATTTTTGTGCCTTAATATCTTCGGTCTGTGTGTTGTTACATGTACCAAATGGATGTTAGAAAACTTGGTAAAACCAATGAATTTTATTAGTTTGGAAGTTACTCGTATGCAAATATCACTGATTTTGTTGCTCGCTGGCTGACTGAAGATCATCAAAACTAAGTTCTTCTCCTAGCCGCAGAAAGTGGGAAATTTTGCACACTATAAATTTTTACCCCGTATCCGTTCCAAACAAACAGTCTAATGACTCGATGATTAAGGCGTCAGAGGAGATCGAAAGCTCCCCTGTTCTAATCCCGGTCTCGGCTGGGAATTTCAAGGGCTCTTAATCCGACCATCATCTCTGTGTAATGTGGAGTAAGTCGCTTTCAATCCTAATGTCTTTGTATATTAGATTTTTACTATAGGCGAAGCTTACTAAGTTTAACTAAAGTGTTAATTTTACTTTGCTCTTCTCCTTCCTTGGAAGTTAACGAAATTCGAAATTTTTAATGGACCGCAACACTCCCATCATAATGTCACTGTAGTTTCCGTGGTGCAGAACCTTATAGTTGAGCGGTAATTCTCGGGCCTGGATGTTGAGAGTTCAAATCCAGATTTTGGTTTTCCATGGTTTTTGAAACTACTCCAAGTGGATGCTGGGATGGTACTTACAAAACCCCATGGCCTAATTCCTTCCGGTTCGTTGCCTCCAGTCCTTTCCCGCCTCTCATGTCGACGAGCGTAAAGCCATAACGATAAAAAGTAATTTGGTATGCATGTATAGTTTTAGTAGGAGGAAGGAGCCGACGATCCCCACCCCCGTTTCAGAACCGGCACCCAAAAGCACATTGTAATGAGGCTCAGGCCACGTGCCGCCCTACTCCACTGGAGCCCCGTTAAGGGAGCGTCCATAAACCACGTAGCTTCATTTTGGCCTCTTGTGAACCCCCCACATAACCCGACGTGGCGTTTGCCGCTGCGCCCTCCCCCCCCCCCCCCATCACATAGCTCGTAGCTTTTTTCCTCCCTATTAGTTCTAGATATTTTGTACTGTTTTCTCTTGTCAGACTGTCGTAAATTACATATGCAGATAGTTAAATGACAGAAATAAATATTCATATGGCGTTGTGTGTTCTATACCTTATTTGAACTGTGACAAATGATATGAATAAGAAGCTATGTTGCTTGGATTGGAAACTCTCCCATCCCAAACGTAGCTCGGCGTAGCTTCCCAGCCAACCGCTCCCCTCCTAGACGGAGCCACGTAGTTTATGGACTTTCCCTAAGGACAAGGTAGGCTCCCTTCAGTGGAGACCTACCCACACACACTTGCTAAACCCCATGGCCTGCCACACTCTCATCAGTCTGCAGAAATGTGTCGACATTGGGCGTGTCATCCGAGCATGCTTTTGAGCTTGGTGCTTGATAAAGAGGGCTACAACAAGTTCACGCTCTCATTCGAGGAAGGGTACATGTTGATAAAGGAATTGGATGTGGTGGCCAATTGTGTTGGCGGCGGCGCCCATACCAGCGTCCCACTAGGCGAGCACACTGTTTATGCCGGTAGGTGTCGGGGGTGAAAGCGTTGTGTTTTCGCCACAATACTGATACTGCCAGCGGTGTCTCCTCGGTGAGTCTACATGGTGGAACCTCGTCGATCCGCAATCTGCAGTGACAGCTACATTGGCCATACAGAAAAAGTGGAGCTACCAAGTTTCAGTATACTACAAGGTATTTGTAGGAGAGTTAGCTGACAAAGTGCTATGTCACCATTGTATGCCCTAAATAGTGACGTTAATTGATGTAAATATCAAGAATGCCCAACTGAGTCATGTAACATATAGTTCGGCGTTCGACTTAGTGCTATTAAGATATAAAATAATCGTATATAAAAATTTGTCTTTAATTATGTCAACAACACTGTAACCAAGAATTTTAAATGTGGTGAAGATAAAAGTGGTTAATAAGATGCGAAACTTACATGAATTAGTACGCCGGGAAACACTCACACATGTACCTTACAAGTTTTTTTTTATTTATTTTTTTTAACGCACATATAATAAGAAGTGAGCTACCAGCTTTCAATATACTGTATTGCAAGGTGTTTGTAGGCGAGTTAGTGAACAAAGTGTTATTTGACTTCTAAATGACGTCAGGTAATTGTTTCACACATCAACAATGTTCAGCTGAGTCATGTCATACGGTTCGACATTAAACTGTGCTATTAAGAAAAGAAATCATTGCATATAAAAATAAATTTAGTTTAACGATGTCAACACCATTGTAGATCAAGAATTTTAAACGTGGTAAAGATGTATATGGTTAATAAGATGTATCTTACAAATAAAAATAATAAAGCATACATTTAACTTAGTATTTTGTTATTTCACCCAACAATGAACAAATACGTTTTGAACAGCGCATGTAGCATTACAAATTAAATTTGCTTTACAAAGTGTTATCAAATCATTCTTCTCTAGTTCTCGTAGTGTAGGGCATCGTAAATCTTCTATATTGTAGCAGACCTTCTTCCTGATAATCTTCTGGAACCATTGAGCCTTCTCCCATCCTTTCACGTAAATAATTACCTCGTCTTCATTAGTTATTTGCACGTAGAATAGTACATAATTTACTGAAGGAGACATCAGTATTCCATGGTAATTGTGTGTCAGCCAAGTAACTGATGGCCCATCACCTCCCACGTTTTGGTGGTGATACAGTTATGCAATGTGCAGCGATAATATTACCAGATCGTATTACTCACACAGCAACTTCTTTGAAAATTAAGATTCCATCATTCGTCTTGAATCTCTCTGTACGTTTAGGAAGATTGTCGGCATGGTAATGAGCTGGAATGCCTGGGTGCTGTCTTCTGTGTCAGTTTTCGCACAACACCAGTTGAAGGTACATATTCTACAATACGATCTTGTAGGATCAGACATATTGGCAGGGAAATTCCCACTGCTATCAAATTTCATATGTATGTCTACAGGCCCAGTCTTAACTGTTTCATTTTGTTGTGAACAGTCGATTACAAATAGAGGTGTAGTTACACATTCTTCACATTTTAGTAGTGATGAAGGATGATCATAGTAAGACAGCCAGAATGCTGCACACTTGTCATACAGCACAGTCATTCCATTTTTCTTAAATCCTAAATTCATGTTATCATACGGGAACGCTACTTCATTTAGGAATACTTTGGCATTGCAGAGGTGACAGTGGTCAAACTTGTCTGCATTTTTTTTCCCGTGTTACGTTTTCTGTTTGTTTGAAAACCCAGAGCTAACATCCTAGGTTTCTCCAGTTGTATTGTCTTCAAAGTTCAAACTTTTGTCTTTTTTATAGGAAGCACTGGATATTCCAGCAGATCCCAACTTCAGAGATGAATACGTAGTGGCGTAGCTAGGTTAACGAGGGCCCCGGTGAAAAAAATTTTGTTTGCTGGCAAGGGGGTGCCCGAGCTCTAAGGGGTTTAAGGATCTTCCCCCCCCCCCCCGATCCTCTGAGCTGAGCTGCGCTTGGGGGCCCCTGTGCACGGCACCGCCTAGCCCACCGATAGCTACGCCCCTGTGTGGCTTCCGCTTTCTATAATCTTAAGCAAAGCCAGTTTTTCTTGGTCGTTACTTGCAGGTGCCGCATCATCCAGGCGACTTTATTATAGGCGAATCTACTCTTTTAAAGATTTCAATTGGCTTGTATGTATGAATTTGTAAAAGCATACTCAGTGGAATATACATATCAAAGTGACCATCCCCAAGATCGCGTAGACTTCATCCAGAATTGTTCAACACATCAATTTGTTGAGGATCAACAGAAATAAGCGCCTTTATTGTGCCTGTGATGCCAACATTTCTAAGTAGGTCAATTTCTTGTCCATTAAGTTCTAATATAATTTCATAAAACAGGAACGCGACAGTATTTGTAATGAGAAGTGAATTTGTTGCTCTTGCTCTTGTTCTTTCTTCTTTGATGAGCCAGAAACTGTTTACGAGTCTCCGAATCGTCAAATTCCGCACTAGAAGTTATATCAAGTGCCTCATCCATATTTTACAGTATTTCCCAACGACTGTAGGAAGAGCTCGTTGTCAGATGTTAACTGTTTCCCTGTCGGTTCACGACGAACAACTGTAAGATTTGTGCTTCTTGTTATAACGAGCGCCAATTCTTTATACGTAGTCTCAGAGTAAAGGTTTTCCCCTCTGAAATCGACCAATTCGCCGTTCTGGTCGACAACTCGAATGTGAATGTTGTTGAACGTTTTCACAGTAATGGAAAGATACATTACATTTGTAGTACTTCTACAACATTTACCCTGGCGGCTCTATTGGTATAAACTCTTGTAGTGATTGTCCCTGCTTATCGTTGACGTAATTTCATGTACATGCACTTTATACATATGGTGTTAACTTTGCACAGTGTAGTCTGAAGTATGAAATCCAGGTTTTAACACTCGTTTAGAAAAATGGAGCAGTGATCCAATTGAGTTTGGATTAGTGAAGTCAACTTCCACAGGTGTTTTGTAACTCGTACTTGAGTGTAATATTGTTTGCTCAAATAACCAATATCTCATTATTAGTCTGCTTAACTTAATAATTTGCCATGTAGTCAATATTGTATGATCCTGCGAGTACTTAAATCACTTTTTTCTTAAGATAATGAAATTTATAATTTGACTCGTCAGCGTTCGTGATCGAGTTGTATGTCTGAAAATATAATAGTCCAATTGTGTACTCGTCTTGACTCAAATCTATCGGTGGAAAGTAATCACAACTCAAGACCAAACTGTTGCCTGATAAGCAGAATGTCACAGACATGTGTTATCCTGACTGAGGTTCATGAAACACTGAAGTCAAACATTTTCGTACAGGAACTTTTAGACACAAGTGACTACATACATGCCTGCCATATTCCTACATTGTACAGAATTCTAATGCCTGCAAAGTACCGCAGCAATTCCAATGGAGGGGTTAAGTCGCCAAAAGTATTGAAATATTTAACAAGCTGTCATTGTGTGCAACCCAATATGTTCCACCATTTTCAGCACTGTCCAAATTCATGATTGCACATTCACGTTCAAGAATTTTTTCTGGTAACCCATCAGGCATATCTAAACCTCGAAAATAATGTGCTGTATATGCAAACGCATTACATATCTACATATTTCCTCGTCAGTCGCTGCATTGACCCCTTTTTTTCCCCTTTAATTCAGATCCACCGTTCCTCTATGATTTCAAATAAAGACCTTTACTTTTCGTTCCAATCGCTTCCATAGTCCCATTGTGTCGTTTCTCTTTGGCCGACTGCTTTTTTGCTTCTTTAGTTGCTTTGACTGCTCTGACTATGCTCGCGACTCCTTCTGCAAGAGCTCCAGCTGCCGACAATCCATTAAAAATAAGTATTGAAGGAAGAATACAGCCCTCCTCCTTTTTGATACTTGAATCCAGATTCATTTTAACAAGCATGGTTCTGTTAACTAGAAAACCAGCAGCTCGTTCACCAAACTTTGCATTTTAACCCTCATTATGTTGAATCCGTCTCCACGAGAATATGATCAGCATTACGTCTGTCCACATCCTGTGCATATACAATGTCATGTTTCCTGCATGTAGCATGTAATGTATTGATTCCAGTTTGACCAAGTTTCAACCGCTTTTCCAATTTCTTTCCAGGTCCACTAAACTGGTATGTAGGAACGTGTGCTTCGAATAGCATTTTTTCCATGAGCTTGTTTAAGTAGTTGAGACTTTTTTTTTTTTTTTTTCCCTCGGAGGCATTGTTATCGGCTGAAGACTTTACATTTTAGCACGCCTGTATATAACCAGGGTTGCCTGAAAACTTCGTCAGTTTGTGCTTCATTAAATAGCAAGCCAACATTACCTTTGAGTAATGTGGATGTTGAAGACACCAAGAGGAAGAAGAACGGACCTCAGTTCCCCGAGACAGTGAGGGCAATAGTGTGCGGACTTTCAAACTGTGAAAAAACCAACCTAGTACTTTCCCTCCTGGATCACCCCAATGGGATTAGATTTAAAAATGTATATGTATTTCCCAAATCATTGTACTAGCCAAAGTATCAGTTGCTGGAAGAAATACTGAAAGGAAATCAGTATTTTACATTCAACGACAATCAAAACGTACTTCCCAATGAAGCTCTACCAAATTCCGTTTTTGTGTTTGATGAAGTTTTACTTGAAAAACAGGAATAATATACGAGAGTACTTTGTATGCGGAACTTCAGTTAGTTGAATCTGTTTACTTGTGTCAGACATACAATCGGATGCCGAAATAATTTGTTAGATACAACGCAAACTTGATTGCACTCTTTAAATAGGACGATATGAACTTCAAACACATTTACAGTGACCACGTTAATACCGATATGTCATTCAACGAGTTTTAAAACTTATATGGGTACTGCTGGAATGCAAGTAAACATGGATTTGTGGTTATTGACAAAGACTGACATTTATCATGGACGATACCGCAACGGATTTGATTCATTTTTGAATAAATCAGCAAGCAAACTAGGTACTGTCATCATTACAACCATAGACAAGTTTGGTAGAACATCTGCGATACAAAGCAAGAGAGAGTTGATGTACCCGAATCAACACATACTTTCTTATGAAAGAAGGAAGTTTGGGTTGTCGAGGTAGAATAATCAACCTTGAAGCTGACCTAATCGATGAAGATGTAGTAACCAAACGATGCTAACAAAGCAATTAATGATGATTTATTGTTTTTAAAAAACGATAGAAGTGGCTGTTGTCTTAACTGATACGTTTCAAGGTCGGGTCACACTAGACCGCACCGTCATTTTTCTTATTGTCGTCACTCACTCACTCGATTGAAGTGAGTTCAAACGACACCGCGTGTCTGCCGACACTCGGCCGTGTTGGCCGCGATTATTTTGGTTTATTTTTTAACGGTGCGGGCCGGTGTCGGGCTGCTGTCGAACTGGTCGATATGGAGAAGTGTATAGGTAGAGTTCGGAAATGTCTGGTCCTTTACGACTAAATATTGTTTTAGCGTTACTGATTGCTTTAGAAAAGTGTCATTTTTTCAGCCTCACTTCAGGTTCATCAGATGTTCGTAAAATGTAGGTAGAGTCATTGCATGTTCGCATTAACAAATCAAAGCTTTTCCAAAGATGAAGGTCGATTTTAAGGCCTGTAAAAATTGCATCCGAGACCCGGATTTTGAACCGGACCTTCCATACCCAAATCACACGCCGCAAGCATCTGAATCCAGAAGTACTGAAAAATGTGTATTCAATCATATAAAAGTACATTTGTGTTTTGGGATAGCAAAAATAAATTATATAGATAAAAAGTACGTTTATTATCCAATGAAAGCTTCACGGGTGTCCAGCCGGATGGAGTCACCCGTGAAGCTTTCATTGAATCAATACGCCGGGAAAGTCTCCATTCACATACGTTTATTATTTTTGAATATTTATTTTTCATTACATCCAGATTTGTCTCTTGACTCAGATGGTAACGGCGTACAATTAGGGTACTGGAAGTCCCTGTTTCGAATCCCTGTCTCGGCTGTAATTTTTAGGGGTCTTAATATTGACCTCTGGCAAAAATTTGATTTGTTAATGCTAAGATGCTAGGACGCTCTGTTGTTCGAATTTCACTTTAATCTGTAGGTCTCCTTTCCAAATTAAGTGAGAACAATAGAGGTGTACTGCGCGGCTGAAAAGAAACTCTGTGACTGGAATTTTTAGATCACATGAAATTATTATTATTTTACAGAATCTTTGCAATCTGTATTTAAATTAAAATGTATAATAATCTTATCCATTTTTGTTCGAAAAAATATTGAGTGAATCGAAAGTAATAGCAAACCAAAATAAACACATTAAATGTGAAGTGAGAGACGCTTGACATCTCATTGTGACTATGTAGAGCTATACGAGAATCTTTCAATTCAGCATAGTGTGACGATCATTTTTAAAAACTGCGTTGTGATACTATTTTTGTGCATTAGAGATCAAACAGTGAGGTGATAACAGGAGTCGGGCAAAAAAAGTATTTTAACATAATTTATTATTTCGTAGATTCAGAGGCGGCCCTAGCAAATTTTTCAGGTGGTGCGAAATGTCAATGTGGCGCCTCAAATCTGTAATCGCTTATTCGCGGTTAAGGTGATCATATAGACAGAGTGAAGGTAAAATACATTTCTTACACCCTACTAAAATTAAAAATGCAAAAGTTTGTTTTCTTGCATATTTGCAAGTATTTCACGTCGAAACAGCTGGATAACTTAGGATAAAATTTGGAGTAATGTATTGGCTATCTACTTTTATCCAGATCAAAAAAGTTGTTTCCACGGGATTCGAATACGAATACGTATATGAATGCGTCATGAATTCCAATTGAACAAAGCCGAATTCAGAAAACAGTCTTGATATATTAACAATAACTCAAACTTCAGAAAGGATAGCAATGGTATGAATGAGAAACAACAGCTGTATTAAAGAAGACTATATGTTTGAAAAAGTTTATTTCCGCTACTATGGCGTACTCGATGCTCACATCACGAGTACGCTAGTTTACATAGCTTCTAATAAAAATGTTTAAAACAAACAAAATAGGAAATAAAATAACTAAAAGGCCTTATTTTCTATAGATAAAATTGCAAGATCTGAAAGTATATCTTGAGTCCGTAAATAAGTTTTAATTTACTGAAATTTCGTTCTCATTCAGCGACAGTTAGAGATATGGTCAACAAAATTCTATGTGCTGTCCACACATTCGGAAATGCATATATCCTGAAAACCATTTTTTTCATAATTTATCGGTATAATTACGTAAAACGGTTCTGCTGATTCAAGCCCCATCAACAACAGTTTCAGTTAGAAAGTTCCTCAGCCATTTCACAACCCGATATGTCACACTTTTTTTCATTAGTTAAACTCATTTCTAAATCTGCACGGGATTATTCCAATTATTACAATTCAAGGATTGTTTTGATAATGCGTAAGAAGGACATTATATCATTAAATTGACTGATGCGTTCTCAACTGTACCGATTATATGCTAAAACACGTTCATTGTAAAAAAATTCTTCGGGTTCTGTTGCTATTTCATCTACAGGCTAGTACTAAAAAAAATCTCATTTTTTTCTTTGGGATCTGGCAGGCTTAATAAAAGGATACATCCCAGTCTGCGAACCAATTCCTGTAGCTGTTATCAGAGCAGACGAATGGCCTTGGTACTCTCTCTCAAATTCCTAGCATTTTCCCAGCAATAGTGGAGCGTTTCATGAATCTACTTTCATCCTGGATACTCTCCCTTACCATATTTACTTGAAACAATGTATTATACCAAGTCACTATTGTAACTATGAATTCAAACTGCTCCTTCCTCTGTTTCAGGGACAAGGCCTCTGTTGCTGCAAGTGAATAATTCGTTTCCAGAAGGGCGTCACCAACTGAAGAATAGTGATAACGAACTGCAGCGTGGCTAGAAATTCTATTCTCATAAGATTTTCGATTTTGTTTTTGCGATAGTCCTTCTAAGTTCTAGACTATTCTAGACTACTACTTCCCATCACTTTGTTGATCGAGAGAGTCAAAAAATATTCTTTAAAGAAATCCGGACAAGGAAACCGGTCTAATTGATGTTTTGGAGTCACCTGCTATTATCAAATTTAATGACAGCTAAATGGATTAAAAAATGTTTGGGAAGATATTGGTTCAAAATTCTGCTTTGGGAACACCTTTGTTTCCTCCTGTCATATTGGATTCACTGTCATATCTTTGGCCACGCAATCGTTCATATCCAAATCGAACTTTTTGCAAAGTATCATTAATATACAGGCCAGCTCCCGGGTCCGAAGAGTCACTTGCCGGCGCAATGAAACACACACGCACTTCATCTTCATTAGTATCAACAAAAGCAGTGTTAAAGATAGTTGTTCGACGTGACTGACAACAGGAGTTCAATTCAGTATGATGGAAAAGTATTTAGATGACTTAACCATAGTCAAGATGTTATTAAGAACTTCATACGTTTTAAACTTTTTTCCAAAATAATAGACGTTAGTCTCCTTATTAGCAATACGGCGGAGATGCTCAATCACAGTATCATATTTTCCTAGCAGTTAGTTACCATTATTAGAAGTATTTAGTGTTTCAGATCCAAAGTTTCCGCTAAACAAGAAATTATTACATGTTAAAAATAATATTTTTCACATCACTCATTCGAGGATAGCAGCCAACCGTGATTTTTACTCTTCAATCTGTATTTACAAATGCTTGTCTATTACACTAAAGTTCTTTAGTCGAATCAACGCTTCTATCCAACTCAGCATGGTGTGCTGGCGAATTGAGTAAGTTTCGTGAGATTTTAGACTCCTTGATAAGTAGCTCCGGTCATCAAATTCTTCTTTTCCCCAATGAGAATGAAACCTTCTGTTGCATAAACAAGGGTAAAAGCAATAAACTTTATATGCAGACTAGCTGATACCCACGACTTCGTTCGTGTTTGTAAAAAAATTGGATTGACAGCTACCGACATCTAACCACCATAGTCCACGATGGGAGACTCGATGCTACTACCACACACAGACGCCAGTCAACTGCGCTATGTAGTTCAGGCAGCAAAGTAAAATATACGGACACACATGTCTTTGGTCGAAATACAAAAATTTCCTTGATCGACCACTTTCAACCACCATATCTCCCACAGTTACCGAAATTCGGCCAACGTTGTGATTCAAAAGTGACTCTATGTTACTACCACACCAAACACCAGTGATCTGCGATAGATAGTTTTCGCTGAAAAGTGATACACCAAGACACATGCTCCTTGTAAGAATTACGACTTAAAATCTCGTCATTACTCCTGAAATCGGTCCCTTTAAACACTTTACGTAGAGAATCATTAAGTAAGTCAATGGACTTATATCGTAAATCAATAGGATTATCTGCTTTGCAGAAATATGAAAGTGCCGCAGGTTGACCACTTTCAACCACCATATCTTCCACAGCTACCGACATTTAACCACCAGAGTACACGATGGGAGATTCACTGCTACTACCACACACAAACATCATGGTCTATCCTATGTATTTGTGGCAAGAAAGAGAAGTATAAGGAGACACAAATTTTGGGTCGAAATATGAAAACGCCCTGCATTGATCAACTTTAATCATCATATCTTCTACATCCCCACAGCTATCGGCATTCGGCCAACGTTGTGCACGACAGGAAACTCCATGCTACTTCCTCACACAAACACCAGTGATCTGTGCTATGTATTGGTGGCTAAAAAGTGAAATATAGGGAAAAACACGTCTATTTTATATATATTTAAGATTTCGAATAAACAAGCCGTCTTAAATGGCTGTGGCGGATCTAGACGGAGGCAAACCGGGGCGCTTAACCCGGGCGTCAAAATCATGTTTAAAGGGGCGGTAAATGACAAATTCGTGGGCGGTGACCTTTCTTAGCTCTTCTGCCCTGAGTGGCAACCTTCCGGGGGCGGAAAATCAAAGAGCCGTTTTAAACTGCTGCAGGCGGCAAATTCATATTTGAAGAGGCGGCTGTTGCAGGTCTTTGCCCTGGCTCGGAAAATTCATGGACCTACCACTGGTGCATGAGCTGCAAGACTACAGCTGAAAATGCAGGAAACAGATACAGTACAAGAATCGCTGCGCGATCCCGAAGAGTGCTAATTGTGGGACGAGTTGTTGTTTTCTTGAATGGAGTAACTTGAGCTGACTCAGACTATAGATTAAGCGGAAGCTCTTACGATTATAAACTCTTCTGGATGATTAGTGTATTTAAAAAATATGTGAACGGCCAGCTGGGCTATTATATAAATTATTTTTAATTTTTTGCGCAGAGGATCTATCGCTGCATTTTCGGCGCCCCCCATATGGCGGCGCCCGGTGCGGTCGCACCGCTCGCACCGCCCTAGGGCCGCCCCTGCGTAGATTATAAAGTACGGCTACACAAAATAAAGTACAGTACGTATTCTTTAACAATGTACGGGTGGTAGGCGCAGCTAAGATCCCCAAATCACTCTTAAGGTAATTTTTTAAGATTAATTCCGTGAAACAACCAAGTGTATACGTAAAAGGAGACTGAAGGCTGCGAAGGAACCCGTCCGTCACACGGCCGTGCTACGGACCAGTGTGGACGCGAGGGGGGCGAGCCGACACTCGGCCGAGTGTTGGCTCGGACGCGGTGCGGGCTGGGTACGGTCTAGTGTGGCCCGACATTCGCGGGTCGAAATTATTGTGAAATCCCTGTCGATGGTTTATTTCTCTCAATAATCAAACCGCAAAAGTTTTACAAAAACTGAAATGGGTTTATATTGGCTATGCAGCATGGTTACTCAATGTGAAGCGAGGCGATAAACTTTTTTCCCCGCATATAAACCCTTCGAACCATTTAGAGTAAAAATAATTATGAGATATAAAATAGTACAGTAACATGTCACACGCTTTATTAAGCTAAACATGTTATCATAAAGGCCAGGAGTGGAAGTTACTCGAACTGAAGACGAGTCAGATTGAAACTTTTTCATAGATTGGTTAAGATCTATGGCGGATACTAAGTAAAAAGTTTTAATACCTCAGCGACTTCAGCAGCAGTAGCAGTCTTCTGACTCGACCAAAGAGTTAATGAATTCACTAAAGCGAAGTCAATTAGATTATGATTCAATGTATGGTGTTCGAAAGAAGAATGATTCGCTATTGATTGGCAATTCAGCTATGTCTATTGGGGACGATATTATTGTACAAGTTATAGACAGCACTAAATATGAGAGAACACAAGGCTTAATAAAATTTTTTTAAATATATACCAACAAGGACTATAAAATCTATTTGGGAATATTAAACAGTACGAATCTCTTACAAAGTGCATATCCATTGTTGATTGTTTGTTGGGTTAGGGGAACGAGTCCCCTAAAAATACGTCTCGAGGTTGTTAGCTCCGAGGAATAGGTTTCCAGCCGCACCTCCGGTGAACAGACGCTGACCACTCCGCCGCTTGTTGCAAGTCAGACGCGGGATGGATTTTTCTTGAGTTGCCTCTTCCGCTAGTTCCGCCGTACCGAGAGTCATTCTCTCCGCCATCACTACCGTTGAGTAGAGATGGGCAGGTCCGAGATTTTAAAGGAGTCGGGTCCGGATGTACATCCAGCGCTGCGGACCTGCATCCAGGTTCCATGTCCGCGGACCTGTATGGGTCCGGCTCTACAATCGGGCGGGCAGAGTGTATGGCGGAACTGGATCTGTGCGGACCTACATCCAGTTACATGTCCGGCGGAGTTGTATGGGTCCGGTTCTACAATCGAGCGCGCGGAGTGTATGGCGGAACTGGATGTGTATGGACCTACATCCAAATACGTGTCCGGCGGACCTGTATGGGTCCGAACCTACAATCGAGCGTATGGTGGATACAAATCCTACCAAGGAGAACTGCAGTATGAGTTATATCGTGTTCATCCATTAATTTATGAAATGAAAGAATATTAATTCTGATAATTTTGTTTTATTTTTGTCTGAAACTCACAATTGTACGTAATATTAGAAAATCACAGCATAATCAGACTTGATAATGATAAAAGTAAAAGTAAAATTTCTGTGGGCTTCTATAAGAATAAAATGAAATCATTTCTTAATAATGTTTAAGTACTACTAAAAAAAATCGAAAGTCTTTGTTAACTGTTAGTTTTTTACTAAAAATGAAATTATTCAAGACTCAACATCTTGAGATAAATATTGCCTTTCCACAATATACCAGCTTAAGAAACAGTTTATTATAAATGAACAAAAAACAAAATTGCAAGTATAACTTATTTTAAACTGTGAGGGAGAAACTACGTGAGATTTGTTCTTATATTATGTATAGTGTTTTGCTCTGTATGCTATGTGAAACTATTTTGATTGAGTGAATAAAACGTTGACGTGAGTGCTAAATCGAGTGCGATACAATGCATTTTAATCAAACAGTAATATTTATGTTTTGCCAGCTACCATAACGTGTTTTTGGTGCTTTCAAAATCTTTATTTTATTTTGTGCAATTTCAGAAACTTTTAATTTATTTGTAATTTTATTTAATATTATTTCCAATTTACCTGAACGTATTTTTAATCAAGATTTAATTCTTAGTAATAATAACCGATTGTTCGAGCCATTGTTAGAAGTTCTAGAAACGACTGGATTATAAAATATTTCTGTAAAAGCGGCCAGCAGAGTAGCTCGCAATAATGTCACATAATCATTTATATATATTACTAACTGTTACCCGCGACTTCGTACGCGTGGATTTAGAATTTGATTGTTAGAATTGGATATACAAAGCTGAAAATTATCTAAGATGTCCCAAACAACACTGAGTCGGCATAATATGACGGGAACGCCATCGATATACCATTCTACCTTCGAACCTGTCTTATGACTAAAACTGTTATTCATATCGGAAAAAGTATCCTATTTCGTTCCCAAATATACAAATTATTTCCTTGTCATCGGTATAAACATATATTCATCAAAACGTAAAATAAAAAAGATGGAGACTCACTTTCGCATACACAATATTATTAGTTTAGATCATACAAAAACTACCTGTGGAACCAGTATACCGTGAATAAAGTTAACGCTTTCTAGCGCCAAAGATTTGCCAGAACATGGTATCCTTACTATAAAATCCTAGACTTGGCTCGAACTATGAAAAACAATTCATAAAAATATTTGTGCTCCATGGGATTAGATCCCGAAGCAACGCTGGAGGATTTATAAGAAGCAAACTCGTTACCACTACGCCACCCTAACAATGCTGGAAGCAGTTGCGCATTACAAATATAGATATATATTATGCGTTTGTCTTTCACAGTTGAGATAGTTTTCATAATTTAATGACAATATGTTCTTATTTATACATAATATAGTATCCCATCTCGATCCTAATGTCAAACAGCATCTTCCCGTCAAATTTCATCACGATCGGAGTATCCGTTTAGCCCAAGGAACGTAACAAACAGACAAAGACAGACCGAGTTACTTTCGCATTTATAATATTAGTATAGATATGTATAATGTTCCTTGGAAACTCTACGAACCGTGTTTCTGCAATAAAGAGATGTTAAATGTATTATCTGATTTGTCCTTAAGCCATCAGAATTCAGAAAGTTAAAAATTCTAGACACTTTGTGATCAATCAAACTGAACGTTAAAAGTTTAATAATACTACAACGCATTAAAATTACAAGTTAAATTATAAGTCCATTCTTATTTAGCACGAAAAACACTCCTCACCTTAGAAACACGAACCCGACCAATAAAAATGTACTACCGGGTTTTAGCTACCCATTGGCATTTAATAGTTATTGTAATTATCTACTAGTAGTCAGACATTAAGAAATAGTTTTTCATTTATAATCTCATCTTTAAACAGAACTGTAATCCAATCGTACAGTAAATGACATTAAACTCTTCAGAACACAGATTTCAAATCGGAACTGTAATGAAAAACTGCGTTCCAGGTCCGCGGTTGCAGGTCCGGCCGTGGTTCAACCTCCGGCCACGCGAGAACTGTGGCGCTGTTACAGGTCCGACTGGAAGCAGGTCCGACAAGCTCTCGGATGTACATCCATCCCTAGCGCAAGTGATACGGGTCCGCGGACCTGCATCCATCCGGACCTACCCATCTCTACCGTTGAGGTCTTCGCTGTAGTCCTAGCAAGGAGCCCTATAACAGGGTGCTACCATCCAAAGCCAGATGGACCCTGTTTTTTTTTTTTTTTTTTTTTTTTTTTTTTTTTTTTTTTTTTTTTTTTACGAGGTTGATACTGGATAGTGCAAAAGAAAACAAATCGAAGAACTGGAGAAACAGGCAGCCACAGTAGGACTACATATATCTTATGAAAAAACACAGTTCATGACAAACATCAATGATGCTCCTCAAAATCTTAAACTTCGCAATGCAACAATAGCTAAAACAAAATGTTTTAAATATTTAGGAGAATGGATAACGAGTGATACAAAAGAAAAGACTGCAATAGAAACTAGAATACATAAAATGGAAAGAGCATTACATATGACAAAGAACGTATATAACAAAAAATCCTTACTAAGGCACTATCAAGCAGTGGTTAGACTAGAAACGCTGTATTCGGCAGAAACACTTAAGCTAACAAGATATGGGGATCTTGAAAAACTGGAAAAAGTAGAAAGAAGAATCTTGAGAAAAATACTGGAACCCAAACCTAATAGTAATGCTGAATACAAATTAAGACCAAACCGAGAACTATATTCTAAAATAGAAAAATTAACAGTTATAATGAGGAAAAGAAGAAATTTTACGGGCACATATACAGAATGGATAGTAATAGACTAACAAAACAGATCTTCACCCTACTGAACAAATACAAATCCAAACCCACATGGTTCACTGAAACTGAAAAGGACATGAAAATTGCTGGAGTGAAAGCAGATATAATAGACAGCAGAACACTTTTTAGAGAAGTAATTCACAAGGCAGGTTTTCAGGAGAGACAGAAATACATCAAGGGAAGGAAATGGACCCAGGAACAAAAGGAACAACACCCTCAAAGAATGAAGGAAGTTTGGAAGCAAAGAAAATTAAATACAAAGAAACACAGCCAAAGTTGATTTACCGTACCCTCCAAAAGGGTTATTCGGAATAATAATAATAAACAGTACGAATACCTACAGAGGAAAATTTAGTCCATCTGTAAAGTTCATAAACATGCAAGCAATGATAAGTTTAAAAACCTCTCTAAATTTGTCTGTCAGTCTGGATCTGGCCTTCTCCCCCATGAAGGAAGGTGTGTATTCGTACGATCCTAATTAACTTTTTGAAAGACTGTGGTTATTTACATCGTCCACATCAGCAGGAAATACGGCACACTCCAATGAAATTTTATCAGTGATTAAAGAACTTCATGAGAGAGACATCATTTTAAAACATGAATCAAGTTTTAACAGCTCCATAGACATGCAAGAGGTAATTTCCCAAGAAGAAGTGCAATCATCAAAGGACTTGACGACTTGTAGCAAGCTGATATTGTGGAAATGATCCCAAACTCAACTAAAAACAGTATCTACCGATTGTGATTGATACATATTAAACGTTTGCATGAGAAGTACCTCTCAAGACCAAGGCGGGTAGTGTGGTTGTCGACGATATAAAGAGAATACTAAGTGCTGGTCGTATATTTAAAAATTTACAGACTGACATCGGAAAGGAGTTTTACAATTCATAGTTTAGGATGTCATGACTGAAAAAGGTATTAATCATTCATTACCCGATATATACTCACCTCAAAGTATTAATATTTGAACAACTCAACAGAATTATCAAGAATGCAATGTGGCAAGAATTTATCAGCAGACGTGGTTCACATTGGTGGATTGAATTACTTCCTTAATTTATGTCCCGTT
Organism: Vandiemenella viatica; assembly: GCA_031002005.1. Lineage (NCBI taxonomy): Eukaryota > Metazoa > Arthropoda > Insecta > Orthoptera > Morabidae > Vandiemenella > Vandiemenella viatica. The sequence continues at coordinate 279,475,268 of JARYHS010011408.1, forward strand.
TCAAAAACAAGTGGCACAAGACCATCAAGATGAAATCTTGTGACGTTAAAGACAACGCAATACTTCCAACAGTGTACAGTCATATTAAGCTTAATATACCAGCAAAATTCAGATGGTGACCATGTCAGGATCAGTAGGTTTAAAGAACAGTTGGAGAAAGGTGACACGCCAAACTGGTCAACTGAAGTGTTTACCATCAGTAAAGTGAAATTAACAAATTCTGTAACTTATTTACTTATATAATAGGTAAAGAGATTGCAGGAGCATTTTACCAGCAAGAATTACAACTAAAAAAACAAACATTTTGGGTTGAACAAGTGATAAAGAGTAGGAAAAATATGATCTTGGTGACGTGGCTTTTTATTTACTCTACTAAATCTTGTGAGGTTTGCAGGAGGAATCACTGGTGATTAGGTTTTGATAAAACACATAATTCTTGGTTTTTGCAAAAAAAGATATATTTGGAAAATTGTAAAAAAAATGCTCAGTATATTGTAAATTCTTTAAGACACTTATGTTTCCAACATTGGTTGTTTTTTATTTACAAATCTGTGCTTGGCACAGAAAAAAATCTGTAAATGTATTCATAAAAAGATTTTTTAATAAACATGTGTTTCTAACCATTTTTCATAAACTAAGATTTTTTTTTTTTTTTACAAATCTGCACTTGGCACAGAGACAATCTGTAAATTTATGCATAAAAAAACTTGACTTCAGTTCTGAGAAATTGGAAGATTCCCTTCTAACATTGTGTATTTAGAAAATGTTAATGCAAAGATATTTTATGAAAGTTAATTAATTCCATACATTTTACTGCCGCACCTTCTCGTCTCTTTGCAGCCATACTTCTCTAAATCATACCGTGAATGCCTCATGATTTGTGTCGACTGGAGAAAATTTGATGACCATGCTTATCTTCCTAACTCCGTCAACATGCAGTATAATTAACTTAATCATGAACAAACTTAAGTTGCTCGAATGTCACACGTTTCTAATGTATTGAAATAAATAAAATAAGGGCATTTTGTGTGAAATTGTAATTTCCCCAACCTATCATTAATTTGTCGACTATGAGATAAAATTTCAATAAAAATTTGAAATAGAAAATAAATATGCATTATAAATTTTATGATAGCTAAAGTGATTGATAAAGGCGCTTGACTTCAGAATGTAAAACCCAGCATTCGAATGCCACATTAAAATGTAGGTCTCCTTTAACCAGCAGGATTAACGATTTACATTTATAAGGTGGGCACAACTTGGGAAAATCGTGCGAAAATCTAAAATCTTTCAGCGCTTCCGTTGGTGAAACCGTATATCCGCTTAAGTCCGTTTTTTAATAATGAAAAGAAATTAAAATATATTTATTTCCATAGTCTACATACTCTCATCTACTTTTCTACCTAATTTCCAGTTTCGGTCAAACGTTTCATTTTTTTTTTTTAAATTTAATTCTGGCGTCACAAGAGATATGCCAACTATGAAGAAGGCCAATCCACGACTGCAGTTGTCACTTCTTTGTCGCCGTTGAAAGGTTAACCACCAGTTCCACAATAGGATTCAGAATTGATTATTGTGGCTCTCGCCATAAAAGCCACTAAAAAAATCCCGTTTGATGATCTTTTGTGTTGAAATTGTCTCTTTGGCTTCCGGTTTAGTTAGCGACAATGTGTGTCGCAATTCCATTGACTGTCCCTTGGAATCAGGCGTCAAGTGATTTTGTTTCTGTCTTTTCGCTCCGTCAGCGCCGAAGTCATTAAAGGCGGGAAAGCAATAGAGAAAAGTGTTCAGTCTGCCAGTAAAGGCCCCTGCCAGGCAGACCTCAAACACAACGCGCCTGCACGCCGGGATACATATACGACTCCAAACAGGCGCAGAGGCATCAAAACAACCAGGAAAATAAATAGAACCATCTAGAGGCTAAGTGGGACCTTTTCTTACAGAGGTCGCCGTACTACCACACAACGGAATTCCTGCGCCAGGCCGCCTATATAAGCGTAGCCGACAGCTCCACCGGCAGTTCCAGTTCCAGCCTGACCGCGGAACCAGCGTATGGACGAAGAGGAAAGCGCTCGCCGCGCTGCCGCGCCAGGCGGGTCGAGTGCCTCAGTGCACTCGGCTTTGCCGGCGGCAGCTACGGCCCATCGACGACCCGGCTAACGGAAACGGACTTAGACACGGCGACAAACTGTATGGCAGCCACCACTACGACGACCTGGCAACGCGCACCGGACTTGGCCATGGACAAGGACGGATCTATACTGGAGACGACCACGCAACTCCCATTCAAGAAGAGAACGGCCGCCGACGGATCTGTAAGGATTAATCTGATGACGACCAGGCCTGCCTACGAACCAGCAGATGCTCGTCATCCCAAGAGACGTACTTCTCCGCCCGTAACGGGAAAAGCAAAGTTACCGAGGAACGAAACAGTGCACTAGTGGTACAAAACTCAGCGTGCCTGTTCAGCAACTGTCAAATGCTACAGCTGGCAAGGTGAAGAAGGCAAAGAAAAAGAAGAAGGAGGTGACAGCCCATTCGGCTGCAATCTATCCTTTTCAACCAACTTTCACAAAACAATCGAATACTGCAGCCAGCGTGGAAGAAAGACGCAAGAAGAAGCAAGTCAACCAGTCAAATGAAGAGGGCTTCATCACCCCACGACGTACAGCTAAGCCGCCCCCAGCGTTGGACCCGCAGCTGGTGATGGACACCAGCAATCGCTTCCAACCTCTGGACGACTCGGCGCAGCCAGCAGCGAAAAGATCATCACACATTCCACCGATAGTGGTACAGTTTGAAGATAACTACAAGTCACTGCACGACAGAGTAGACGCCAACACCACGGACCCATTCACCGCCAAAACTGCAGGAGGCGACAAAATTAAATTCACCTTTACTACAGAAGCTGACTATGTAAGAGTAACTGAAATGCTGACGGATGCCAATATTCCATATTACACCTTCCCAACAGGTGCAGCACCACTCCTGAAGGCTGTATTCAGAGGAATTCCTCGGTCATTCCCAACGGCCGAACTCAAGGAAGAACTGATGGAGAAGGGATTCAACATCCAAAGTGTCCATCAGCTCCGCAGACCGGGAACTAACGTAGCAATGCCACTATTCCTAGTGGTACTGCCGGATTGCCCGGAAAACAAATCCATTTTTGAAGTAGACTCTATCAGCCATCTCAAGGTCACAGTAGAGAAACTACGCTCGTCGCCCGGACCAGCACAGTGTTACAACTGCCAAACGTTTGGGCACGTAGCAAAGAACTGCAAGATGCCACCCGTCTGTGTGAAATGTGCAGGATGCCACGACTCCAACCAGTGCACGGCACAGAAAGGAAAGGACACAGCAAAATGCTACAATTGCGGCGGCGGCCACGTAGCAAGCTACAAAGGCTGCCCAGCGTACAAAAGAGCACGTGACCGACAGAGGGGCCTCACCACAGGTGACGGTAACCAACGCCGCAAAAGAAAACCAGGGGACCAGCCACCAGAACAATCCCAGCCAGGAAAAGGAACACCGAAACCCAGAAGGAAAGGACGCCTCTCAACAGACAATAGAAAAGCAGATCCCTGAAAACCAGAAGAAGAACAGACGCTCACCCAAGAGGACAGATGGACGCACATTTGCTCAAGCCTCTTACAGTAAGGCATCGGACCCAAGTCAGACTGCAATGGTGGAAGAACAACCCAACTCCTCCACATTGGGATCGGACGCAGCAGCACCCGCCAACAAGCCAAGCCCACAAGGTGCAGCGGAAAATCCCACAACCCAGATCCTTGCAAAATTAACGAGCATGATGGAGACGATGATGACGCTGATCACAAGCCTCGTGGCGACCTTAAACCAGCTGCCAACCACCATCCAAGCAGCAGTAACGACAGCAATGGCTACATTCTACAGCTCCAACCAACAACAAAATGGATAGAGCACCATATATTTATACAATCTCGTTCTGCATTTGGAACGCAAACGGAAATACATAACCAGGAAATAGAATTCAGGCAGTTCATCAAGGAGCAAGGCGTTGACATCTGCATGGTATCTGAAACCCATCTTAAGCCCGGTATAAGAGTAGCAGTACCCAACTACCACTGCTACAGATACGATCGCCCTACCGCTGGAGGAGGAGTCGCCATTTACATTAGACGTGGCATCCCCCACAACCAGGTGCTACTCCCCACAACGACACAGATTGAAGCCATTGGGGTCGAAATGGCCACCTCAGCTGGCAAACTCACTGTCGTCGCAGTCTACCGACCACCACGACGCCAATTACTTGAAGAAGACATCAAGAAACTAGCCGGCATAAGAGGAAGACTACTGATCGGCGGAGACCTCAACTGCAAGCACACAGACTGGAACAGTCGCGTGTGCAACAACGCCGGGAGACAGCTGAGGAACCTCATCGAGATGTACAACATGAATGTGACGGCACCTGAAGAACCTACCCACTACCCCGCAAACGGAACCCGACCAGACATCCTGGATATATGCATCTCCAGGGGCATAACCGGATACATGGCAGCCAGTACAGTCAACAGATTGTCATCAGATCACTGCCCCGTGCTGGTCGAGGTTTCAACCGGGCCCTGGAAACAGGAGACACAAGAAACCCCAGATTACAGGCGAGCAAACTGGAATGTCTATCGTCAGCTCACTTCAGACGCTTTCTCCAATCACCTCCCGGTCAGTGCGGAAGATGATCTTAAATTCTTCACATCGACAGTGAAGGAAGCAGCGGCAGCAGCAATCCCAATACGTCGACCCAACACCCAAAAATCAAGCCAACTCCCACCACAACTCCTGGCTATGATCCGACATAAAAATCGGATCATGAAGGAGTGGAAACTAACCAGGAATCGCGGCACTAAAACACTGCTAAACAGGCTGCAGAAAGAATTGAAAGTAGCACTTAATGAACATCGAAACAGAGAATGGAGGGCCCGTGTTGCCATGATCAGACCAAATGACAACTCCCCATGGACCCACACAAGATGGTTCACCAAGAAAAAGAAAAGGTTACCACCACTGCACGGCGAGAGAGGCATAGTATACCTGCCGCATGAGAAAGCTAACGCCTTAGCAGACTGCTTTGAGAAGCATTTTGTCGCAGCGGAAGCAGACGATGAAGACGTAATCAATATACGCAGGCGCCTACGAACCTACCAGCAAGCAGCCGCTGCAGACTTGGAACAACAAATTCCAGATATCGACATCAAGGAAGTCAAGAACAGCCTGAAGAATCTACCCCACAAAAAGGCTCCAGGGGTGGACGAAATAAACAACACACTACTGAGACAATTGCCACCAGCGGCCTGCGCTTTTCTAGCCAATATCTTCAATGACATACTGAGGAGTGGAAAATACCCGAGCTGCTGGAAACGAGCAATCGTGGTGGGCGCACACAAATCTGGCAAGAATCCCATATTCCCACAGAACTACAGACCAATAAGTTTGCTGCCTTCAATTAGTAAAGTATTCGAAAGAATACTTTTAAAAAGGATACAACAGCTAATCACCGAAGGTGATCTAATCCCGGATCACCAAATGGGATTCCGTAAGAGCCACAGTACCACACACCAGTTAATGAGGGTAGTCGAAGAAGCCACGAAAGCATTCAACCATCGGAGCCACTGCGGACTCGTGCTACTAGACATCTCAAAAGCTTTCGATTCTGTGTGGCACACAGGACTTTTATTCAAACTATTTGAACTTGGATTTCCGGGCTCTTACGTCAAACTTATAGAATCCTACCTGAGAGGCAGAACCTTCAGGGTACGCGTGGGAACTTCACTCTCAACGTCAAGAAAAATAAACGCCGGGGTCCCACAAGGGTCCGTACTGGGACCGATACTATACTCCCTGTACACATCGGACATACCACTCACCAACAATGTCAAAATAGCCCAGTACGCTGACGACACGGCAGTGTTCACCATCAGCCGCAGTAGAGCGTTGGCTACGAGGCGACTACAAGAAGCCCTGGACAAAATCGAGGCCTGGGCGAGAAGATGGAGGATCACCATCAACTCGGACAAAACTCAGGCCATCTTACTAACCAAGCGTAGAAGACGAAGAGGTGAAGACCAGCCTCAGGTGCAGCTCCAAGGAAAGGTTATCCCATGGAGCAACACTGCGCGATACCTCGGTGTGACGCTCGACAGCAAGCTAACCTGGCGAGCTCACATCGAGGAAACCAGGCGCAAAGCTAGCGCTGCATTACACCAGCTCTACCCATTACTCAACAGGGACAGCTCCCTGGCGCCGGACGTTGGCGTCATGATTTACTGCAGTCTGGTACGACCCATAATAGAGTACGCATGCCCTGTTTGGGGTTATGCTTGCAACACTCACATCAAAAAACTACAGGTTATTCAGAACCGAGCGCTGAAAAGAGCTCTTCACCTCCCAACGCGGTTTCCAACTGACGATTTACACAATGCAGCCAACATACAGACAGTACAACAACGATTTCGAGAAAGGGCAGTAGCATTTTATAAATCAACGAAAAATTCAGCGAACCCACTCATCAGGCCACTAGGCCAATACACCACCGATATAGATACATACAAAAGACCCCTCACATTAATTCTATAAATAAAATTGCCAAAAATAAGATGCACCAAACGTAAAGACAATTGAACTATCCAAATTCACATGAGGAGAAAATGTCGAAAGACAACACTCTCCAACAAAACAGCCCAAAGAAAAGGGCAACAAATGGCAACGGGCCACCGGCAGTTCCGGCCTGACCGCGGAACCAGCGTCAACTACAGAAGACCACCGGAAGTTCGCGAGAAGTAGAAGCCGTATCACTCTACCCCGGATCAGGACCAGGCTAAATTTCTCGACGGTCATCTGATAACTGTACCCACATTTGTTTATGGTTTACCAGTTGTTTTGTGTACAGAGTAATAAACCTCAAGGAACCATTAAGTGTAGTTCACTTCAAAAAGAATGTGAAGGAATTCGGCCATGGTCATTTGATGGAACCATCCTGTTATTCGCCTAGAGTGATTTGGGGGAACCATGGAAAACGCAAATCTGGGTGGCCGAACGGAGATTGGAACCCACGTCCTCCCGAATGTGAGGCCAGAGCGTTACCGCTCATGACTCGATCGGTTTTCTCCGAAACAACGGTTTTCAAAACTGACATTGAAACCGCGAGGAAAATCAAGTGATAATGTTGAAATTATGAGAAGTGGGTCTTCTCGAATTTTACTGTCCACATCTCGAAGAAAACCTTCAGAAATCAGAAAAGGTCAACCTGGGCGCCGCTCACCATACACATCAATCCGCCCCTCCTTGAATATTCTCACCCAATTATCAAACTTTCCTACATTTCACAGTTAGCGGGTGAATCAATTTTCTTAAACGTTATACACTTCTATAATTCAACACAGACCGATGATGGCTGCAAATGCCATCTGAACGCGAGCAAAGCATGCTGGCAGCAGACATGTATGCTGGGAGCAGAGGTGCATGCTGGGAGCAGACGTGTATGCTGGGAGCAGAGGTGCATGCTGGGAGCAGACATGTATGTTGGGGGCAAACATGCGTGCGCACTGCGGCGATCGCGCGTCTTTCTCATTCACAAACGCAATTTTATTTAAAAAATAAGCCTCGTAATTATCAATTATTAAGTTTAATTATCTGTATTAATAGTTATTACAAAACAAATCGTTAGCCTAATGCAGATTTATTTGCACGTAGTAAACATACGGTAATAAAAACGGTCTGTCAGCTAGCAGATTTACAATGTATTCTAATTATTTCGATCTAGAAGCCGTCGTAATCTATATAAAAAATGAAATGCTGTTCGTTGGTAACAGCTGGACCGATGCTAATTTTTTGATTGTTCATAATAGTCCGAGTAAACTTTTTAGAGATAGAAAAATTGGAAAAGATGCCTGGAAAATTCGGGAAAAACTGAAAGTTATTTTTTTGTATGGACCAATTTCGCTATTTTTTTTAAAAAATGTTTGTAATAGACCGAATAAGCTTTTTAGCAAAAAATTGGAAAATTCTGGAAATAACTGAAAGTGTTTTTTTTCTCTTGGATTTTTGTACGCATTCTCATGATTCAAACGATAGATATGAATTAATTTTTTTTGTTTTTATCCTTGTGCTCCAGAGATGGAAATAATTCAATTAAATGTTTTCTAGTGAAGAAAAAGACTGAAAAGACCTAGAGGAAAATCTGGAAAAACGTATTCCAGTCTACATTAAAATAAAATTATCTTTGTGTTTTTTCACGATCTGTCCAACAAATGTAGTTATTTTATTTCAATTCTACTGATATTAACTGAGGACATGTGCTTGATGAAATCGAACAAGGTATTACCTCAATTAATTGATTCTTGGCTATCCGGGTGGCGCCGCGTCATGTTTCTTGAAACCGACGTTTCGACCCTCATTCTGGGGTCTTCTTCCAAGGCAGAACTGCGTCTTCGGTCGTCGTCCAGAGCATTTACTGCTTTTTCTTCTTAAGCAGTTTATTCCGAAGGGTTTGTCTGTTGACACTTCCTTCAAACGTTAAAAGGTCAGTTCCATTACTTTTGGTGTGTCTTTTGGTTTGCTCGGGTCTATTTTAGTTTTATGTCAATATTGACAGTGGTCTCTTGTGCTTGTCATATATTGTGTAGTATTGCTCTAAGTTGGCAATTAAGGGATTGAATAAAACTTTCTCGGGTAGCTAGCCGAGTTAGTACATCGTTTGACCACGACGTTTCGGCGGTCACAATTTCTGCCGCCATTGTCAAGTGACTGCTGCCGGTAGGTTATTGAGGTGCTCGGGCCGCTTCGCCTTCATCCTTATGTCGGAATGACTACCGCTAAGATTGGCAGAATTTTAAGTAAATGTGGCATTAAAACCATTTTCCGACCAACGGCCAAAATTAGGAATATACTGCGGTCACCCAAGGGCGATATAGCCTTACGAACACCTGGCGTATATCGCATTCCTTGCGAATGCGGAAAGGCTTACATCGGACAAACAACACGATGTATTAACCAAAGGTGCGCCGAACAGGCGCGCAACGTCCGCCTGGGCCAGATCGACAAGTCAGCGGTTGCTGAACACAGTATTGACTCGGGACATGGCTTTAATTTTAAACCAACAAGAATTCTTGCGCGTACGAGAGGTTATTGGGACAGTGTTTTCTCGGAAGCTATCGAAATTCGTATCTCGAAGGACCTCGTTAACAGAGATACTGGATTTCAGTTAAGTAAAGCCTGGAGCCCAGCAATCCAGAAAATGAGAGTGCAGCAGGACTCCTGGGAAACACGCACCTCTCTTGCGCGCCAGAAATCAGCGGAACCCACCAGCAGCTAATGGCTTCCGCCAATAGGAACGCTTCCCGCTAGTGGCCAACGTTTCCCGTCACTAGCCATTGGCCGACCGGAAAAAGGATGACGCAGCGCGGTCTTCGCGTGATATATAAGCACCTCAATAACCTACCGGCAGCAGTCACTTGACAATGGTGGCAGAGGTTGTGACCGCCGAAACGTCGTGGTCAAACGATGTACTAACTCGGCTAGCTACCCGAGAAAGTTTTATTCATTTACAACGCCGAGAAAATCTCCAGTCTTACATAATTAAGGGATTGTTTGAGTTTCTGGATGCTCGGTAAAAAGATCTTGTAATCTGTGCGATTCTTTCTTCGAGCATCGGGATACCTGCGGCTTCGTGCAGGTCAGCTGTGGGAAACCGGGAAGGCACATGTAGTGCTCGCCGAAGCACACGATTCTGCATGGTCTGCAGCCTTTTTATCGAGGACCTGGAGGCGTAGCCCCATACGGGACACGCGTACTCAATTACCGGTCTTATCAGGCTGCAATATACGATCACTCCGGTATTGGCTGCCAGTGCACTGTCCGTATTTAGAATAGGGTACAGCTCCCTCAGCCTCATTGCGGCTTTGAGTCGGGTCTCCTCAATGTGACGCTTCCATGTGAGCCTGGAGTCAAGCGTCACACCAAGGTATTTTACAGTGGTTGACCACTCGATGTCTTCTCCGTGGAGTCGTAGTTTTGTTGTCTGGTTGCGCTGGCGATCACGTTTCCCCAGACGTCTCGTCAGCATTATTGCTTGGGTCTTGGTCGAGTTTATGGTAATCCTCCACCGCCTGGCTCAGGCTTCGGTTTGTTGAAGTACTTGTTGTAGACGGCGAATGGCAGCAGCTTTACATCTATGTGCGGTGAAGAAGACCGTGTCGTCCGCGAATAGGGCTGTGCGAACCGTTGCTGGAGCAGGGATGTTGGCAGTATACAGGTTGTACAGTACCGGCCCTAGTACTGACCCTTGTGGCACACCTGCATTGATTGGGCGGCGAGAAGATAGATCATTCCCAACTCTCACTCTGAAGGATCTTCCAGTGATGTAACTCCTAATTAACTTCACAAGAGGGCCGGGGAGTCCCTGGTTGTAGAGCTTATAATGTAATCCGCTGTGCCAAACGGAGTCAAATGCTCGTGCCATATCTAGTAGGACTAGCGGACAGTAGCTCCGGTGGTTGAATGCGGTGGTGGCGCGCTCGACTATGCGCAGGATCTGCTGGGTGGCGGAGTGACCCCTCTGGAAACCAAACTGGAACTCCGGGATGATGTTCTCTCTGCGGATGTGTTCTTCCATCTTCTTGAGAAGGAGCCTCTAAAAGACCTTGCTTAGTGATGGGAGGAGGCTTATGGGCCTGTAGGTTTGGGGAAAAGTGCCGTTCTTCCCTGGCTTATGTACTCCAATCACCGTTGCCTGCTTCCAGCATCGTGGGTAGTGCTGAGTGCGTAATATACAGTTGAACAGCTCGGTTATGCGTTCTACTGCTGGAGCTGGAAGGTTTTTCAGCAGCCTATTTCCCAGGTTATCATTTCCAGGTGCATTTTTGATGTTTAATCTGGAGATGATTCGGCGAACTTCTTCTGCAGAGATCTCGTCGATCTGGTAGCCGTCGTCATCAGCGGTGAGGAAGCACCGCAGTCTTCTGCGGATATCCGCAGATTCTTCCTCGTCGTCGTCCTGCGCAGGCCGAAACTGTTTCTCAAAGTGATCGACGAGGGCATTGGCCTTGTCTTTGTCGCTGAAGACTAGTCCCTTCTCGCCATGTAGCGGGGGCATTCTTGTGCGCTTCTTGGTGAACCGGCGGGTCTCCACCCATAGATTATCGTCGGTCACGTTCAGCGACGCCAGGCGAACTGAAGGTTAGCTTGACCTTGTCGCCTCCGGCCGACTTGGCTTGGAAAGGTTGATTTTCCAGAATGCCTTTGATCATTTGGTACAGTTCCTTATAACTGTTTTGAAATTGTACCACAATAGGAGGAATCAAATGCTTTGATTGCTGATGTTGTTGTATTTGCTGTTGCGGCTGCTGTTGTTGCTGCGGTGGCTGCTGCTGTTGTTGCTGATGCTGCTGTTGTTGCTGCTGCTCCTGCTGCTGGGGCCGTGTTTGATGCTCCAACTGCTGTTGTTGCTGCTACTGCTCCGGTCCTTCCTGGTACAGCGCGTCATATCGGTTTCTGAGTTCTATTCTGCTGGGGTCTAGGGTCGGCGGAGGCTTGCAGGTGCGACGTGCTTGCGTGAACCCTTCGCCGTCCGGTTTTCCTCCAGCTGAGCTCGTTTTTCGGTTTTTGTTCGTGGATGTTCCACGAAACTGGAGTGTGGAGGATGGTTCTGGGAAACTGAAGGCACCGACGATTTTCTTCTTTCCCGCCTTTTTGTCTTTACTGGTGGTGGCGAGCTGCGACACAGGGATGCTGATTTTACTGTTGCTGGCTCTCTTCTCACTCCTCGACATCTTCGCTTTACCGCCGAGGAGCGGTGAGGGGTACCGCTTGGTTGCGCGGGAGTCGAGTCCGTGGGCAGGCCCGGTTGTCGTTTGAGTTGTGTGAACGGTCTCAGTTGTATCCATATTCGAATCAAGGTTCGGTTGCCAGGTCGTCGTACCATGTTGCGTAGCCGTCCTATTCATATCCATTGCCAAGTCCGTTTCCGTTAGCCGGGTCGTCAACGTGGCCGCTGCTGCCGCCGGCAAAGCCGAGTGCGCTGGGGCACTCGGCCCGCCTGGCGCGACAGTGCGGCGAGCACTTTCCTTATCGCACATCTGAACGCTATCCATGCCAACTCGGAACTGCGTCTTCGGTCAGAGGTTGTTGTCTATTGACATTTCCTCCGATTTGTTAGTGTTTTGTGTCTTTGCTTCTGGTCTGCCTTTATGTTTGCTCCTTATTTATTTTTATGTTACTTCTAGGATTGCTAATGGTCTTTTGTGTTTGTCATAAGCTGTATTATATTTACCAAGACTAGCGATGAGGGGGTTTGTTGACTTCGCTGCTGTTCTGTAGAACTTTTCGGCGATGTTCTTTATTCTTTCAGCGAGTAGTGGGATGCCTGCAGCTGTGTCCAGGTCTATTGTAGGGAACAGGGTTGGTACATGGAGAGCCCTCCGCAACGCCCTGTTTTGCATAGTTTGTAGTCTGGCCAGGGAGGTTTTGGAGGCGTACCCCCACACCGGGCACGCATATTCAATAACTGGTCTGACCAGACTGCAGATGTTTACGCCAACGTTGGGAGCCAACGTAATATCCCTGTTGAGAACAGGGTATAATTGCTGGAGACGAGCTGCTACTCGACGTCGGAGATCTTCGATATGCCGAGACCATGTCAGTCGCTTGTCCAACGTCACCCCTAGGTATTTTACCGTGGGTGACCATTCAATTTCTTCCTCATTTAGTTTGAGTGTTGGGGAAGAATCTCGTCGAGGAGTGCGTTTCCCCGTGCGCCTCGTCAACATGATTGCTTGGGTTTTTGATGCATTTAATGTAACCCTCCATCTTCTCGCCCATGCTAGGGTTTGCTGGAGAACTTCCTGAAGTCTGCGAATTGCGGCTGCTTTAGACCTGTGGGCGATAAAGAAGGCAGTATCGTCTGCATAAAGTGCTGTTCGTACTGATGCTGGAATATCTGCTGTGTACAAACTGTACAGCACCGGTCCCAGCACAGAACCTTGCGGGACGCCTGCATTTATGGGTCGTCGAGTTGAGAGGGCGTCTCCCACTTTGACCCGGAAGGTCCTTCCGCATAGGTAGCTGCGCAGCAGTTTGACGAGCGGTCCAGGGATTCCTTGTTGGTAAAGACGGCATCAAAGGCTCTCGCAACGTCTAGCAAGACGAGTGGGCAGTACGCACGATAGTTGAAGGCTGTAGTTGCTCTCTCAACAATCCGCATGATTTGCTGGGTCGTCGAATGCCCTTTTTGGAATCCAAATTGAAATTCTGGTATTAGACCTTCTTCCTGAATATGCTGATTTAGTCTTTTCAGTAAGAGCCTTTCGAAGACTTTACTTAGCGCCGGCAGAAGGCTTATTGGACGGTAGTTCTGCGGGAAACTGCCATTCTTGCCGGGCTTCCAGCAACGAGGACATTTTTGCGTGCGTAACACGGAGTTGAATAGATCCGCTAGCAGTGAGATGGCTTCTGACGGGAGATTTTTAGAATTTGGTTTCCTATTTTATCCTTGCCGGGAGCTTTTCTCAAGTGCAGTCTTTTAATAGTGTGTTTAATCTCCTCTTCGGAAATTTCCTCAATTTGGTGTTGGTCTTCCACCTCCAAGAATCTTGCCAGTCGTTGGTGGACCTCAGCAGTGTGTTGTTCGTCTTCTTCCTCCGCAGGCCTAAACTGTCGCTCGAAATGATCGGCCAGAGCGTTAGCTTTATCTGCGTCCTTGTATACGAGTCCTCTCTCGCTATGTAGTGGTGGTATGCGAGCGCGGTGTTTGGTGAATCTTCTTGTTTCGCTCCACAGAGTGCCATCGTGTACTTCTAGGGAGGCTAATCTGGCCGACCACTCCCTGTTTCGATGATCGTTTAGTGCGGCTTTGAGCTCACGTTGTAAGCGGTTTAGCAGGCGCCTGGTGTGTGGTTGCCAAGTCAGTTTCCACTCCTTTGCTACTGTATTCTTGTTTCTGATCTGCGCAACCAGCTCGGGAGGTAGTTGTCGAGAATGCTCTTTCGGTCCAGATGGGGGTGTTGAATTCTTAGCTGCCTGGAGGACTGATGTAGTAAATTTTTTCAGTGTGGTCTCGGTATTGAGTAGGTTGATTTCGCGGTATGGTTGGATGGTAGATCTTATTATCTCTCTGAAGCTGTCCCAGTCTGTCTTGTTATAATTGACTGGGCTCGCTTGATGTTGCAGTCTCATTCCGACGTCAATTTGAACCATTACTGGTGAATGATCTGAGGACAGTCTATTTATGGTGTTTGAGGTTATAAATCCGATGATGCCTCTGGACATGGTAATGTCTAGGACGTCCGCGCGACCTCCATTCCAGGGAAAGTGGGTTGGCTCTTCGGGACCCCAGACCTGGAAGTTGTGTCTCTGTGAGAGTCGGTAAAGCTGATTTCCCACTTGGTTTGTTGCACGAGACTTCCATTCGGGATGTTTGGCATTCAAATCCCCTCCGATGATGAGCTTGCCCCTGATATTTAGTAGGTTCAGGATATCTCCTTCAACCATTTGGCGACGTGGTGGTCTGTAGGCGGCAATTATAGTGATGGGTCCCATGGTTGTACTTATTTGTATGGCACAAGCTTCTAGTTGCTGCGTCGGTGGTGGAGGTGACTCGTGGTGCGGGATGCCACGTTTGATAAAGATGGCCACTCCACCGTCGGCTGTTGGTCTATCTTTGCGGTAGCAGTTATAGTTTGCAACACTGGCTCTGAGGCCCGGCTTTAAGTGCTTTTCTGTAACGAGACAGATATCAACGTTTTCGTTTCTTAAGAATTGGCGAAATTCACCGAGCTGCTGGAATATGCCGCATGCATTCCAAACGCATATAGACAATTTGTCGATATGGGTTCTATCCATGATGGTACTGGTTTTCATCTGGCTTGTCAACTCTATGGGCTGTCGTAACTGCAGCCTTAATATCTGCTGCAAGTTGGTCGAATTTCGTTAGTAGCGATGTGAGCATTGTGAGCAGTGAGCCAACAGTGTTTAGTAGTAGCTCCATATTTCCTCCTTCGTTAGTTGGTTCAGAGGTTGGGCGATATTGGTGATGTTGACCGCTGTAGCAGCTAGAACTGTGGATCTCTGCCGCTGGAGGCAAGTTTGCTTCTTGTGGTTGTTGTGTCCCTTTGATTCCGAATAGGAGTTCGGCGGGCAGGAACCTGCAGCCTGTTGAATGGCGCTTTTCTTGCGGGGGTTAGGTGAAGTTTTTTCCGGTTGCTGACGTTTGGTAGATTTCTGTGTCGATTTATTAGAGATCTGTGCTTTACTGCTCTGTTGTGGCTGGCTAGTTTTTTGCTGCTGGTCTTTGTGTTTTTCTAGTGGCTCTTGAGGTACGCCAGAATTTTGCTTCTTCTGTGCGTTGTGCTTTTCTTGTGCGGCTGCTGCCTGCTCAGCAGCTATGCCGCGTTGTCTTTCGCGGGCTCTCTTAAAGGCTATGCAGCCTTTGTAGCTCGCCACGTGTTGTTCTCCACAGTTTGCGCATTTTGGAGGGCCTTCGCCTTTTTTGAGAAGGCAGTCGTTTGATAAGTGCGCTCCTGCGCACTTAACGCAGATTGGCGGCATGTTACAGTGTCTCGCCACGTGTCCCAGGGCTTGACACTTGAAACACTGTATTGGTCCATTTGATGATCATAGTTTCTCCACAGCTATGCGCAGAGACATGAAGAACTCGAGCGAGAATATTTTCCTATTTTGAGGTCTGTCCGGGAGGACTACTAAGAAGAGTGGCATGAGCTCAGATCTTCCTGGTCTCTTGAGTCTTGTAACTGTTCGTATGTCAAAACCAATGTCTTCCAGCTCCTCCTTAATGTCCGCTGTCGGCATGTTAGCTGGAAGTCCTCGTAATACTATTTTGAGTAGCTTTTCTGCTGCAGAGGGAAAAGTGTAATATGGGACACTTCCCCTCTGCAGCGCCGCTGTTACTGCCAGGTAATCTTCCGTGGAGAGGAAGGTCAGCTTAACCTTGTCTCCTCCGGCCGATTTTGCTTGAAATGGTTTCCCTTGAAGTACAGTTTTTACCATCTGGTATAGCTCCTTGTAGGTATTCGGATACTGCACCACAATAGGTGGAAGCTGCTGCTGCTGCCTTTGCTGTTGATGTTCTGTCTGATGCTGTTGCTGCTGCTGCTGCTGTTGTTGGTGTTGCTGACGCTGCTGCAGTTGTTGTTGTTGCTGCTCCTGTTGATGCTGTTGCGGTTGCTGTTGATGCTGCTGCTACGGTTGATGTTGTTGTTGCTGGGGAGCATCTTCACCATTTAGTGTTTCGTACAGGTTGCTGATCTCCATCCTGGCTGGGTCCAGTGATGGTGGGGGTTTACAGGTTCGCCTAGCTAGGACGAATCCGTCTCTGTCTGGCTGTGTTCCTCTGTTCTTGGTTGACGATGTTGTTTTCTTTGGTGCAGTTTGTGCTTCAAGGCTGGGGGGTCCCGACGCCTTCTTCTTTGTGGTTTTCTTGTTCTTGCTGGTTGTCGATAGTTGGGAAACCGGGACGCTGATTTTTGCTTTGGCTCCTCTTGCTTCGTTTCTTGGCTGCTTAGACTTTCCTGCGAGTAGCGGGGACGTACATCTCTTAGTAGCCCGGTTGTCTGATAATCCTTGGGTAGCCTGGGTCATCGACAGCTGAGCTTGAATATTTCCATCAGTGTCCATGTTCTGGTCCGTGGAAGTTAGCGGAGTCGTCATCTGCTGTGGCTGTGGTTTTCCAATTGTGTCCGTAGCATGGTCCATTTCCGTTTCGAAAGTAGTCAGCAAGTCCGTGATTTCGGCCGGTAAATCCGACAACGCGAGTGCGTTGGGGCCGCCCGACGCGGAAGCACGGTGGATGTTTTCCTGCTCGGAGTCCGGTGTCCGTTGCCTGGTCGTCAATATAGCCGCTGCTGTCACCGGCAAAGCCGAGTGCACTGGGGCACTCAACCCACCTGGCGCGACAGTGCGGCGAGCACTTTCCTCATCGCACATCTGAACGTTGCTGATGCCAACTCGGAACTGGCGTCTTCGGTCAGTGAGCGGTTTTGATTTATAGCGGAGGCCCGCGTCCGTCTAGATGGTTCGATTTGCCCGGCCAATCAAAGGTCCGAGCCCTCACGTGGTCCGTTGGCCTGGTGGGGCACGGCGCAGTCTGGTGGGGAGTGACACGTGACATGCTCTCTCCGCACCAAAGAGAGCCAGGCGTCGTGTTATTTGAGCCCGTTGTCTTCGTTAATATTGTTTGGGCGTTCAGCGATTTCTAACGCCTCCTTTACTCTCCTTGGCCACCACTTATCCTCGCGCACTATAAGTGTAGTGTTTTCGAAATCTATTGCATGATTGGCTTCGGCTGCATGACGTGCTATGGCGGATTTATCAATGTTATTAGATTTGTAGTTTCTGATATGCTCGCGCAGCCTGTCCCTTATAGTGCGCCCTGTCTCTCCTATGTACACACGACTACAGTAGACACCGGCAACCTGTAGTGGAGGCAGCCTGTCATTAACTTTGACGAGCTGGTTGCTGACTTTGCTGTGCGCTTTGTAGACAGATTTTATGTCAACTTTTTTGAACAGCTTCCCGATTCTGTCAGTAACGCCACTTGTGTAGGGTAAAACCACTACTTGGCGTTCCTGAGAGGTGGCTTGATTAGATGTTGAATTAGCGTCTTTATCTGTCATGGCTGCCTGCAAAGCCCGTCTAATACAATGATTGCGATAGCCGTTGGACTTGAATGTGTGTTGCAGCGCCTCCAGCTCCGTCTTCAAACTATTTGCGTCACACACTTTCGTCGCTCTTGTACACAAGGTCGTGAGGACGCCTCTTTTTGTTGCTGGGTGGTGGTGCGATGCGGCAAGTAGATATCTGTTTGCGTGTGTCGGCTTCCGATACACTGAGTGTCCAAGGGTCCCGTCGTCAAGTTTGGTTACTAGCACGTCTAGGAACGGCAGCTGTCCTCGTTCCTCCGTTTCCATAGTGAATTTAATTTTTGGATGTGCTTTATTTATATAATCCAGGAATTTGTCAAGGGCACTTCGTCCATGGGGCCACACCACAAATGTTTCGTCGACATAGCGTAACCACAAACGCGGTTTGAGGGGTGCGTTATCCAAAATTTCCGTCTCCAGCGCCTCCATAAAGATGTCTGCTCCTATCGGCGAAATCGGCGAGCCCATGGCCGCTCCTTCCACTTGGGCGTAAAATTTCCCGTCGTACTGGAAGAATGTTGATTTGAGACAAAACTCGGCCAGGTCCGCCCATTCTTCTGAGATGTTAAGGGCCGATAGCTTGGTGCGTATTATTGTCACTGTTTCTTCCACATGTACGTTGGTGTAGAGCGACACAACATCAAAGCTCACTAGAATGTCAGTTTCTTCGATTTTGAGTGAAGATATGATTTCTACGAAGTGTGAGGTATTTCTGACGGTCGAAGCGATGCCTTCTGACAAGGGTTTTAGTTTGTCGGCGACATAGCGGGCTAGTGGATGAGTTGGAGAGTTAATTTCGCTGACGATCGGCCGTAAAGGTATTTCTGGCTTATGTATTTTTGGCAAACCATAGAACCGAGGGGTAGAGGTGTTGTTTCTCTTCAGTCTAGCCTTGTTTTCTTGTTCGATTTCTGAAGAGTTATTGACAAGGGATGCCACTTCAGACCTCAGTTTACGTAGGGGGTTCCTATCTAGCGGGGCGTATGTCTCGTCTTCTAAAATCATCACCACCTTATTGTGATAGTCTTCCGATTTCATCAGTACTGTTGCGTTTCCTTTATCTGCAGGAAGTATTACGATGTCGTCTCGCTGGCGTAATCTATTTAATGCGATGTTATGTTATGACAGCGCCAAATCGTCCGATGCACGACAAGTTTAATCAAGAGTTGTAACACGAAAAACAATATGATTGTGATGAATTGAGAGAACGGTTCGAACGAATGTACCGCTGTTGAATTGGCAGCAAAAATATGCCCATGAAGTTTGTGAACGATGGAACTAGGGGGAACTTCTTCTTGGACGCTCCCAATGGAATTGGATTTTTTTTATCTCAATGATTTTAGTAACGATTCACTCTCAGAATGAAATTGCAGTTGCACTTTCTTCATCGGGAATTACAGCTACGCTGTTGAAAGACAGTCAAACAACTCATTCAGCATTCAAGTTGAATATGCAAATCAATGAAACTACAACGTGCAACTTTTCGAAGAACCGTGTGATGGTCAAAGTTTTTGGAGAAATTGATCTTTTTGGATGATGAGTGGACGATGGTGCATAAAAATTCTTTGGAGGCATTAGACCGAACAATGCAAAATCTACGAAACACATTGTTTACACATTTTCAAAAGCTTTTCACAAATTCACAAATCGATCACAAACAATTTTATTGAAATTTTGACAGGATAATATTGGACAGGTAATATTGTTGTAACATATTAATTTAATTACGATCGTTAAAAGTAAGTCCTCGACACCCATATACTTTGATGGTCTGAAGTATTTGGCGGGAAAAGGAAGCCATCCATATAATACACGTTTACTGTTTACAAATACAGTCTCATTTTGTTATTTTCCAGGACTGAAAAAACTATTTTGAAAAGAAAGTGATATGTAATAAAATTGTATTTTCTTTGCAGGTTAACGCTGCATCACGGATACTGTTGCTGTCAACGTTTCGGTCCCAATCTGGGTCCTTCCACAGCGCTGGTTCAGGTTAATGTTTCCAGTCATTCACAGTAGACAGATTAAATTTTCAACATGTGCCTTGGAGAACATGAAATTTTAAGTAAGTAGTATGTTAGTCTGCGGAACTGAGCCTTGGCACAATGAAGTGTAAGGAAATGAGAAATATACCTAAAGTGTCAGGAAAAGAGTATGATAGATTACAGCTTAAACACTTTTTTTAGGTGTTTTGTGGGATTGACCAAACACTACACAGTGAGCATGAAAGATCTTCTTCTAGTCTATAGAAGAAATGCAACAGTCGAAATAATGTATCTGGCTTAGAACTAGTCTAAAAATTTTGCCTCTGCAATGTTGCTCTAGATTTTGGAACCATTTACATTTTCAGTTAGTTCAAGCATGGTTTATTTGGTTTATTCCAGAAACACATCAAACTATGATTTTTTTGTTTGTTATCAGTCTCTCGACTGGTTTCATGCAGTCATTCATCTCTTCCTATACTGCGCCAACCTCTTCACCTCAACATACCCCTTACAACCACGTCCTCAATTAACTGCTTCATACTTTATATATTCCAATTTTTGTCTACCTCTACAGTTCTTACCTTCGACTGTTCCCTCCACTAGCAGATTAACAAATCCTGCATGTTTCAAAATATGACCTGCTGTCCTGTCTGTTTTTTCTGTAAGACTCTTCCACAAACTTCTTTCCTCTCCCATCATTTCCAAAGCTCGACAATTTCGTACTTTATTTGTCCACTTAATTTTCAGCATCCTTATATAGCACCACATTTCAAATGCTTCAATTTTCTTTCTTTCCGGTGTTCTTAAAGTCCATGCTCGCAGTTGTGGTTAAACAAAATCGCATAACGATTCCAATGCGTGACAGAAATGATTTGACATATTATGTCTAACAACAGATTTTCAAGCACTAAGCGAAATTTTTCTATTATGCTGCAGTCCTTGTTGCCCATTCAACGATCTTAAGGAAACCATTCACTTTAAGTGTGCTAGCTTGCCCGAAATTTGATAAAAATATTTAATCTATTGCTATTCAATATAATATGAACAGAGTTTGTTATTATATAATAGCTTTAGTGACTGTTCTTTTTTAAACAAGCGGCCGCATTGATCTGGTGGTAGAACGTCTGACGTCGACCGACGAATGGGATGCGATCGCAGAAGAGTGTGGCGATTTTTTACTGAAGCTGAACGTCCGGATCGTCTCCCCAGACCCACTCAGCAACGTGTCAAATGAATACTGTGGAATAAACTTCGCGGGGAAGAAATAGTAAGCATAACTCCCCCCCCCCCCCCCCCCCCCCCGCCTCACCACTTTTAACCCTTCAGCCACAGGTTGGCGTTGAGATTACCGATCTCTAACCCCACATATCCCAAAGTTTGGTCCCCTATGGCTGGATTTTTTTCGTGGGCTTTTTAAATAGCAATAACCTGTATTTTTTCGTAGGAATTAAATAACATTCAAGTAAACAAAATTAATATATTTAAGTAAAATTACGCTAAAAAAACGCTAAAACTTTGCTGTTGTCGCTCTGTGTCTTTGCGTTGTTATTTTATCACCTGCAAATGTTACGGTCCTCGCGTCTTCTAGGGGGCCTCGCACCTCCTAGGGGGGCCCCGCACCAAAAATCAAGGGCCCCTTCTTCACATTTTCTACGGGCCTCGCGCTGTCTTAATCCGGCCCTGAAGCGAAATACATAGCAAATTGAAACTTTTACCACCTGGATTATTTTTATCACTTGAAGTTATATTCTCAACATGGACCATCTATAACCCAGTGATGATCTTGTTCGATTGTGAGATCTTACTTAGTGAACACTTTTCAAAATAAGTGAGTGGGAAGGAGAAATCTTGCATGTATCTCGAAGAGTGCCTATTGAAAAAGTTTGCTGTGCAACCGCTAACAAATTTCTGCGATATGTGAAACGAATTATTCATAACCAACTCACCAAGAAACCATTTCACTATTGCGGTAACAATCACAATACAAAATATTTTTATTTGGACGGAAAACGTGTTACCTGTTCAGACTTGACTGATAACACATTGTTGCAAGAAAGAGTGGTAATTCCATATATGTACAATAGAAACTGAAAAAAAACCGGAAGAAACATAACTAATTGTGGAGTATAACCCATATAAAATAAAAAACTTAGTAGATGACTGATGTAAAGTACTTTACCTGAAACAAATTTCAGTTTTTCCAGAAGGCCTCTGAAGGCTATGAAATCATATATATTGTTTTTAGAAGGTTTTTTTTTTGTGACAAACAATCTTTCTCCTTTCATACTTAACCAAAAACGGTAAATGCCATATCATTTTAAAGATTAAGTTCTGCGCATTGGTAACATCATTAATTAAGAAAAGAGTGTTTCCAAATTCAATACATAAATTTCAAAATTATGAACATTCAGGTCACGGGTATGTAGAGTCAAGCAGTTTGGTTTCACTGGAGTCCAGCACCACATATTGAAGTTTTTGCACTGTCCAATATTGCAAACCGCCAAATGTTTCAGTTGTCAAATAAACAATTGCTACACTTGACCCGGTTCTTCTTTGGTAAAATGTTAAAGTTGCGACCAGAGAACTACGCGAGTGCTTGACGAATGTAGAACTCTGTTGTTTCCTTTCCGATTACGTAAACATGTAAAGGGTGTGATTAGTACGATGCTTCTTCACCTTCTCCTGAATGAAATCTCACCGGTACTTAATACTTAAAAGCTGATTGCTACTTGGTATCCTTTTCGAAGCCACATCTGCAAGGGGAAAAAATTCCTTCTTTCCTTTGTGATCTAAACTGTGAGTCCTACTAATTTATCATTTTCACAGTTTATAATTACCATTCCCGCACCATCGGGCCAGGTCTTCCCGAGACATTGATGGTGTCCAGCACCCACCACAGGATTAATTGGTTCACTAGTCGGTACTTGGCCAGAAATGGAGCGAAAAAAAATGTAATTAATGGACCAAAGAGCCCCATTTAATCTCCTCACACTGCATAGGTATTGAGGTCAAGTGACATCGTTGACGCTGATTCTTCTGTGAGATGGTGACGTTAAACTTTGCATCCGCTTAGGTATTTTTGGAATGGAATAGCTGAACAAAATTACACCGAGATTCATACTCTAACTTCTTTTATCTTCGTTCATACAACACAAACTGTACTTATCAGTAGCTATCCATTCACATAAAATAACGATTAGGCATAGGGGCGACAGGAACTGGCCCTTTTGACTCAGTAATCAAGCCTAGAATTTGAACAAAACCAACATTCGGTTGGTAGATCATACCAGAACTCACTGTTCAGATCCCGATGGAAAGGAGGATTTATATATATATATACAGGGTGTTACAAAAAGGTACGGCCAAACTTTTAGGAAACATTCCTCACACACAAACAAAGAAAATATGTTATGTGGACATGTGTCCGGAAACGCTTACTTTCCATGTCAGAGCTCATTTTAGTTTCGTTAGTATGTTAGTATGCTCTCCTGACCTCAACCCTCTTGACTTCCATTTATGGGGGCATTTGAAAGCCCTTGTCTACGCAACCCCGGTACCAAATGTAGAGACTCTTCGTGCTCGTATTGTGGACGGTTGTGATACAATACGCCATTCTCCAGGGCTGCATCAGCGCATCAGGGATTCCATGCGACGGAGGGTGGATGCATGTATCCTCGATAACGGAGGACATTTTGAACATTTCCTGTAACAAAGTGTTTGAAGTCACGCTGGTACGTTCTGTTGCTGTGTGTTTCCATTCCATGTTTAATGTGATTTGAAGAGAAGTAATAAAATGAGCTCTAACATGGAAAGTAAGCTTTTCCGGACACATGTCCACATAACATATTTTCTTTGTTTGTGTGTGAGGAATGTTTCCTGAAAGTTTGGCCGTACCTTTTTGTAACACCATGTATACATTTTAAATCGCAGCTGAATGTCCGAAACGGATGTTCATTAGCACTCAGCTTTGAGGGAGCAGGTACCAGTGAGTTTTCTTTCAGCAGAAGGTGAAGAAGCAAATTGCCAAAGCATTGAACTAATGACATCCTTTACGTGTCACTGCTGTGATCACAAAGCAAGGAAAGGAGATCTGCATCTGTCAACCG
Organism: Vandiemenella viatica; assembly: GCA_031002005.1. Taxonomy (NCBI): domain Eukaryota; kingdom Metazoa; phylum Arthropoda; class Insecta; order Orthoptera; family Morabidae; genus Vandiemenella; species Vandiemenella viatica. The sequence continues at coordinate 279,499,043 of JARYHS010011408.1, forward strand.
CACGCCTGGATCTCTGAGACTGTAACTGCCAGAAACACTTCTCTCAAAAAGGAATAGCCACAGCAGGATCCTAGGATCCTCCATTGCGTGAAACGTACCTATGTAAATGCTTATCATCTTTTTGTTTTAGAGAATTTTACTACTTCCCTTCATTTATCAAAAAAATTGATAAACTACTGCATAAATTTAGTACAACGCGATTTAATTTTAGAAAATGTTAAAATAAATGATATCGGATGATAGCATAACGTTGTTTACATCTTTTTAGAATACAAAAAATTCACCTTGTAAATTTTACTGTTCCTTTTGTACTGCTAGGGTAGCTAGTAAACTATTATTTAGTATAGTCATCCTTCGGAAATGAAACATGAAAATGTCTAAAAATATATCCTTACTTTTATCTGTCTGTTAGTTCTTTGATTCCTTGTTATTTCACATAAAAAAGCTTGTTTCTTTGTAAGTAAATATTTTTCGTGGTTTAAAGACGGAAATACATAAAACTGAATAAACGTGTAGAAAAAAATTGGTAGCTATTGTTTTTTAGCATTTCTTTCCAAAAGATAGAAACGGAATCTGTTTAATTTCATGTCCGTTCATCCGCATGTAGCTACGCCGACTTAGCATATAATGTAATGACACTGCGTTGGAAGAAATGTTTCACTGACCACGGAATAGGTTTGTAGCAAATAACAAAATAATTTAATTTTTAATTGGGTACCATATTATGTGTGGTATCGTTAAATTTTAAAAAATATATCAATTTACGATGACAGACCTATGCGCATTATTTCCTCAATTTATTTTGCTGCAATAGCCAATACTAAATATTCAACTCTGCGAATGTTTTCAAATTTTTAGAAGTAACTCTATTGTAACTCTCCTCGAACAATATGCTTTCATTCCTGAATACAAAAAGCTTACAGTATTAACTTGACTAGTTTCTAGTAAAGAGAGTTACTCTGCCGTTTTCAAGCGATAAAAGCAACGCGCATTGTAGGCTACGTAGTGGGTTTAGAATTCGTCCAAAGGCAGAAACCGAGCGTGGTGGGTGAACGGTTAACGTTCTGGCCTCGCATTCGGGAGAACGCGGGTTCGAATCCCCGTCCGCGCATCCAGATTTGGGTTTTCCATGGTTTCTCCAAATCACTCCAGGCGAATGCCGGGATGTTTCCATGAAAAAAGTCATGGCCGAATTCCTTCCCGTTCCTTGTCCCCAGTCCCATCCCGCCTCTAATGACCTTCGCGGTATTTTTTTATTTATTTTTTAACTCCTTAACGTCTCTTAACACCGAGGTTTTTAGAGACGGGAAACGATGGGGGCAAGGAATGGGAAAGGATGGGGGTAAGGAATGGGAAGGAATTCGGCCATGGCCTTTTGAAGGAAGCATCCCGGCATTTGCCTGGAGTGATTTGGGAAACCATGGAAAACCCAAATTTGGATGTTCGGATGGGGATTCGAAGCCCCGTCCTCCCGAATGCGAGGCCAGAACGCTAACCGTTACACTACCACTCTCGGTTCCTTAACCGTCGACGAGGCGTAAAGCAATAAGTAAAAAAAATAAAAAAAAACAAAGGCAGAAATGCAAAAAACTTGCGGCGAAAAATGTGAAAACTGATCCATATCTGAAAAATATAGCTTCAATGATTTACCAGTATGTTTGAAACATGTGCTGTCTCTTGAAAAAGCTTTATACAGTCCTCTTTCCACTACATGATGCTGTACCCTTTGCGAGATAATCTAAAAACTGTCTATTTTATACCAAATACGAATAAAAAGCAAATCATCCGCTTGCGAGGCGCCCTTCTCTTTTCGTTAATTTATACAACGGTGTTGGGTTTCTACTTTTGTCAGAGAGAATAGAAAAACGGCTATCATATTGGTTAAAGTGTATTAGGGATGTTGTACGAAGCAAGATTATGCCTCATTTTTTGATATTACGATCGAAAACAAAGGATTAGAAAGAAGCAGGCGACGCTAGTACCGCCTCGGCACGTGCGGTGGTCGTTGTTAGGTTGGTAGTGGGGCGGGGTGGGGAGGCCCCCACTCCCCTGGACAGAGTCGGGCCGACTCTGGGACAGGGCAGACGGGGCTGAGACAGTCAGCGAGGAGGCGAATGGACGGGAGCGATGGGACTCCGCAGCAGAGGACGCCGCTGCTTGGCGTGGCTCTCGGACGCTTGCCGCTGGCACAGAGGGCCGCCTACGGGGTAGGACACGTGTGCAACGACGTCTGCGCTGCTATGTGGTTCTCCTACACACTGCTCTTCCTGCAGGATGTCATCGGTCTCGTCCCCGTCGCCGCGGGGGCTATGTTGCTCCTCGGTCAGTACCTACTTCCTCATATAGACTTCTTACGTAAGACGCACTCAGAGGCGCCACCCGTTAGCAATTGTAGTATTTCCTGTAATCGATTGTGATATGATGCACAATAACAGCTATTTATATGATAAATAATTATTTGTATTGGTTGCATCGTTGGTTGACATATTACTTTAGGGCTGTTCGTTATAGACTTCGCATAGCTGACACTCGATTTCAGGCACAAGGGTGTGGGAAGATTCTCTTTTTTAGTTAAGGGTGTTAGGGATTGGAATGAGTTACCAAGGGAAATGATGAATAATTTACCGAAACGTTGAAAGAATTTAAGGATGAAATTTGTAGAAGGGCAAATGTAGGTGGCAGCAGGATAGGGGGAAGATGGCGGTGTAGGCAAATTGCCACCGGAGTCCTGTGCTCCACTGAAATTAAATTAAACATTTGTACCCTTTTGATTATGGTTACTAAATAAATTCTTTGACTTCCCTCTATAACTTAATCCCTCCACTTTTCTCCAAGAGCAATTATGGATAAAATAACGATAAAAGTTGATATTGAGGAGTCAAGCTGGGAACTTCAGTGGGCTGGCGTCAAGGAGTTGAGAAGAAACCACTCTCCCTCTGTATAAAGAAACTGAACTAACATTTGAATCCACTACCTCCGAATGCATTTGATTGTTGCGTTACGTGATTCGGTACCAGGCTATAAAGTTCTTTCTACGTTATATCTTGGCAGATAATTTCAGAGTAGCTTATGTGTTATCAATTATTTGTCATTCCATACGTGATCTGACATGGACTTTATTTTATAAATTTTCATCTAGTTTAAATATTAAATTTTAACGTATGGAAAGTGGAAACATTACTGACCGTTCCGCGCTTTGAACCAAGTGCCGCGGGGGCTATGTTGCTCCTCGGTCAGTACCTAATTCCTCATATAGACTTCTTACGTAAGACACACGTTAGCAATTGTAGTATTTCCTGTAATCGATTCTGATATGATGCTCAGTAGGCTGACGGCCATTAAAACGATAAATAATTATTTGTATTGTTTGCATCGTTGGTTGACATATTAATTTAGGTCTGTTCGTTATAGACTTCGCATACCTGATTAACATTTGTACCCTTTTGAATACGGTTACTAAATAAATTCTTTCATTTCCCTCTATAATTTAATACCTACACTTTTTTTCCAGAGCAATAAGGATAGATTAACGATAAAAGTTGATATTGAGAAGTCAAGCTGGGAACTTCAGTCGGCTCTGGCGTCAAGCAGTTGAGAAGAAACCACTCTCCCTCCGTGTAAAGAATCTAAACTAAGATTTGAACCCAGTACCTCCGAATGCATTTGTTTGCTGCGTTACGTGATGCGGTACCAGGCTATAAAGTTCTTTCTACGTGATATATTGGCAGATCATTTCAAAGTAGCTTATGTGTTATCAATTATTTGTCTTTCCATACGTGATCTGATATGGAATTGATTTTATAAATTTTCCTCTAGTTTAAATATTAAATTTTAACGTATGGAAAGCGGAAACATTACTGACCGTTCCGCATTTTGAACCAAGTGCTTCTAGAATGTTCCTAGACACGTCCCTCACTGGATCCCGTACAGGCGCTACACGTTTTGTGCCCGTTCTCGGCAGCAAAAAAGTTCTTTAAATCAAATTTCTTGATAAATTTCACTGTTTCATCAATTAGAATCATTTGAAAGTAACTTATTTGGTTTCGAATGCTTTTAGTTGTTTCATTGCGAAAACGGTAACGGAATCCGTTCCGAATATGCTGCCAGAGTTTGCGTATGATAATACCTAGAGATTTATTTAAATACTTCAGGCCAACAAATATTTTCACTTTTGCGATTTAAATCCTTCATACCTAGTTCTGACATATGTTTCTGCAAAATTGATAACAAGGTAGAAATACATGAAATATCTATTAGTTTGTTCGGCTAATATTCTTACACTAGAAATAAAATATACAGAAAAAAACTGCTTCACAACTATTACACGTCAGTGTAGAGATAGTTCGCTTGCTTTTGGTTTAAGGAATCGATGGTTCGAGTCTATACTAGGGCACTGACGGTTTTAATTAAGTGTTGTGTCCGTCTTGTGTTGTCTGTACATCGTGGAACAAATACACAATAGAAATTCAAAATGGGAAACAAGGAAAGAAACACATTACTATAGCTGAGTATATGCTAGCCAAATGCAATTTAAAAAAAAAAAAATTCTTCGTCCCCAAAATGTAAAGAACGTAGAAGGAGGTTAACATGCATCTGAATAGATCAGAAATGAATTAGTCGAAATAACACATACTACTTTACGCAACTATTTGAAAGAAATATTGATTTCACATTATATAAAGCGTATGTTAGTTTGCAACCCGAATGATTACTTTAATTATCCCAAAGGGTGCATTAATAAGCCAGTGTATCATAAGTTTATTTATTTATTTCGTGCCAAAAACGCTGGCGGCACAACCTTTAGGAAAAACACAAACAGCTGTGACAAAACGAAAAATTACACCGATCATCATCAATCGTTTAGGTTGTGAAGGACCAAAAGTCAGTAACTTGGACAGCCTTATCACTGGCATTAAGGACTTCTTCCAAAGTACACATTGTTGGGCACTGCTGGGTACTCTGTTGTATGTTATTCCTCACATCCACAGGTAGTCGTTGGATCCTTGAGATAACTATATCTTGCCAGACATTCCTTCGTCCTGCCTACATCACTCCTCAGACTGTTTAGCGCTCTCCATGTTTTCCAGTTCAGATTGGCACAGTGCGTTACCGCTGTCCCATGTGAGCTAATCTCGCTCGCCATGGGTTGAGCCGAGCAACTTCACACTGCCTCGAATGAAACCTTCCTTCTTAGGTCAGAGGTAGGGCCGCCAATTCCTTTCCTCCGGCATTTAAAATCTAACACGAAATCCGAAATACCAAGTGACGAAAGGGTTATTCTCAAACGTAATACAAATTTTTGTTCAAGGTAACGTTTAGGCCAAGAACCTGTTCAAATTTCATACGGAATCTGGAACTGATCAGCGAACTTTTACTTTTCTGTCAGGTGTGAGATTATGGTATCTGATGACACGCTAATCGGCTGTGGGAGTGGTATTCTGTTATGTAATATCCGGGAAGGTTACACCACTCGGAGCGGACATTAAAAGTTGCATGAACTGTTAGGTAATTTAAAACGTAGTATCATACTGAAAAACCTTCTTTGTGGACCTGCCTGCATGAAAGCGACGATAATGCAGATTAACTGTTTATCTACGGAGAACGATATAGTACCAGATGAAATATCACAAAGCTTCAAAGCAACATTGTTGAACTTGAATTATTTATTTATTTTTCACCGCAGCAATACATCAAGGTAACAATGAAGGAGGATTGTTACAATCTTACAAGGCTAAAGTGACGCATGAGATACGTATTGCAAGGAATTCAGTGAAAATTGGGTGGAGTGTTTTAGTTGAAACTTCCACGCCTGCAGACCAATGAGAACGTTGTTTGTCACACTGCACCTAGTGAGCAAGCGCGTAACGCTTGAGTCTCGAATTCGGGATGTCCCAGGTTCGTTCCCAGCTACGGCCATCCAGAATTCGGTTTTATGTTGTTTCCTGAAATTACTTCAGGTAGGTGGCGGATTGTTCGTTCAGAATTCCTTGCCCTGAATTTGTTCCCATTCCTTCCTCTCATCCTCTTCGGCTCTAATAATATCGACATCGACTAGTCGAAACGCCTTAATAAAAAAATAATCCCTGTTACTCATGGCAGTCTGATTGATTGTGTCCCTTCTGAATTATTTATATCTCTGTATGATCAGAGCATTATATCAGATGATAAGAAAAGTGAAAGATTTTCTTGGACCGAGTGTGGTGGGTGAACGGATGGCCAAATTCCTTCCCGTTCCTTGTCCCTCATCCTTTCTTGCCTCTAAATACCTCAACGTCAAAGAGGCGTAAAGCAATAAAAAAAACTTTTTCTTGATAATCCAAGTCTCATTCCATTTCTGTCTCTTGGTGTTGAAAACTCTTGTTTTGAATCGTTTGTGATGAGCAAGAACAGATCTTCGTTAATTCGGCAAAGTATCTTAAAAACGAATGGAGACAAATCTTTGGGCATAACACTGTAGCATTATCACCTTGAACATGTTGGAAACAAATAATGTTACTAAAATATTCAGGATGTTCGACTGATTTTCTCGTTTGCTGCATATTTTCGGATAAACAGTAGATTTAGTTTACACACATACACACATATATATATATATGTCTAAAACACTCGATGGTAACTTAAACTTCCAGTTTCAGTACCTTCGAAAAACAGGTTGTAGGAATAATGATTAAACGATGTAATCTTTACTGCAATGTGCATATGAGTAGCTTTTTAAAAATAATTATTGTACTTTGATTTGTCGGGATTTACAGTAATTCGTTCGAATCGTTTTACCTCTTTTATTTTTATTAAATGATAACAAGCTTTTCCTGATATTGATGGTTTATAAGAACAAACTATTATGCAATTTTTATTCTACTTGTAAAAAAAAATCAGTAAATAGTAATTTATAGCCATTAGCTGAGTATTTCTTTTGTCTCTGAAAGGACAAAAAATGATCGCTTGTTTGCTCCTCTCAAAAGTTTAAATTCAGTTCAAGTTTATTTTATATCTTTCTCGTGATAGACGAAAATCGGAATAACTGTTGCAATTAGAAATAAAAAAATCTGTATTATTACTTAATATATACCGTACAGCAAGGAAAGTATGGACATGTGTCATAATCTGTGTATCGCTGTAAATATTACACATACGCCGACAAAAAAAACATAAAAAATAAAAAAATCGGAAGTTTTTACATTAACATTGTGCATTACTACATTAGCCACAGCTGCAGAAAAATTTCCGAATCGGCGTCACATTCTGTTTCGTTAGCAATAAACGAATCATCAAGTTAAGAACGTTTGTTTAAGCTTTTGCTCCCGTATATAGGCTACCGTGATACACATGACTTGGCACACTCCACTTTATCCAACTCTGCCTCAGTTGCGGTGATGGTGACTTATGTACTGACATTTAACCTGGGTACATGGAGATATCCACTATCCCTATCATGATGGTCACCCCAACAGAACATGTGGACCGTTCGATAATCAATTTTGGCTCGAGTTTTTCTTTTATGCGATAATAACGAAAGGTTTCCGAGCTCATAAAATGATATAGGTTTGCTTTTAATTCCGACGTCTACAGGATACCAGTGAATCTGTTGGAACCTTAAGCTTGAACCTCGGCACATTCCTGCGTAAACGCTTCCTCGTCCCATAGCACGTACACTACCACCTGTTATACCAACCACAAATGTTCACCGAACAATAGATCCACTGTCAAAGCTTCTTAATAGGAAATTCCAACGTTAAAGTATCTTACTCACTTGCTAATAGCACATTCAAATCACTGAAGCTCTAAAACCAAAAGGGAATTGTCTTTTCTAGCTCTGGAGAAAGATAATAAATATTAGGTCGGCTAAGTCGTTGATAGGCCAAGACAATAATCTGTATGAGATAAGGAAAGCAATTTTTTATATACAGGGTGCGGCAAAAAGATTTGACGGTTTTAAAGTAAAAACAATATGAAAAATAAAAGTGATACAAAATAGTTTATTTCTTATTACAGAACGGTGTTTATGTACATTAATGAAAATAACATCAGAACAACCAATTTCATCCGTTTAAGATGTGAAAATAACATCCTTTAAATGACGTCCGTCTTTGACCAAGCCATTGTTCCAGCCTTGCACTGAAGCTGTTAAACACCTGCTCTAACATCGCACAAGGCAGGCTGGCGATTTCTTGGAGTATGGCTTCTTTCATTTCGTCCACCGTGCGGGGTTTGTTTGTGTATACTCTTCCTTTAAGGATGATCCCCCACAAAAAAAAAAAAACAACAACAACACAAACTCTAAGGTCTGGAGAGCGAGCTGGCCATTCAATGTCCCCAAAACGCGAGATCACTCGACCACGAAACTTGCTTCTCAAAACGTCCATAACCTCTCTGGCTGTATGGGCAGTTGCCCCATCCTGCTGGAACCATATCCTCCTGCGCACTAAACGATTTCTCCTAAGTTCAGGGATCAGGAAGTTTTTCAACATCAACAAATAACGTTGCGAATTGACCGTAACGGTTCGACCACCCTCTTCGAAGAAGTATGGCCCAATGACACACCTTTTCGTTACACCACCCGGTAACATTAGGACTATACAGAGGACGTTCATACAGTTGTTCCGAATTTATAGCCGACCAATAACGAAACTTCTGATTGTTCACATAATCATCCAGATGAAAATGTGCCACTGAACAGCAACGCAGGAATCGCCACTTTTAAGAAACACCTCGACAACAAACGCACGGTGCTCACCCGACCACTGCTCCATGGCTACTACAAATGTCCACGTGTGGGCTCTAGAATGCGCCTATCCCCACCACCCCCCATCATCTACTCGCTTGACAATACGGCGGCGAAAACCGTCAGATCATTTTGCCGCACCCTGTATCTAGGGCCAATGTTGAAAATAAACCGTTCAATCTATTAATAAAGTGCTCTTAACTTTAAATTAGTGAGTTAACATAGATAAGTAGAAGTGTCTGAATCTTTGCCACCTGGCTATGACAAGGGATGGTTGACATGGAAGTCTTTGAATAGGCTGAGATCAGGAGTGGGCAGATGCAAAGTGAACTTAGCTAGATGGGGCTATGCTGAGATCAATGATATCAAGTGCGACTGCGGTGAACACCAGACTGTCCAGCACATGCTCCAGTGTCGACTGTGTCCAGCATCCTGCTCGGCAGCTAATCTGTATGAGGTCTCAGAAAATGCACTGGAAAGTGGCCAAGTTCTGGTCCAGTATAATTTGATGTTTGTTATTGTGTAACTGTATGTTTTTGATACGAAATAATAATAATAATAATAAAAACATAGATAAGTAGATTCTACAGTCTTAAAATCTGCCTTCCTCGTAATTGCGGTTGGAGAATTTATTCTCCATAGTTTATGCTCACCCCCAGATAACAAAGAAAATTTCTCAGCACCATGTACAGACATCCGCATTCAGATGCAATAATTTACAAATATTCATTCTAAAACCAGAGAAAAATAGCCGAAATTTTAATACTATTATAGTGCTGTGTAAAATGAATCAAAATAAAATAGTTATTCTTTTATTTGCGTTGCATTTATTATTAGTCACTCACAGTGATGAGCGTAAAGAGTGTTTTTACCTTTGACGGAACGATGAATTTAGCTTTTAGTTCTAACTCTCTACATTACAAAATTTCTGGTTGATCATGAAGGTTCTTAGTAAACAATTATTTGAATTCGTTTCTATTGAAGTATACCGGAATTTCAAATTGTCGTTAATTCGTCTATATGCTGGCTACCTCTAGCAAGTAATCATTTGAGCTTTAGAAGATGATGGTGTATTTATGAGGAAAACCGATTAAGGAGCACTGCTCATATTTAGTGACGCAACGGAAGGAACAAAAGGGACAAAATTAAATGTGTTTTTAGTTCCTAAAATGCATAATAATTATATATTTTGTAGCTCGATAAATTGTGGTTAATCTACATAGGAATAAGAGTGTTACATAAGAGCATAAGTTTATCTTTGCCTTTAGAATTAATAAAATGCTCTTGGGTAAAACTTTGTTCTCGTTGAACTGGTGGTTGATAATCATGTTTTTTTGCCCCTCTCCTCACCTTACCAGTCCCATCCGCCATTCCTACCCCTCCGAGCCGACCACTGTGTCAAGGTATGGAGTGGCAAATTAGACAGCGGTTTCCCCTTCACAGGTAGGGTTAGGGGCAGCGGAGTGGCGATAGAAGTAAGTGACCTTGTGCCTCCTCCGTTAACTGAACGCACTTTAGCCGAGCGAGCAAGATGTTTAAAAAAGTTATTCCGGTAATCTAAAACTCCGTCGCTTTCTTCTGTTGTAATAAACACCTCGCTCACTCGGCTAGTTACCAGAGATTGTTTTAAATAACAGTTTTATCACAATAAGCGCTATGATTTAATTCACGCAGTTCTGGAAAGAAAAAAGTAAATTCAGTTACGTTGGGCAGCGCTAGTCTTTTATGACAGATGTTAATACTAAGTGGGAATACTGAATAAGTTTTTTTTATGGCTTTACGCCTCGTCGACGGCTAAGGTCATTAGAGGCGGGATGGGACTGGGGACAAGGAACGGGAAGGAATTCGGCCATAACCTTTTTGAAGGAAGCATCCCGGCATTCGCCTGGAGTGATTTGGGGAAACCATGAAAAACCCAAATCTGGATGCCCGGACGGGGATTCGAACCCGCGTCCTGCCGAATGCGAGGCCAGAACGTTAATCGTTCGCCCACCACGCTCGGTTGAATAAGTTGAAAAAGTTTTATCCTTGAATCTGATTCTTCTCGTAGTGTAGGATAGTCATATCACTGATGATAGTGGCGATCTGCAGAAAAATTCTTTTGTATTTATTCTGAAGTATCATATAAAGAAGTTTTTAGCTTTTGTAGTTCGGATTACTCGTAAAACTGGTAAGATTTTCGGGTTTTGATAGGCAGCTGTGACAGAAGTGTGTTTCCCGGCCAATTGAAACTATTGCTTAGCTTCGAAAAATAAATAACGGAAAACAACTTTTGGCTTGCCAACCAGTCCTCCCCCGCAACTGGAGTTACAATTTTCTTGAAATTATTATTTTTGATTGCTTATGGATTTATGCCTCGTCGGAATATGGGTCATTGGAGGCGGGAAATGGCGGGGGGCAAGGAACGGGAAGCAATTCGGCCATGTCCTTTTCGAGGGAACCAACCCGGCATTCGCATGGAGTCTGAGGAAACTACAGAAAATCTAATATAAAAGTTATTGCACAGCAATGGGTCGACATCGCGTTTGGTCGAAACTGTTGTGAGGGAATTATTTGAAGAAGGTTAAACCAAACACGCGTATGTAGTAAACTTCTGTGAATAGAGAGCGGCTCAATCTCTGGTTGACAAAGAGAGCATCGCCGGCGAGCAAAGCGGAAAGATCGTTGAAAAGCTATAACTGTGCCAACTGAAGCTTTGTAAAAGTTAATTAATATAATATTATATGTGAGAAAGTTAATATAGAAGAAATATTAATGTTTTAGTGATAGCGAACAATTATGTACACTGAATGGGGAAAACATGAACTGAGAGTTTTGTTCACAAATAAATAAAAAAAAAAAAAAAAACTGAAGTTGTATGAAACGGAAGCAGTTGATTCCGTATGGATATAAATGAATTTTAATTTGGCTATCTTTAAGTATAAATTTAAAGTCGTATAAAATTTTGTGATAAAATCTCTGATTTAAGTCTTCTGTTCAGAGCGACAAATCACACAGTATTATATGGCGTTTAAAATTACAGCCAATCAAAATAACCGTAAACTAGCCATGCCACAATTGTAAGCAGTCACAGAAAGAAACACCGTATTATCTATCACCGAGACTGGAGTCAAACAGGTGACCTCACCGTGAGGCTGTCACGCTAATGTGGAAAGGTCGGTTTTTTTTTAATGTGTGTAATGCTATTTAGAATTATTTTAAATTGATTAAAGAAAAGAAAGATAAGTTTAGCAGGTAAACACGGTGACTGTCCACCGGTGTTCCCTCAAGGTCTCTGGACACAGCCACTCGCTCTTCACGACCTGATACACAGTAGGCACTTCGCTAGCAGGAAAACGCTTGTCTTCACTAGCTCCACCAATCACGAGAGGCCTTTGTAGTCTGAGCTCACTCTCAGGTTTATTCCATTAATAAAACGGAACAGGATGGAAACACCTGCATCTAGCCTTCTATACTATCGCTCTAGCAATTGGATCAAGATACAAATTAAATGTAAACTAAATCCGAAATAATTCCTTTTATCTGTTAGACACATAAAAACGTGGGAGTTACTCTCTTACGTTGAGGAGTGCATAGCCAGATTGTGTGTTAAATTTAATTCAGCAAAGAAGTTATATAAAAATTTCTGGGAACATTTTTATTATGTATGAAACCCACTATCTCCGAAACGATTACTACACTTTTCCTGTAACCTTTAGTAGACTACATTTAAATGTAAATTTCGAAAGAATTTTCACATCAGTAGTTTTGGAAATAAAACTCGTACAAATCAGTGGAAAAAAAACTGTCAACCTCGCACTGTGCTCACTATAATTAATTTACCACCTCGATTTTTCCAGTTTTTCCGTTATAATCATTTTTGGTTAGTAAGAACTAAATTAGTGTGTACTAACAAGAGCTCACAAGTTTTGACTCTGTGATTCTACGGAACCAGAAAATAGTTTAAAAACTGTGCTTGGTCCACACAGAAATTGATATTTCTTTATGTATTATGTTCAAGAAAAACACAAGATATCATTATTATTTTAATTTAGCAGCTATACATTTAAAATATTTTACTTTAGTGTAATTTTTTTTTAAAGAAAAACTCCTTAATTTCTATTGCGAATATAAAATACAACGCACAGTACTTTGAGATTCGTCACCGTTCGGTGGCTTCTAGCCGCCAATTATTCCCTTTGCTGTATATTGTCTTTAACCACTATGTGACGTCATCACATCCGTTGAATTCAAAGCATCACCAATTTTTGAGTCCATTATTTTTAAGTCACAAGTACACATGAATTATAAAAATCTTTTAAGATAATTATTATTTGTCCGCTTCATAGCAGAAATCAGAGAACGATGACAACAAAAAGATGAAATTGATTGGGCAAATTAGAGAAATCTGTAGATTTTATTTTTTCAAATAAGATAATATGAAAGCATAAACGATTCATGCTACAAAATCCTAAAGCACCGATTGTTAGAGGTTGCTGGTTACTTAAAGGCAGATTTTTCACGTCAAACTGAAGCCTTTTGTATTGTTTTGATTGTGATTGACGGTTCGGGGAAGGAGATTCAAGAAATGGGAGCACAAAATAGCTGGGAAATTTATTAGCAAGTTGACTACAGTAAACAAAGCAGAAGAAAATCGGATGTCCGAATTTGCCTATTCTAATTAGAAGATCGAAAAATGAAGCAAAACTTAATTATTATGATACCAATATCAGTCGCTTACAGAACTCTGATCGTAGAGTGTCTACGTAGGAAGTGAACATTGCGCTTCGCCTTTAATGTATAATTATGTGCTTTGAACTGCTCAGCTTTAAAAAAAATAAAAATAAAAAAATAAATAAATAAAAGGAATCGTCGTTCTGTATTTGCCCAGCAAAGAAAGAGAGATGAAGGATTACTATTTCGCATCATGAAGACCGGAATAATGGCTTACTGAATGACGTACCAAGTGTCATTTTCGTATGACAAGAAGTCTTTCGGTCCCTGGGTGACATTCAACCGTATGGGAGCGTGATGTGGAGGGGATGGGGGGCTCACAGGAGGCCAAAATGGAGCTACATGGTTTATGCACGCTCCCTAAGAACTGAAAAACGATTTCAATATTCAGCAGTTTCATGCTTTTTACTCACTGAACACTTGAACCAACACTTATTTTCAGCAACATTTATTTTACATTCTGCTCAATGTTTTGTCGGTTTAAGTATCAGTTGTCATTTGCTATATCAACTGTGTGTTTATCTTTTATCATTTTTGTGTCAGATTTGAAGAATGTATTTTTGGATACGAAAATGAATATTATGTCAGTACCGCACCTCTGCCTTAGCATTATGCTACTCCGCAGCAGAGTATGTATGTCCTGTGTGGCAAAAACCCAGCCATGCTAAGACAGTAGACGTTGCGCTCCACAGAACATGCCGGCTCATCACAGGTTGTCTCAGACCATCGCCTGTGAGCAAAGTGGAGATATTAGCTGGCATCGCCCCTGGAGATATACACCGGGAAGTTGCCACCAGCGTGGCAAGGCTTGAAGTGAATGAAGACGTCCGACACCCCCTACATGGTTATACACCAGCGCCATCGAGACTGAAGTCCCGTTCAAGCTACATGCGAACTTCAAAGCCACCAACTGGAGCTCCAAGCAATGAAAGAATACTGGCTTGGGAGAAGAGATTACAACAAGGGTTCGAGTGGATCAAGCCAAAAGAGGGTCTACCATCTGGGTCTGAACAACTATGGCCCATATGGAAGTCGCTAAACAGGCTTTGAGTTGACCGCTGCAAAGATACACTTGCCACTTGGGGATATCTGGGAGAACAGCCAGATACCACTTGTTCGTGCGGGGAGAGAGAAACCATGGCACATTTGGTGTCTTGTCCACAAATCGGAATAAATGTATCTCAATTTGACCTCTAATCAGCTACTGACAAAGCCATCGCATTGGCAGAAAAACTACCACATATTTGATGCTGTCATCGACACGAGAAGAAGAAGAAGAAGACTACTAACAGAAGTCGTCAGAAGCGCAGGTGACATGATTTTAATTAACCGAATCCAGTATGACCTCCACCTGTATGATGGATACAGTCATCAGTTAAGTTGGAATTTTTTCCCGTGTTCTGTGATTCAACGGTGTGCAGAGAAAACAAGATGAATACAATATTTAATGAAACCCCCAGGACCGAAACCGCACTTGACAGATAATGGGGTGGTAGGTGATGACTTCACCTTTTAAACTTCTGCACCAAAATCAAATTTTTGTATATATTATTATGTTTACCATGGGAATAACCGTTTAATGGCTCGGTGGTAAGTTTTCTTCGGTTTCGAAATACCTTGATGATGTAATAATTTGGGAATGCGGCGTCAGATATAGCACATGAAAATGGGTGAATAGCGTGCATCTATGAAATAAAAATGGCTATTCTACTCTTCTGGGTCTTTCGACCAACAATTTCTTTATTATTTTTACTGTAGAAGGTGTTGAACACTGAAATTATTATGACGATACTATGCTGATTAGATACAAAACAAAATAACATCTGCTTGTAAGCAATGTCAAATATCATCCAACTGCTACTAATTAATCTCTCGTGTAGTGTTTTTTTTTTTTTTTTTTTTTTCTGTCATCAGTCTTTCGACTGGCTTAATGCAATCCTCCATCCATTTCTACGTATCTTGTGCTAACCTCTTCATCTCTACATATCCCTTACAACCCACGTCCTCAGTTATCTGCTTCATATATTCTAATCTCTATCTTCATCTACAGTTCTTACATTCGATTGTTCCATCAACTAACAAATTAATCAATCCAGCACGTCTCAAAATATGACCTACCAACCTATCTCTTCTTTCTGTAAGCTATTCATCGTATACCATTCGCGGAATTTTCTCGCGGACCACCTAGTATTCACATAAATGTCGTAGGCAATTAGAAGAAAGTAGTCAATGAACATGCTGGACGCAATTAGACTTTTATCTTAGTACTTCAGCCATATGTTATTGACATGGAGTGAATTTTCAAACAACTGCTTCATGTCAAATTCTTATTTTGGAAATATTATTTTTTTGTCGGTGAAGAGGATTGTCTTGAGTAGGTACTCCACTTATGTGTCCCTTCACTCAAACAAATTAAAAGCGTAGGCGTTAGTAGACTTCTTATTTATCGTTCCGTTTTAATTTTACGGTATCTCTTAATTGCTCCAATACGACCGACAAGGTGGCCTTAGTAGAGAAAGAGGGATCGGGAGTTTAACTGAGTTCTTGCCCAAAATCTAATCGGGCCGGCCTATGGTATTGGAGGAAAGTCTTGTGTTGCCATATGTATGTGAAACATGTAAATTTGTGTGTGCTGTGTGATGAGTGTATTTTTTATTTGTGAAATGTGTAATTTAAGATGCGGATATTGGGACCGTACCAGTGGACTGGCTGGTATTTTTAGGGTATTATTTATTCTCTGATGGTTGCTCAGAGTTTCAAAACCATCTTCATGCAATAACTCCTAGAGGGGACTGGCACATTTATCAGAATGGAAAACTGTCTCACGTAACTATATCACCAAAATATTAACTCGTACATCAGTTACAAAACGTGAGACACTGTTCAGAACTCTACGCATTTATCTACAACCGATGGTAATTCAACAAGTACACGTCAAAATATTGAGAATGAAATCATTTATTTTATTGTTACTTAAAGGCTTTTTGAGTAATTTTAGGCACGATAATTTTAAGGGGCATTTTTAACTCAAGAAAAAACTAATCGATTTCTGTAGAGTTATCGAGTTTTGCAACCCCGGACACTCGGTCGCTTTAACTTTTTATTTTTCTACGCAGAGCAAATGACTATGAAATGTAGCTTGAATCTCGAGGAAGCCGATTTTTTTATGCGACCTAAACGCTAAACCGGTCCCATTAAATCTCTGTCTGCTGTCTGGTTATCTCCTTAATTTTCGGGGCCCAATATATCGTAAACGGAAATATGCGGTTCTAACCTCTGGACTACATCTTAATTTCGAAACCCCTGTATGTATATGCTTCTGCTGTAAAATTTTCCTTTCATTGCTGGGCAGTATTTTTATTAAACACATATGAAAACAATAGACTAGTTGAACCGAAATATATTGTTTCTTACTGTTCTTAGTAATGACAGATAATGTTATGGTATTGAAATAGTAGTCACATATCTCTCTTTTCGATTATGGTTCTACTGATATTCGACGTCGTGGTCATTAGAACTGCGAAAGGACTGAGGACAAAGAAATGGAAGGACCGAACCCGGCATTCAGCTGAAGAAAAGGCGAAACCTGGGTGACTGAACCGGGTATGGAATACATGTCCTCTCTAAAGCCCAACGCCAGTATTAACCATTCAACCTCCATGCTCGGTGACGCAGATGTGACACTAGAGTTAATATCTGAGTCACTTAAAAACAAAACGGGTTAATTCCAATATTTATTAAAAATGAAATGCTGGTAAAAATATATCTGTACAGAACGTGTATATCAAAGCATAAAATGATATTCCAGGAGAAACTGCAAATCCTTAAGATTTTCACTTTTAAAAACTCTGGTTAAACGCAAAACGAGAAAAGTACACTCTGTTTTAAAAGCAAAAGGACTAAAGAATTTTCAGTCAGGACCTGAATTCAACAGCATGCGACATGGTTATGAATGACTATGTGACAGCTGCATGCTTTGTATAATGCATTATTCTTGGTTTTGTATTTCTGGAATTTTTAATTAAATGTAGGAAAATGAGTAAAACCAAACTGCTCAAACATAAATCCTTATTTTAGTAGCTAAATTTAAAATGACTACACGAGTTATGTAATCACACTACAAATATATTACTTTGTTCTAATAATTAGTGTTGATTCCAATTATATGATTATACAGGCTAAATTTAAGGCGGAAGCGTTTTTTCCATTTTCTTGAAATTTTGTGGAGCGGACTTAATCCGTTTTGAGTTTAGATTACACATGCAGAAGTTTTGGCCTGGTAAGGTTGTGATATTTAATGACTCATTTAAAATATTAGATCACTGGCAACTTTTCTTATCCGTTCATTCGCTATTCCGTTGTTAATTCAAATATTCAATCAGATATCACATACCTGACTAGGGGATCGTTTTATGTTGCAGAAATAACTTTCTAGATACCTGCAAAACAGGACACTGAAATTTGGCTGATTAAATCAGCTGAGTATAGCTAACGAGGTTTATAAACTTTTTTGGTAATTAATCACTATCATACGTATCGCCGCTTTATGTATATTACTGTCATTTAAGCATAAATAATTAGCATTGAATATGAAGCGTATTTATGTGCCTCTTAGTATTCTTTTCCCAGATCCACGTTAATGTTCCTTCAGTCCTGACAGAAAATAGCAGTGCCATGTTATGAATGAAACTGCTTGACCGTTCGATACTGTTTGATATAAATTTATACGTCAGATTCTTTTGCTTTACGCGCCATTTACCGTTTCTTTTTTAAAAGGCATTATTATTCAAGCAGGTCAACATGAGTACTGGAAGACCGTGTAATCGATTTTTTTTTTTGATTGCTGGGTGAGGTGGATATTTTTATTTCAACGCTTGACTCTTGCGCTCCATTTAGTAAAGACCTGTCTTCCCGCTGATGTTAATTCATTTCATATCTGCTCCGCTGCATTTCATAAATTGAATCCCAACCGCGGCATATTTTTTGTGTATTTTCCTTAAAGGTTAGAGAATTGATCTATTTTTATTGAACTTATTATAAAGCCCGATATATCTACAGTGGGACATATTTGTTGTTGCTCGTGCCTTTGGTGATATATTTCTATCACAGACAGAATTTCCTTGTTCCACCATTCAGATTAATCGGAGGTAATTCTTCATAGACAATTAATAAATTTCTTATTTGCCGCCACGACGAGCAGATTCCATGTAATCGAACTGCAATCTCTTTCATTTATTTCTCTCATATGGACAGGTATGAACAGTTGGACATTCAACAACAAACTGAGGTTGCGAACAAAATGGTGAAAAAACTACGAAGCAGAAATCGCATCAACAATGTTGTTAACAGGGCTACAAGATTCAAAAAATTAAATGAAAATACTTCCCTTCTCTTGTTAGAAGAAATTCAAAAAGCTATCTGCCACGAAAGAAGGAAAAAAATCTTTTTCCGCTATCCTGAAAGATGAACAGTGCTTATCCTATGTTAAGGTTTGCGTAAGATGAGTCGAAACTGATGTCTTAAGCCACCTAAAATAACGACCAAACACTCCGTCAAACCTGATTTTTGGACGGGACGAACTAAATGTAATCTGAATCTAACATATCTCTCAGAACACAGGTAAGCGAGGGACAAGCCTACAGGGTGTGAGCAAAGTTTTATAGCCGACCGGTCTGATCATCATAAAAGAGACCACTCCTTTCCGTTCAGGCTACGCTCAACCTTCAGACATATTACCTTTTTCCTCCCAACAACTGCATTAACACTTTTCGTTAGTGCAAACATTTTTCTTTAGTTAGTTGTTCAGTCAATACCGTACGTTTCTGAAGAATAGTACAGTGCTTCCGAATATCACCTTCGTTGGAAATGCTACCTGGACTTGACTTGCAATAGTAGTTAAACTACATCATATTGGTAATTCATAAGGCGTTGGAAAGATATAGATCTTTTGCTTTTCTCAGAAAATTTTCCCACTTGCATCTCCAGGCTCTAATGATTTTTTCGCCTGTGAACCATTTCCCTGATTATAAAAAATAAAAATATACTTATTATTGACATTTCGTATTTATTTATTGAAATTTCATACGTTTTTTTAGGAAGTCCTTGGTGAATACCTCATTTTAGTTAAATCTTTGAAAACTAAGATGGTAAAGCTGTGAACTATTTCATTTAGACTTGAATTGTGAGAATTTACCACTCATCCAAGTTTTATTATAGTGAGCTCTTACATTCATCACGTATATAGTCCACGTTCCATTTAGTATCTCGGGAGGCTCAGACAGTACCATCAAATCGTCTGAAATGTGCTTTCATCTAAAAAATCAGTTAATGAAAGAATTTAAGTAAACTCATATCGAACGTTTCTTTGTTACGCTGGCAACAGATGAAATTGTACTGCGTGATTTCCTTTTTTTTTTTTAATGAAATGTTGTTTATTGAACCATTTTTAGTAAAGAATATCGGCGCCACATAAACTTCTATCACATTGGAATATCAAATCAGGATATAGTTCAAAACACTGGAATTGAAGAAATGGCCTGCAGCCAGGCGCTCTAGAACTGAAATCTATATATGTCTATCTATATATCTATAAAACGAAAACAGGATATATAAGTCTTATAAAAACTGGGAAACTATGGAGCAGATTTCGATGGGGTTTTCACCGTTTTAAAGCTTAGAATCTATATTCAGTTATTTGGCATGTCTTATGTTTCAACGTTAAATAACGCAGGAGTATTAAATGAAATTCTGAACGTATGATGACAAATCCCAAAGACGGAAGGATTAGATGTTGCATACTTTGCACTAAACATACAACTACAATGTCCTCTGACCATAGCCTTTAATGAAAGCAATAAGATTACAATAATAACTATTTTGCACACTAAACATAACTTGAAGTATTCTTTCCTTTAATTCGAGATATTCAATTTTTAAACGCCATAGATAGCCATAAAAAAACAAGGATTTTCTTTAAGCACGATCTCTGATCTTTGGCCATCGGCGTTAGTCTCCTGTTTACGATAATATTATTCCGGATTCACTTTTGATATTTGTATTTTTATTATTATTTATTTGGCTTTAAGCGCCTAGCCACTATACAACCATCATCAAATTGTACATACATATATAAACATTTTACATATAAGTAAGAGAGCAAGACTTGACATGATTAGTAAAATATAAAGGATAGAACAAGGTAAACTGATTAATCATAAAGGAACATTTTTGTTTATCCCCTAAAGGGGTTTGACACATTATGTTTAAATAAACTTGCTCTGACATAATTACTAATGATACAGTGAAATATACATTATTGTTAGTTCCTTATAGTTGTTTTTTTTCCGACATTACAATGAGTAAAATCCTTACAATTAACTAGTTTTAGAGAGATTATTCGGTTCTTTAATTTATTCCTGCTAGGTTGGTAAGAAGATGACGAAATGGGTCGAGTTGGGAATTATCAGATGGAGCTATTGGAGATTCTTGAATCATCTTCATAACCATTTGCAATATCTTCTCTATGAGTGCTACTTTTTCGGGTGAGGGGGACTTTTCCTTATCCTTGGGTTGAGGAGGGTAGGGATTCTGTGTGTTAGGTGTTATTTGTATATGATGGGGTACATACATTCTTTGATAAACAGGAAGGTATTGGGACTTTTGTTCTTTTGGGGTTGCTGGCCTTTGCTTGTTGCGGCCTACGGTAGTAGTAGTATATTTCGGTTGGTTTGGAGAGAGTGCTTTACTTTGGTGACGTGACTCTTGATTTTTTTGGATAGGGATTATAGGACAGTTTTGGAATGCATTTGTTGAGGCTAAACTGAGTGGCTGCACTGTCATTGGAGAGAGCGGGGTGAATTGCTTTTCGTCGTAATACAGCGGAGCGGCGCTGGCTGCCTGCGAATATGTATGAAGATGGGTGGGATACCAGTTCAGCGTGGGAGAGGCTTTATTATGGGCCGCTGCCTCACGTGCTTTTTGTTGTTGAACTATTACGGGACATATTCTGTCATTGGATAAATGAGGACCGTGACAATGCACACATTGTGGATCAGCTGTGCTGGTACACGTCTCCATAGTATGTGGGCCTCCGCACTTATTGCAACGGGGAGAGCTACGGCATTGAGTTATACGATGGCCAAAACGTAAACAATTATCACAGACGAGAATTTGTGGGACATGAGGTTCGACTGGGCAACGTGCTCCAAAGATTGCTATGTGGTCCGGAAGGGATTGTGATCTAAAGGTGATCATGCATATTGGTATCGGTATTCTCCTATCATTATTTTTGTATGAGTTCTTCTTGGTAAACCGTTTAACTGCGATAACTGGATAGGGGAGGTGTCTACGTCCCTGATAATACCTTGTTTGTTTATTAAAAAATTTGGAATGAATGCTTCTAGGTTTCTGTCCTTGAAAACTGTAGATTGAACCAACAAGTTAGCAGAGTCTGCTGAATTGGTTTCGATTTTTTACCTATATCTCCCAGCCGCTATGATATTGATGATGTTATGCTTATGTGCTGGGCTATGTGTATAAAGAAGTTTCCCTATTGACATGGGGTGAAGTCTACCAATATTTTTATCCACACTTTCTACAAAGACGAAGTATGGACCCGTGTCTGTGCGGCTGTATCGGTTATTCTTACTTCTGTCTTTATTGGAATTTAAGTTGGGGCTTGGCGCCTGGGGTATACTATTTTGGTTATTAGGGTTCAGATTGATCGATAATATACTTTGTCACGATCCACGGGAATGCTTGGGATATCCATGTCCGTACCCTCGTTTAATGTTTTTTGGGTTGGATCACGGCTATCATATTGGTGATCTAATTCTGCGACTGAAGTAGTTGGGTAAAACACCACTGATGACATGGAAGCTAACTCCTAGGGCACACTCACTGCATCGTTTAACGTTACAGTGGACATTTCCTCGTTCGGTAGCTCAGTAGGGTTTCCCTCTATGCGAGACCGTTTAACAGTTCTTTCTTCCGAATTTACATTGTTCAACACTGCGATCGAGGGGCAGCTTGCAGAAGCAGCGTCGTTACCTGGGTAGTTGAGCGGATGAAGATGAGATGTCTGTGGCTGGATACCTTGTTGGAAGTGCATCATCGTCGGGGCTGAAGAGGCTGTTTCTGGAAAATAACACGGCTGCAGTGCCGCGTTGATTATTTGCCCCGTGTCTGGGGGCTCTTCCATGTTAGGGCACGGCCCAGGCTTTCAGAAGATGCTAAGAATTGAAGCCTATATCTTCAGGCAATTCAAATTTTATTCACACTTCACTGCACTGACGGACTGTAAGTTCACTTGACTGTTTACGAGACTGTTTGATATTTGTATAAAAGGCTGAATCTGCGGAGTTAAAGTATCTGGTGCTTCGAGCAAAAAATATATCCATTCACTTCGCAATTGAATCAAATGTGAGTTTATAACATAATCTAGCGTTGTTCAGTAATGTAGTAATGCAATTTCTTAACCAAATTTACGAAGCTTGATATACATGAATATTTTCGAACGAATGAAGATAGTGTACGTGCAAATAAAATTCAACCCACCCTTTTCTTGGTAGGGGGCGAGTGAATCTAGGTTTGCTTTAATTCCGAAAAAAGTTGGCGCGAATTTTATGAAACTTTGTACAAATGTTTCTCATTGCGGGAATAAAAATAGGTTACGGGTAAATATACGCCAAGTATACCGGGCAACGTGGACAAAGCTGATCTGTCCGTTGCGGCTATGCGGACAATATGGAGATCTACCCGCTCTATGGTCACACTGTGTGTTCCAGTACACACTCGTCACTGTACGACTATCTTCTATCTACTGGTTCCACACAAGCATCACTGTCGATCTGTAATGTCACGGTACGGCAAACCGTTTCCCGGACACCAATCATTCTGCCACGTTCTGGATAAATAAGGTAGAAAGCAAAAAGTTAGGGTAGGAAATGCAGTATCAAAAGAATTAGGGGTGAACATGAGAGTGTATGGGGACCATTTTATTCGTTATTCTAATGAATGGTTGTGTTAATGGTTTACTGTCACAAGTTAGATTAGTTGCACATGACATAATGTTATATAAAAGGATCAAAACGATAGAAGACTGTAAACAGCTGCATGGTGTTCTAGATAGGATAACTAGCTGGGTGAGTAAACATGGGATGAAGATAAGAGCCAGCTTATTAGGTACACAGATAAAAAGCTGATGATTATGATTATAAAGTGGGGAAGGAGCTACTAATAGAAGACTCGAAATGTAAATACCTCGGCATAACATTTGATAGTGGACTTAACTGGATAGAACACATTGGACAGGTAGTAGGGAAAGGGTTCAAAATCCTTCACGTGATGGAAAGAGTGATGAGGGGATGCACTAGAGAAGTAAATTTTGGTCAGACCACTGCTGGAATATGGTGATGGGGTATGGAACATACATTTTGGGTATCAAATACAGGAGTTGGAGGGGGTGTAGAGAAGGGCTGCCAGATTTGTCTTTGAAAATTACCGCAAAACACAATCGGTAGTTAATATGATAAAGGAGCTCGAGTGGGATTCATTGGAGGATAGAAGGAGGGTGAAGAGAGTCATGGGAGTGTATAAGGCTTGGTGATGAAGCATGGAAAGATATTGGTGCGAAACTAAAGATGACCATGACCACAAGCTGGCATTTGATTTCAGGCATATTAGGATGTGGGAAAATTTTCTTTTGTAGGAAAGAGTGTAAGGGATTGGAATAAATTGCCAAGGGAATTGATGAATAATTTACCAAAAACACTGAAAGAATTTAAAGCAAAAATTAGTTGAGGGCAAAAGTAGGTTGGAAGAGGAAAGGAGAAAGACTGGTGTGTAGGAAGATTGTCACCGGAGCGAGCACTCCATCGCAATTTTATTATTACAACATTGAAGGGGCACGCTGGCGCTTCTTCCACGTTTTCACTTCGTTTTCTGCCTCCATACCTGCTGTGCATGCGTAATGCTAACCTGCCCGATCACCTAAAAGAGGGCTCCGTCTTAATCTTTTACTGTAGATATGTTGTTATACATTCCTTCTGAGTGTTGCAACTTTCACAAATTGATGCGTGTTTATACAAAAAACCTGGAACAAGCAACTTCTTCCGCATCATACAATCATTGATACCTTTTATTAGTGTTCCAAAAAAGTCTACTTTTTTTCTTGGTATTTATCTTTATTCCATTTTGACTCACCTATCTAAATGTTCCGTTCATGTCAGCCTACAAATTTTCTAAGTCTTCTCTCGTTTTGGTACTATTATACGCATGCAAACAACCTAACTTCTAGCTGTAAACCATTAACACGATCATTCATTTCCAAACATTCGGACACTCTCAACTTCTCTTTTAACGTTTTTGATACTGCCTTTCCTATCCTAACTCTTTCTACTTTTTCAGATTTCCTTTATCCAAAAACTCACGTTTCCATCCACGCCAACGGTTTTAACCTTATTTAATACCATTTTATGCCTCAATCTGCCAAAGGCGGTGAAAAGATATAGTGCTACACAATCCTCTAATACAAACAAAATTTAGAATCAAACTTTGACATATAATTGACCAGAGGTGCACTTCTTTATGTTGTTCTCTAGATTTCTCCAGTTATGTTTGAGTGCTGTTTATTTGTACCACAGAGCTAATCCGCTTTCCGAGGCTATGATTCTATATCGGCGTGTTTTAGGGAATCAAATCAGAACCAACGGAAAGTGGGTGAAAATGAGCCACATCTGTCATAAGACGGTTGAATCACTTTAGTGTTCTTACTGTCAAAGTAATGAGATTACCAAGACATAGATATGGTATTATTGGATTGTCATCGGTTCTTGATACGTGTACAAAATTTCAGACATTTAGGACTTCCTGGGTGAAATTTTCCATTACATTCAACCACTTTTAAGTTGTTACTGACAACATGGTGAGAGTTAAATTACTGAATTTTTATCGGTTCGGAATAAGTGTGCAAAATTTCAAACGATTCGGACGTCAGGAAGTGGGTGAACACTAAAATGAAAGATTCCATTACATGCAACCATTTTTCTATTGTTACCTTCAAGGTAACGAGAATAGTTGAACGTTGGTAAGAGACTACCGTATTGTAAACGGTTCTTAAGTTAAAACGTGTGCAAAATTTTTCTATTGTTACTGTCAAAGTAATGAGAATATCGAGACATAGCTATGAAATTATTTTATTCTACTCAGTTACCAATACATGAGCAAAATTTCAAACAATTCGGACATCTGGAATTGAGTTAAAGTTAAATTGCAAAATTCCACGACAATCAACGATTTTTCTGTTGTTACTGTCAAAGCAATAAGAATAGCAGGACATTGCTATGAAATTATTGTATTGTCACCGGTTCTTAATATGTGTGCGAAATTTCAAACAGCTCGGACATTTGGAAGTGGGTCAAAATGGAGTTGTAAAATTCCGTTACATACATACGTACATACATGTATACATAAAGTTGAAGCTAATATAAACTGCCTAAAAAGGTAAACTATACATTTCACAAACAAAAATACACTTATCATACAGAACACATGTTACCCGTTTCGCAGACAGATGGCACCACAAACGTTCCACCCTAAGGATAAACGCTCCAGATTCCAACAGATGTGATTCCAACTATGTTCGGGCCTCCGCCCTACCACCCAAATTCTGTTCTTGATTCACACTAGCTGCCTGTTCAAACAGGTATAGTTATTCGTGAACACAGTGGAACTAAGTAGTTTTTATAAATTAGAATTAGTTATTGTCAGTTAGTTTTTATAACAATGTAAATATATTTTAAGCTTATTTAAATGTATACTTCAGAGTGCTGTTATTTTCAGAAATTTGACGATTTTTTTTAAAGCTAAATTGCTATTTTTGTTAGTGTTTTAATTTTCCGTTCTATTTCCATGAAATATAGCGTGATGAAATATGCCTGAAGCCTTAAGCCATACTCTAAACTTTCAAACTGTAGAAGGCTAATCCAAATCAGTTGCAGTGGCGTAGCTAGGTCAACAAGGGCCTCGGTGCAAAAAATTTATTTTGGACCCTCAGGCCAGATGGGCGACCTTTTTTTGCTTTGTGTTGCTGGTAAGGGCCCCCTGAGCTGAGGATGGGGCCCTTGAGTTGTGCTTAGGCGCCCCCCTGAGCAGTCAGAGGGCCCTTAGTGAGGGGCTACCTGTGTCTCAGGGGGCCCCTGTAGAGCAGTTTACCATGAAGTCTCGTGGGACTCTGAACTGCGTTTGGGGCCCCAGAGGTATACTTGGGGGCCCCCTGAGCGTAGGGGCCCCAGTGCACTGCACCGCCTAGCCCCATAGTAGCTACGCCCCTGATCAGTTGATAATCTTTAAGTGCTGCAAGGTTTTAGTCTGTCGTACGTCCCATATTGAGTGTCGCTCATCTTTGACAAAGTCTCTGGTCTCAGTCATTAAATAGACGTTGCCTTATCCACGGCGGGAGGTTATTCCGTAAGTTACATGTTCACAGTAAAATCTTTACACGGAGGGCCGAGGAATGTTGAATTCACCAAACGGAATACCACGTGCGTCTAGCGCCATCTGCCATTGCACGTTCAGTCTGTTATTCATGTCGTGCGGCCGTACTATCGTCAGGAAACCTTTCACACAACTCGCGAGATTATAAACGAAAGCACGCAAACTGCACATTTCTTCCGCTGTGATACGGCCATATGTATACACAGTATTTGCATCTTCCGATCCCATGACTTGTGACACTTCATTGTATTTCAGTTTCTAGAAGAACTGTATAATTTTACCGAAAGAAAATCACTTAGTTAGTTACCGTCAGCTGCAGAAATGCATCAAGATCGCAAAAAAGAAAAAAACAGTAATCATGTTCGCTGACTTATTCTTAGTTTGCGCGGTAAACTTACGTAACAACTTCGAAAAGCAGTAACTTCTGTGGTCATTTGCCCAGTCTATCCAATTGCAACAACTTTCTTAATTCATCCGTCACTCAACAATCATTGTATTACAACGTCTGAACTATTTGCAGCTCCCGGCAGCGTAGAGGTAGCGGGTTCGAGTCCGCCTCGCGCGTGGTTGGTTTTGATTAAATTTTGAGTCCGTCTCGTGTTGTCTGCTCTTTGTGAAACAAATATGCATACTATAGATATTCAGCTGCTAAGCGTGGAAATAATCAGAATATTGCAGAGTTGTAGGCTCAATGGCTACAAGTGTAGTTAATAGACAAATTATTTGAAACCCATTAGAATTTACCGTATAAAAAACACTAGATCCCGGGGGAGGGGGGAGTCTAGTAACTGAAGCTACAAGTTATCACAAGGCATTTCTCATAGATATTAAAGGATTCAGTAAACCAGTAAGCAGGATTGAAGGTGGTAATATATATAATTATAAAAGGGCACATATTTCGGAACTGAAGAAATGTCTCAGGGAAAGATTCAGTATATGGAAGGAAGGCATAAGTGCAATGAAGTCGAAGTGGGAAAAGGCGAAGTGGGAAAAGGCGAAGGAGATAATTATATATTTTTTTTATCTGCTTAACGTATCTCTAACAGCGAGGTCTTTAGAGACGGGAAAGGATGGGGGGGGGGCAAGGAATGGAAAGGAATTCGGCCATGGCCTTTTGAAGGAAGCATCCCGGCATTTGCCTGGAGTGATTTGGGAAACCATGGAAAACCCAAATCTAGATCCTCGGACGGGGATTCGAACCGCCATCCTCCCGAATGCGAGGCCAGAACGCTAGCCGTTAAACCACCAAGCTCGGTATAATTATAATTTGGGGAGAGACGTTTATACCAAAAATTATGGAACATATAATACTACAATAGGGAGGTTAGGGGGCAAAAGAAGCAGGCAAGAAGAGAAAACAACAGAACTAAGAGATAGCAAGTCGATAGGGAACACCTGAAATACCTTAACGAGCAATTGATATATGGCTATTTTAGAAAACTGAGAAGAAACGAAAGTATTCAGACAATCATATATAAGGATGGTAAAAAGTTACTGAGCATTTGAAAAGGGCTTAAAAACTAAATAACTGATTTAATGAGTTCCCTAGAGACTATCTTCCAGGGATGGTAGGGAGTAAATCAGAGGAGGAGATTTTCCAATATAAGCAGAAACGAACCGACTAAAGATTTTGAAGTATATCCTTTAAAAATTATGAAGGAACTAAGAAAGCGTAAACGGGTCAGTGTAGATGATATTACCTGTTGCTTACCAGAGTACTGAAAATGTGCGGTAGTAGTACCGGTGTATGAATGAAGGGGCACAATCAGGGGTGAAAATTACACTTCCAAGCAAACTGGTTTGCTGTTCTCCCAATTGGCACTCGCTTTCTCGCTATGCATGTTAATAAGAAACTTGCTACTAAGTGGGAGTGGTTATTCTCAATGGGCCGTAATTATCTACAAATTCCAGGGAGCGGCTATGATTATTATCTACAACGAAGGAAGTTGTGCCGCAAAAAGAGGTAGAATTCGAGCACGAGAGCAATCAGACTGGCTTAAGCATTCGTTCTGCTTAACGATCTCTGGACATGACCGGAATACCAAAGAAACTCATCAGTTTAATGAGGAACTTCTTTATTTTAAAAACCAAGGGTTATATATAAAATCTCAGTTTTAAAGTTTAGAGATGATATTTCCATTTTAAATATGCAGGGTTGTCATTTTCTTTCTGATTATTGCAAATAACGCCAATTCACTTGTCAAAAAATGCACGGAAATGGGCGAAACGAAAATCACATTTGGCTACAATAATGAAATAACAAGGTTAAAACTCGAAACACTAAACTGGATAAATGGAATAAGTAGATATTCGATGTTATGAAGAAGGTTTGTCTGCTTTATAGATGTAGCCTGAAAGGAACAAAGGACGAGAGCGTAAAACGTGAATCACTTTTATTGGAAGGACAAGCTAGTGTTGCAGAGAAAGATCAAAACAGAGTTTCTTTTTTTTGTAAATGGCGCTTTACATTTATCTTTTTTAAAGATTGTTGTGAATAAAGTAAACGAGATATTAATAATAACATTCCCAAAATATCCTAATTAGCTAAACAGCTATTTCAACTATTTACAATTTATATTTAAATTTCTTTGTCAGGGTCATATGTTCAATAACTTTTCTCCTGTAATTATAAAAATTAACAAGAAATTTGTTAGCAACTCCTCTTACGTAAACAACAACAGTTCCAAAGCAAATTATTATTTACTGTTCTTGATTTAGGTCAGTTAAATATTGTCAGTTTGTGAGTATATAACTGAAATTTGTCTTATTTCAGTTTTCCTGCCTGAATTATTTCATTCATGAATATGTAGATATTTAAACGCATCAATTTTTACGTGGAACCTTTTTGTATATTTGATTGATCTATTTTACAATATCATTTCGATGTTCGACAAGGGAAATTAGAATTTACTGATTTTTGTAAGACGTTATCTGTATACCTCTATTTCAGATACATTTAGTTGAGTCTGTTTCGGATTTCATAAAGTGCAAACTTTCCATTCTCAGCAGAATGAGTTCGGCAAAATGTTCCTTGAAGGGTGTTGTATGCTTTGTAGCAGAAGAGGAATTCTTGAGGAAATTAAAATGATAAATAATAGCAGAAACAGAGATGTAGACGTCTAGGAAGTGGAAGTACGGAGTATGAAGGTATTGAGGAGCAGATAGGATGAAATAGATAAAGATGGAGTTACGAGAGTTTGGCGAAAGAAATGGTGAAGAATAGACGAGGAAGAGAAGAAGATGATCCAAGGGAATAACGGAATGCAGAGAGGAAAATATAAAATAAAGGTACGTGGGCATTGCAACTTCCTTGACTAGAAAGCGATTCCATAATAAAGTTAAAAAATCAGGTTTTACAACTTTGTGATGGAGTGGAGTAATTGCCTTTCTGTGATGTGCATAATTTCCTGCTTAATATTGCGAATATGGAGCGACGCACCACTTTAGGGATGCTTATGAACGGTTGGTCAGGACAGAGGAATTGCAAATCTTTAGAAGGTTACAAGTCTAACGCAAATGAATCCGCTACAGTTTTCGATTTTAAATATATCCGTGTCAGCTATGTATCTGTACGTGACTGTAGCTTTTTAACGAAAACAGAAACACGCAGATAATGTCGCTGATTCTATAAACTAAGTTTGATTCTATATTGTGATGCAATAGAGAAAAAAAATTCACTTCTTAAATTATAAACTGATCTCACGAGCTTCATTGAAAATATGATATGATTTTGTGAAATATGAATTCGAGGTTAGTACAATAAGTGAGGCACCTGATTTAAAAGAAAAGTTGTGATCTATTTTTCAACTTAGCGTATCTGAAGGTGGCTTCCTTCAGCCGGTGATTTTGCGGGCAGCGCGCAAGGCCGTGTCGCAAAGGTGGTTTCCGATGGCATGTGAATTTGGAGGCCGCGCCACATCAGCCGATTCATACGGATCAGCACAAGTCAGAGGCGAGCCCGCGCCGCCCTAGGGCAGAACGCGCGCGATTCGTGTGACACGTTGGCTAATGTCATTACAATACAGTCTGTTAAGATTATAAATATTACCTCCACTACTACTTGTCTTCATAGATTCTTTAACTTTATTACATACCTACATATACGATGACGTTTAGTTGTCCCTTTAATTCTTTAGTCGGGGTGTTACCATTCTTTACTTTACTTTTAATTTGCTTCACATATCGTTCACATCATTTCTATTTTAAGCTCCATATGTTGTATATTTGATGGATCTATTTGGGAATCTCACTTCGTAACTCGACAACGGTAATTACAATTGTATAATGAAAACACAGCCAAACCTGTTGCAAATATTCAATGAATTTATTGACCGGTTTCGACCCGCCGGAAGGGAGTCTTCTTCAGAAACTAGTTAAAATATATTACATAAATCTAAAAACACTTCTCAATAAAATAGTACACTTTTGTACTAGAGTCACACATTAAAATATATTATCTGGCTAACCATCCGGCAGCTGGCTGTTTTTAGATTTATGTAATATATTTTAACTAGTTTCTGAAGAAGACTCCCTTAAGGCGGGTCGAAACCGGTCAATAAATTCATTGAATATTTGCAACAGGTTTGGCTGTGTTTTCATTATACAATTGAAGAAATACAGTTGCTGTTGATGCTGCCATGCTCAAGATTTTGGAACGGTAATTACAATTTAATTGATCTCTATATTTATTTACCTCTATTTCAGGCACATTTAGTTGAGTCTGTTTTAGATTTCATGAATTGCAACTTCCCATTCTCAAGACATCAGAATGTGTTTGGGAAAATTTTCCTTGGAGGGAGTTGCATGCTATGCTATATAGCAAAAGAGGAATTCTTAAGGAAAGAAGAATGATAAATAGTCGTTTCGTTTTCGTATGCGCACAAAAACTCGAAATGACTACATCTGACCACTCCATATTGATTATGTACAAATCAAAAACAGGATAATATGGTCTGAAATGAAATGAAGTGAGGCGTCCGCCCAGACGAAGGACGGTATAGCAGAAGAGGAAAGCGTTCACCCCTCTGCTGTAAACACTGAGTGATTCATTATTCAGCTGGCATCCTCACGCCACTAGGCGCGCCTTGAAGTTTGCGGACTGGCGACGGATCGAGGCGCTCCACCAAAGGCCAACACAGGAGACTGCGGACGGCTCTATTGCCACAGACTTTTGCTGCTGCGGCGCGGTCCGCAAACTCACGGGTCGTGGCAAGCCACCTTAAGGTGGGTTCCCACGACCCGCGTATTTGCTGGCCGGGCCGGGGAAAGTGTCTCGCCTATGCTCGCAGGGATGGCGCGCCTCTATCCGTCGCCCAGTAGGCAGAGATTAAACGCCCGGGTAGCTGAACCGACACTAGGCAAGGTGGTGGGTAGGTGGCGAGGGCTAACAATTGGCACGTGCTGATCCGTACACTTTGGCTGATGTGGCGCGGCTTCCAAAACCACGCCCTGTGGGAACTCACCTTTAAGGATTGGAACGCCCCCCGGGCGAGGCCGCACCACATCAGACGACTGCCGGTGAGCGGCTCATCTGGCACTTTGGCTAATTTTTTTTTATCTGATATACGTCTCTCAACAGCGAGGTCTTTAGAGACGGGAAAGGATGGGGGTCAAGGATGGGGGCAAGGAATGGGAAGGAATTCGGCCATGTCCTTTTGAAGGAAGCATCCCGGCATTTGCCTGGAGTGATTTGGGAAACCATGGAAAACCCAAATCTGGATGCCCGGACGGGGATTCGAACCGCCGTCCTCCCGAATGCGAGGCGAGAACGCTAACCGTTACACCGTCACGCTCGGTACTTTGGCTACTGTCGCTTTAACTGTATTATAAAAAAGGACAACCAAACTTACAAATATCATCTGCCTGTCCTCACATAAATGCTTTAATTTGATTACGTAACCTCCTATATGGGAGCGTCCATAAACTACTTGACTCAGTCTAGGGGGGGGGGGGGTGGCTGGAAAGCTACGTTGGGCTACGAGGAGAGAAGGGATTTCCGAGCCAGGCCACGTGGCTTTTTTTTTTTTTTTTTTTTTTTTTTTTTTTTTTTTTAAATGGCCTTTGGTCTTTGCGACCATTTAGCCAGCTCCAATTTGTTTTGTACAGAGTACTGTATCAGGCTCTAATCATGATATTGTGGACACTACAGTGAGGACAGCACAAGACGAACACAACACTAATTAAAACCACCCATGCCCGAGGCCGGACT
This sequence comes from Vandiemenella viatica, assembly GCA_031002005.1. NCBI lineage: Eukaryota > Metazoa > Arthropoda > Insecta > Orthoptera > Morabidae > Vandiemenella > Vandiemenella viatica. The sequence continues at coordinate 279,532,180 of JARYHS010011408.1, forward strand.
CGAACCGGCGGCCCTTGCAATGCGAAGCCAGCGCGCTAGCCACTACACTGTACATGGCTTTTCATACATATTATTTGTCACCGTTAAAATGAGGCACAGGAAACACAACAGCATCTAAATATTTATTTCCGTCATTTAATTATCTCCGTTTGTAATTTACGATAGTCTGACGAGAAGAAACAGTACAAAATGTCCGCTGGAATCAATAATGAAAAAACTGCGTGCTACATGGGGGGAGGGTAGAGAGAAAAACCACGTCAGGCTACGTGGGGGGAGGGGGGGGGGGGTTTACACAGGAGGCCGAAATGGAGCAACGTGGTTTAAGGCCGCTCCCTATACTGACATTAAGTTGTCCCTATTCTTTTCTAATTCTTTAATCGGGATGTTACCATCCTTTAATTTACTTTTAATTCTACACCACATATCTTGCACATCGTTTCTTTTTTTATTCTGTGTGGTATTGTTGTTCCATACAGCTGTTCCATACAGCTCATTTGCACTCTAAACCTCGAAAATGACTTCATTTGATCACTCCATATGAATTACGAACAAGTCAACGGCAATATTTACGATCAGAAATGGAATGAAGTGACATGTTCGTTTGCACAAAGGACTTTATAGCACGCGAAGAACGATGAGAATCCCTGTTGCACACACTGTATGTCACACTGTTCAGTGGGCAACACGCCTCACTATGAGCGTCTTTGAAGTTGCCGACAGGCGACAGATTGAGGCGCGCCTCCACAGACCAGCAAGATCTGCTAGGGGTGGTTCTGTTTCCATCATGCGTGATGGCCCAGCACGGAATGCGAGATCACTGGATAGGGAGCGTGCACAAACCACGTGGCTCGGTCCAGGGGAGGGGGGGAGGGGTTAGCTGGGAGGCTACGCTGGACTACGTGGGGAGAGGGGGGGGGGGTTCCGAGCCAGGCCAGGTAGCTTTCCCTTCATAACATTTTTCACATTTGAAATGAGGAACAGAACACACAACAGCATGTGAATATTTATTTCCCTCAGTTAATTATCTCCTTATATAATTTACAATCGTCTGACAAGAGAAAACAGTACAAAATGTCTTCTGGAATGAAAAGGAAAAAAGCTACGTGCTACGTGGGGGGGGTTTGAGGCAAAAGCCACGTAGGGCTACGTGGGAGGGAGGGGGGTTCACAGTAGGCCAAAATAGAGCTACGTGGTTTATGCACGCTCCCATATAGGAAACCACCTTGAGATCCACGCACTTTATCCAACGATGGTTCAGTGTTCACAACGAGGTATCAAAAATGAAGAAATAGTGTATACGATGTCATCTACAGACTTAAAATGGACTCCAAGCAGGCATTTTTGAAGGTCTGGAAGTTGGAAGTCTGAGAGTACCAGATCTTGTAAACAGGGGATTTGTGGTACCAACCGAAAGCGACACTTGTGAATTGCAACCAATGTTACTTGTGACTAGAAGAACTGTCCTTATGAAACAGCATCTTCTTTGACAAATAACCTCCTCCATTCTCATTGATGACAGCTGGCAGTTGCTTTAAAAATAGAGCATAATATGGCACGCTGATCGGTTCACTCTTTACCAGGAAATCTAGAAACAGTACATCATCGGAATCCTAGAAGCATAAGCCATCATTCTCTCTACAAAAAGGCCAATTTAAGAGCGTGTGAACAGGCGTTCTTCAAGTGCAGTGACTGACTTGTTTTGATCCTGGGTTAAACCAATGGGTCCAGCTCTCATCCATAATTATAAATCGTTCAACAAAATTTATTAGCTTCGTTTCGAATAGGATTTTATTTCCAGCGGAAATTTGTCGAAAGTTTCGGCACGCTGTGGGAGAGCTCTTGTGGCTAGGTATGTTTGAATATATTACATACATACTAGCTACGATCCCGCCAAAAATGACGGTTTGAACACAATATTCTGGCAGTTCCTTTTTTTTTGCAGTTGATTATTTATACGGAATTGTTATTACATAATGCTAATGGCCTTGATTTTGTAATGTTCTACATATTTCATTTACAGTTTACATATCAATATAATAGTCACTTCTACGAATTAATGATGACGGAAGTACAGAACCAATAAAATTAAAAAACAAATTGGAATAGCAAAAACTTTTGCTATCCATATAATATCAGTTTCATTCCTGGCCCATGCACAATTCAGCACGATAAATAGGGAACTACTTTCACCCGCATTAATTAATACCTTTTCAGTTTAGTTTTAACCTAGTTCTTATAACTGATACAGTTAAAATAGCTTAAACATTGAATACCCTTACCCTTAGATGAATTCTGCATTCAGATATCGTAAATAAACAAAAAGCAACATGAAGGAATGGTTGTAATATGACGGCTGTTGATTCGCGAGTGACGGCTGGCACGTGACCGTTATGTAGCCAATAGCTATAGACGACGTGCGCAGACTCCAGACAACGCATTTTATATAAGAGGATATATATATATATATATCCTCCATCTTTATAAATGTTAAGTTCGCCGCAGAGAAAATAAGATCTTCCCACTTTCTTTAGCAACCAACATTAAGCTACTAATTTATCATTATAGCCCATCACTTACAGTCTCTCTATAATCTCGCTGCTTGTATCTTGTAGCTCTCGTTCGCTCACGCGAGCTCTGTAATATAGCCGGCGCATCCCACGCGGCTTCTGACCAACTGTTTTTTCGCTGACTCCGCAGTTACCATCTGGCTACTACTGAATTGTCTCTGACACTTCATCGCGAATTGACAAAATGATTACATGCGCAACTTGTGGTGCCTCTGTTAGTGCCTAAATTCTTAAAGCCAAGATCTGTGCTGTGAACGTTCTAACTCTGCGTAAACAACTCCCTACGCTCTGCCTGTACATCGATTTTTTAATTCTGCGTCTGTGCTTTCTTCTTTCACGGCCCGCGCGCACTGCATGTAGCTGAATCTATATTAATATTATAAATGCGAAAGTAACTCTGTCTGTCTGTCTGTTTGTTACGTTTCTTGGGCCTAAACGGCTAATCCGATCGTGATGAAATTTCACAAGGAGACGCTATTTGACATTAGGATAGACATAGAATACTTTTTTTCTGTATAAATAATACATATTGTCGTATAATTTTGAAAATTACTGAACGGCGACAGACAGACGCATAGGATGTGTACGTCTCTGTAGTACCTTCCAGTATAGCGGTTTGGTAGCTCAATGGTTCATGTGCTAGCTTTCTGAAGTATTGAGCGTGGTCTCCAGTTCAAATCCTATTGGAAGCAAACATTTTAATTTTTTTGATCGTATGAGCAACGCCTGGGCAGTCAGTTGTTCGGATTCCAAACTTAGGGGTGCAATACTTTAAAAATCGTAGGTGGTTTAACAATGCCGTACAGGTAAAATTTTTCACTCTATATTGATCCCTCAGGCATTGTTTCTCTCACAGTAAGTGTGTGTTTATCCGCACTAACAATGTTATAAATGCGGAAATAAGTCTCTGTCTTTTGGTACGTTTTGACGACTAAATGGCTACACCGATATTGACAGAATTTGACAAGGAAACACTTTGTATCTGAAGGAAGGACACGGAAAATTTTTTTCGGTATGAATAACAGTTTTAGTCACGAAATTTGAGAACTTATCGAATGGTGACAGACAGATGGATGCGTGTGTTAGTCTGTAATGTTACGTCGGTTGCTCAAGCTGTGCTTCTCGCGCAGTCTGTTAGTGTATGATTTTTTAAATAAATTTCGTTTAGAAATATAACTTATTATTTAGTATAGATGTCGATTTGCTCTGCACTGTACTATTACTTTGTGTCTGCCCAAAAGTTTCTTGCACCATTTTATTTTGTCTTCTTTTTTGTCGTGTCTTGCGGGGGTAAACCTGGCCTGAGGTGTAGTAGCTCTTGAAGAACACGAGCAGCTCAAGTTATTAGAACTCAAGAATCTGAAGGTCATGCTGAAGAAAGAAGAAAGACCAAACTGAAATAAAGCTGCCCTCAGTTAAATTCCACCACATCCCCGCATCTTCATTTGTTTTTCTGTTTTTAAATATGTTGGAAATTGATTTTCTTCATGAGACTGGTTCGACTGTAGGATGACATAGTGATGGCTTTCCTGTCATATTATACCGACTGGGTGTTGTATGGGACAAATGTTACGTTTACTAACAACTTTCTATATCCAATTCTGGCAATGAAATTGTAAGTCCACGCGTACGAAGTTGCGGGTAACAGCTAGTACTCCATATTTACACAGCAGTCAGCGCAGACAAGGGGCAAGATCTTTACGACCTGTGAAATCCGGCTGCAGGAGAACAGCCGCCTCTGATTCTGACACAGCAGCTGTCCATTGTGCCAGGCCCAAGTTCGGTCGGCATACCAAATAGTTCGTCTATACATCAAGAAAATAAGATGGCAGAAATATTCGTTTGTCCTTTCAACCCTTAGGGAGAAACCCTTCTCATGTCCAACTACTCTCTTCGAACGCGGCCTCCTGTTGTTCTTGTAATGCCTCATGCCGCCTTAGTCAAGCGAATCTGTCTGCCATTAGCAACTCATATGCTCTGTCCGTATTTTTCCTGAGTGATTTTTTTCCACTAACCTTCCCCGAGTGGGCATCAACTTCGGTACTGGTTTTTTGCCTTTCAAACTGAGATCCGAACTTTTTTTTACTGGGTTTTAGTTACTCTCCTCTAATGGTGAAACCAAACACACACGAGTTTCATTTCGTGACATCTCTTCCTCATGCAAATATTTGATCCCAGGACGAATTACTTTCTTTTTCATTTCAGATTTAAACGTATACCTCATTCGATTTTAGTACCTATAATAAAATAATTCTACCCGGCTTTTGTAATTTTGCACAACGAAAAAAGATTTATACGCGATTTTCTGAAGGTTGCGTAATTTAGTTTTCCTGGTGAGGCCACTGACGTATGGGACGATTAACTTAGACCTATTAAGCACAACAAAAACTATGTATTCCTAAATATATCAATGCGTTAGCTTACTAGGAATCATTGAAGCTACTACCCTGTATTCTCCTCACAAAACCTCATTCTTCTCACATGGTTATCGCCATTAGTGGAAGCAGGCCTTGTTAGGAAGTATTATGCCACCTTCTTCATAATTTTCTCGTGATTGAAATCAGGTTCCCTGTGGAGACATATTCACTTATAAACTGTAATAACGGTTTTCAGCACGACGCGTCTGACAATAATCCGTCAGAGTGAGCCGACTGTTTGGTAGCTGGGGCGTATGTTAGCTTCGACGCCGGGGATTCAGGTCAGTCATACGACTGTGTAAGTCAGGGGTGGCCAACCCGCGGCCAGCCTTGAATATTTCTGCGGCCCGCGAGATTCATCACACTTTTACAAAATATATTTGTTTTATAATGGCCAAAGTAGTGAATACCAATGTATTAAAAATTATATTTGTGCATCCATATTTTCAAAAATTATTTCATTTATATTTATTTATTCGTTGAGGCCAACTAGGACCCCGTTAAGCCTTTGTGCATTTGGCAGCGAGTTTCATCTTCTTTTGGTCCCAGAACTCCTTCATTCGTTTTGAATGCGCCTGTTTTCCGCTCCTCTGTCCAGAGTGTACCACGTTTTCCGATGGAGTGCTCGTCTCGGCTTGTCCTGCTTGTCATTAACTTCTTTTCTGTAAAATGTGCGTTTAGTATCATTATTATTATATTATCTGTGTTTACATGTAAGAATAATAGTAAACACAGTAATAATAACTCATTATGTTTCAATTTTTCACTAAATAAAAAATGTCTATACTGGGTCTAAATCTATGATGAACGGCCCGCGGAGTTGTGATGTATTTCCAAAGTGGCCCACAAAATCATTTGGGTTGGCCGCCCCGGAGTAAGTAATAAAACTGACAAACCATTTTAAATATCAGTAAAATGCTCGGTTGGGATTAATAAACCTGTAAACGGCTTAGCCTTAATTTCCCTAAAAACAATTAACAACACATTAAATTTCCACAATTAATGTGGAACAATATGCAATTACCAGTAGGAAGTCCATCGTCTTCCAACTGTTACGCATAATAGAAGGTATCAACAACGGTTTCAATATAGTAGTCTTCCTGAATGTTGTAAAGGCTCACAATTAGGTGTGGCATTCAAACCATATCGCAAAACTGAAGCAACAAACAGGAGTGAAAATTAAACTAATATGAAGCTACCTTGCCAACAAAAGTATTCTCGTGTCCATTCAGGTACAAAAAATCTCCCATGCACCACTTCGGCATAGGCATTCCTCAAGACTCGGTACTGGCTCCAAATCTCTTCAGTGTTTATGCGAATGCACACCCATCTGCCACTCCACAAGTTCGCCTTACACAATACGCGTACAGTATATAATAGATACAAATAAGAGATCTTTTAGGTGCCACCTGAACACCTTACATAGCTGAAAATTTTTCAAACAATTATTTTGAAATTGCGGTTTCTTAGATATAATGACGTGAAAGACCTTACCGCCGTCTGTGTGCGTTAACTTTTTGTCCCGTTTGTCATGTTAAATTGTTTTTAGACAAGTAAAAGTAACTAACTACAACAGCTTTTGAAGCCACAAACTAATATACTGGCTGTATTTAATTTAGTTTAGTTAAAGTGATTTGATGAAGCCTGGCGTTTCCAAGAGAATGTATGCACTGTGTATTTTTACGTGATATTATTAGCACTTGTTAATGTAATAGACCCTATGTACTTGTACAAACATAACTTGGTATTTTGGGTTGTATTCCTCATAATTACGTCCACCTGGTTATTACTTCTTGTTTTAATTTTACAGTAAATTGATAGTACTTGTAATAAGTACTAATTCATTTTACCCAGCAAAAAAAGCACACCTGAAAGAGCAGTGGGCGCGATGTGTGACTGCGAGTGAGGTATCGAATTGCGACCGCGGGACAAACCAAGCGGAAAACCACGTGAGGCCTGTGGGGGATCGATTGTTCAGCAGTGAGACACATGGCTTCTCCAAGGAAAGTCTAAGACAGAAAAAGATTGCACACAAAAGAATTATTGAAATTTTAGAGCGAAATACCATTTTTCGCACTACGGAAAAATGTTACCAGACATGTCGGAATCCAAGGAAATTTAGAATGTAGTACATTTTCCCTACTGTCCGTATGTCTCACATGAGATGGTGAAGGGAGTATTCCACAGTATTTATAATCTAAAGTGGGAGACTGCACCTTATTGAATTAGCACTTATTCTGAATGTCATACTAGGAACCAGCTGCTGTGCAAGTTAGTTGACGAATCATCTAAAGATCACACTATCCTATTTGGTTTCTCTTGTGTATGAAAAAACTAATAGGTCTAGCGCTAATGACCCCGTCGTCGACGCGCCCTAAAACCCTAAATAACAACATAATAGGTCTACTATTGGTTGTATTGTAGCAATTCATGTGCTTTATTCCAGCAGCACTTTTCAAAGATCGATTTGAAAACGCGTCTAGGTTTAGTTGAATATCTAGATATTTTCTGAAAATAACTTTGTTCGAAAGTAGTATGATTAAAAGGCTAAGCAAAACAAATTAGAAGTAATTTGCCTCAGTTCTGCATTCAGTCTAAATGATCAGTATGCAATATTCATTGGTCAAATACAATCGGATGATTTTTTTCGCATATCCAGAATCTATTCAGTGACCTCCTCACTATTTTTATTGCATGGAAACATATTTGTAACGCTTCCCTTTGGTCCCTCTAGGTAATTTTCCATGGATTTAAAACCAACGTTTGCCAAAATTATTTCCAGAGAATTTTGTTGTTGGTAATAAAACGGCATCAAGCTGTCGACCAAAAACTGTCTTACTGGTAATAATCTGCCGGATATAACAAGTACGGGAAAATAAAGCATAGGAAATAGTTCGTGAAAACCACATCGAGAGCAAATAATTGTGTTCAATAACACAGGTTACTTGAACGTGGACATAGAAGTGACTACGAAACTCGAAACGAGAGCATCAAATAATCTTTTATGTTTAATATTTTGCAGAAATTTTATACTGTGTAGATTGCAATATGAGATTTATGATAAAGAGACACCTTCCAACCTTCAGCGAGAAATTGCCGATCGAATTCCTTTGCGTTCCTTTGATGTCATCAACCTAAAAACCCCATGCATCTCTTAGCGAGACTTAATGAAATAGGCCTCTCCTAAAAATATACGAATTTACAAAAAGGTATGATTTTTTTATTGATTCCGTTTGTTATAGAGAAATAAATACAACAGCTCATATGTATTTAATACTAGCGGAGTTCCCGGCGTTGCTCGGTATAGTTGGCGTAGATCTACCCGTACCCTATTTTTATTTCCCGCAATGAGAAACATTTGTACAAAGTTTCATGAAATTCGCGACAACTGTTTCGGAATTATAGCAAACCTAGGTTCACCCGGCCTCTACTAAGAAACGGGTGGGTTGAAGTTTATTTGAACGTACACTATTTTCATTCGTCCGAAAAGATTCATGTATATCAAGCGTCGTTAATTTGGTTAAGAAATTGCGTTATTACATTACTGAACAACGCTAGATTATGTTAGAAACTCACATTTGATTAAATTGCGAAGTGAACGGATATAATTTTTGCTCGAAACGCCAGATACTTTAATTCCGTAGATTCAATACAAATATCAAAAGTGAATCTGGAATAATATTATTGTAAACAGAAGACTAATTCTGAAGGCCAGAGACATTGTCCAGAGATCGTGCTTAAATAAAATCTCTGTTGTTTTTACGGCTATCTATGGCGTTTAAAAATTGAATATCCCACATTAAAGGAAAGAATACTTCAAGCTTTGTTTAGTGTGCAAAATAGTTATTATTGTAAAGTTATCTTATTGCTTTCATTAAAGGCTATGGTCAGAGATATTGTAGTTGTGTGTTTAGTGCAAAGTATGCAACATCTGATCCTTTCATCTTTGGGTTTTGTCATCATTCGTTCAGAATTTCATTTAAGGATCCTGCGTTATTTAACGTTGAATCATAAAACAACTGTATTGAGATTCTAAGCTTTAAAACGGTCCTCCTTGGTTTCCGAGTTTTTATAAGACCAATATATCCGGTCATAGTTTTATAGATATAGAAATCGCCCAGTGATCGAAATTCGACCATAATTCATTAAGTTAATTAGTATTTTTTTGTAACAGAGTAATAATTATTACAAATAGTTTTTTGAATTTGTTCTATTGCGTTTGAAAAAATTGTCCTATCGGTATCAAGTTTAGTACATACATTCCAACGTAAGCTTGGAATGCGTGAAAAATGCGGAAAAATCACTTCAAATGTGGGTAGATGCACACATTTTATTAAGCAAGAAATACACGTTATTATTTCTGTGTGTTTCTTACTCTTAATTTTTGGTCCAGGCTGCTTTTCAACCTAACCACAACTGCTATTAGTTACGGTAGACGCCATGGAATATATCTTAGCACTGAAAAACAATATGTCAGCCCGCACAGAGAAATCGTAACTGTTACATGATTTTCTATTTGTATGTGGGAAGCAGTTTTTATTCAATAATAAAGACTTAAAAACACGTGGAATAAATTTCAACAGCTATGAACGTGTATTTCTTGCGTAATAACATGTATGGATCTACCCACATTTTTCCTCATTTCAACATATTCGAAGCTTACGATATATACTTTAAATCAAATGTTATCGCCTAAGGAATGTGTGTAAGTACCAAATTTGAGACCGACAGGACAATATTTGCTAAACTCAGTATATTAAGACTTTGCTGCCATTCATGTACTCAGTTTTTTTTAACTACCAGATTTCGTTCAAATGGTGGCTCACCATCATATTACAGCAACATCAATTTGAACTGCATCATTGTAACATCGTATATCTAAATCACGATTTAATGAATTCCGAATATACTCCATTTCGAAATGTTGCTTCTATGTAAATTCAGAGATTAAGCTCGACTCTTTAGTTTCACCAAAGACCACAGAGTATCTCAATGCTGGAAATACACGTCACATAGTTGGCTCCGATCCGATTTCACTCACACACACGTTCCCGAATTTATTTTTCATTTAATAATGTATCTGTAACATTTTTTAACTTTGCTTATATATATATATATATATATATATATTTTATATATATATTTACTGTTGACCAAAGATCACAGAAATCGCTAAGTGTCGTTGCCTCTTAAAAACAATTGAATGTATGCAACGAATGATTTATTTTATTTAATTTAATGTATTTTTAACACATATTATATGTACATTTTGGCTTTATGCACTTCTTCCCCATATAATCTTCAACTATGCCAAATCTCACACTTCTCCGTGCGCGCAATATTCTGAAAAATGTTTCCAAAGTTTTCGCTTAGCGTATTAATATATAGATAGAAGATAAAAAAATGTGTAAAATAATAATAATATACATGTTATAATGTGAAAAGTAATGGTCGTTTGCTGTCTCTTAAAGAACAGAAAATAAAGTTAGTAAATAATACGTAAGTATATGAGCTGAGTAATTGCAATAAAAAATCATGAAACGCAAAAGCGTGTGACTAAGAATATTGCCAACCGAACATATGCTCCATCGCAAATAAATTGAATTGAATTATAATAATTATTTGATATTACTTGCTGGAATATCCCCGAACGGTCCAGCCGCTGGTTGACGAGTTTTGATGTGCCCCAGTCGTGGTAACCTTAATTTAACCCGGTAATCCTACCGGATTAAGAGGACCTACAGTGTAATGTGGAATCCGAATTACGAAAGCGTTCACATTGCACAAGAAGTTGTGCCAAAAGTGAAGGTTGGGCTAAGGGCCTTTGAAAATCCTCGCCGATACCTGCATGATGATCAATTTTGGAGTTCAGATCTTGCTTTTACATCGCCAAGGCGCACTCACAATTTATTAAAACTACAAGACTTTTAAACATCGTTCAAAAGAATAAAACGATAAGTGAAACACGTTATCTATAGTTTATTACAGTACTTTCAAGACTGTGGGTATCGAACATTCACAGTGCTGCAAGTTGAACATAATCATGTGCCGAGAATAAAATGATATCTTTTTTCTGCAGCTTTCATAGAAGGACCACCTAAGAGTGGTGATCTGATCTGTGGACTTCCACGCACTCACGTGCTTATGCTGAGGAGGCCTTGACTGGAAGGAATGTTACTAACCCGAGCTCCCTGTAGGCGGAAATTGACGTAACGGTAGTTTTCCACTTCTGCTTCAGTAGTGGAGAACCTCTTTGCTTGGTATGCCTTCATCTGATTAGCTGACAGAACCGCAAAATTATCGGCTGTCATCTGTTTGCGGTGTCGTCTGTTCTCCGATTCATTTCTCTGTCTTTCGCTTTATACTAAAGGAGATGTCACGAATCCACACCAATTTGGAGCCTTGTAAGAAGGATACATCTCTTGTTGATATCTTAAAACGAAAAAACGTTTTCTGTTTCCGATCAGCCGGATATGAAGAGAACTAATATATTTGAAATTTAGTACATATGAGGGTTCATACGATATTGAATGTTCACTTACTAATCTTATCATTAGAACCTATGCCTTAGTGACAATTTCTCCCCAAACGCGTAATTTTATCTCAGAATCTTTAAATGTTTAAATGCCTACTTATGCCTGATTTGCATCTCGATCATTGTACCATATGTTTACTAAGTATTTTTTACGATAATTTCTTCTTGCTATTCCAGGGTCAACTTTTTCAGGATGCGATGTATTAGGGGTTTTGCCGGCTTGTCGCTGATCCTTACAGTTGTGTATTTGTATTTTCACAATTTTCAGTATGAAACTATTGTTTAGAATATCTATTTCATATTTTTAATGAGATACCTCCATATTGTCATTAGACTCTCTTGACCATCAATATTTTGGTCTTAAGTTTTCTTGTTTTCTGCCTTACACATTACAACCCTATTTCTTACAAAGACAAATAGATTTATATCTCCGCTATTTATTGTTACACAGTGATATTAAAAATGCTCAAAGGTTTTAGGTTGTGTACACTCGTGTTCCCGGATAACAAAACCGCCTGTGCATCGTAAGTGAAGAGAGAATTCAGTGTAATAAATTTAAACGGAAATGCTTACCTAGCTCCGCCCTAAGGCTCAGTAAATGTGAATTTTATAGTCTGACGACGGTTCTATTATATAACGTTCTAGTGTCCAGCAACACAGTAATATATATATATATATATATCCGTAAAGTCTTTGTTAAGATATAAAATGTGTCTACATAACATGAACTTTTGGAAGTGCAGCAATAAAACATTTGTATGTCATCCTCTAGTGTTACGATGGTTGCTGTTTATATTTCTGGCCTTGGCAACAATAAGTGTTGCCAGGCGCCATCTGATTTTTCCATTTGAAACATAGCTTTATTCGTAACAATGTGTCATTTGAGCGCAATTAGTTGTTTACAGTAACTTTAAAAATTCATCTCGGGCGAAAAATGGAATTAACTCGTGATCATTTTCGTGCAATTATTTTTTACAACTTTCGACGTGGATTATCAAGAAAAGAGTGCATCGATGAACGTAATTATTTATACGGCGATAAAGCACCATCGTATAGCACTGTAAAAAACTGGTATAATGAATTCAGTCGTGGCTGAAATTTGCTTCTGGACGAATTCCGTCAGGGTCGTCCAATATTGGTTGTTGTGCCAGAAAACATCGATGCTGTGCGTGAACTGATAAAGCAAGATCGTCATGTGACATACCGTGAGATTGAAGCATCTTTGGGAATTACTGCGACAAGCATCAATAAAATATTGCATTATCATTTGGTCGTAAAAAAGATTTGTTCGCGTTGGTTTCCGCATAATCGGACAAACGCTCAAAAGGAAGCTCGTGTCGATTGGTGCAAAGAAATGTAAAAAAAATATGTTCAAGACGCATCAAAGGCTGTGTATAACATATACACAGGTGACGAATCATGGATCTATACATATGAAGCCGAAACAAAACAGCAATCGACTGTATGGGTCTTCCAAGACGAGCCAAATCCGACAAACGTTGTTTGCGGAAGCAGCACATCGAAGCAAATGGTTTGCCTGTTACTTCGGCATTACCGGTCACGTGACGACAGTGACGTCAGAGCAACATAGGACGGTCAACTCTGAATGGTACACGACCATTTTTTTTTTTACCAGAAGTCTATGGAGAAATTCGGAAAAAGTCGAAGAAGAGGCGAATAATTATTCATTACGACAATGCTCGAACAAAGGAATTTTTGACCAGTCAAAACATCGAATTGATGGGTCATCCGCCGTACAGCCCTGATTTGGCACCCAATGGCTTCTTTTTATTCTCGTACATCAAAAACAAATTACGACGTGGTCAACGATTTTCGACACCCAAAGAAGCTGTTGATGTATTCATGACGATGTTCTGGAGTTATTTCCATCGGAGTGGAAAAGGTGCTTCGAAAATTGGTTGAAACGCATGCAAAAGTGTATTGATCTTCACGGAGAATGTTTTGAGTAACAATAAAACCAATTTCGTTTATAAATATTTGTTGTTTAATTATTAGGCCAGAAATATAAATAGCAACTCTCGTAATATAGTAACTTGTGCGTAAAATCTATAATTATGCTACGAAAAATATAATCTTGTCCTTTGTTTAGTAAATTTTGTAGTTGGTATATGTTTAAACCAATTGCACGTTATTTATCTTCTGATACAGTACAGTGGGCTAGTGCAGACCTCGTGTTTCAGGGTCACGGGTTTTGACCTTATGTAATGAAGTATCTCAGGGTGAGGGAAGCATTGTTTAATATTCACTGCGCTGTGGTATAATTTATATTTTCGCCTACTAATTCCAATGCTAATGGAGTTGATATCCGGTAGGCGTTTAGATAATCAAACTTGTTTTTATGCATCTGTTACCTTCAACACTTTGCACCGTGTTTTGCTGAAAGCTTTTTCTCAACCGAAACCGGTTCTTCAAACGATTAATGTGTTAGATGGGGAACCTATCTTTAGTTTGAGTACTTCGTTCCACTAGTCTCATGTTCACCTTACTGGTATAAGCGCGACTAGATTTCTTCTTACATCGTGATGTTGCAGGGTACATCCACCTTGAACGATTGCCTTCCGTACACAATGACTGCCTCGTCATCTAACGTGATTTCACTGTTCTTTCACCAACATACTTCCTGCGTAGCCATATTGAACTGAATCAACTGTCTGATACATAGGTCACAATTTGATTTTAATACTGTACCATGAACCGAACAGGGACCTGAACGATTGAACTGGGCTTTTCTTTGCATATAATATTTTTTTATCCAAACTATCAACATGCTATTTCTGGGGAAAAGTTGCTTGGATAATTAGTTTGTATAAAATAACTTTCATAGTTGGACTTAATGGAGATAAGAAAAATGCCTAGAAGAGTCAGCTTATTAGGCACACAGATAAACTAATGGTTGTTTATGATTATGATGGGGACAGAATTGCTTGTTGAAGGCATGAAGTGTGAATATTTTGTCATAACATTTGATAATAAACTCAACTTGACAATACAAATTGTACCATTGGAAAGGTCCTTCATTTATCGGATAGGATGATGAGGGGATGTACCTGAGAAGTGAAAGTATTTGGTTACGAAACTTTGGTCGGACCATTGGTTGAATATGATGGTGTAGTATGGAACCCACATTTTGTGTATCAAGTGCAGGAGTTGCAGGGCGTGAAAAGAGAAGCTAGATTTGTTTGTGGAAATTATTGATGATCCATTTGGTAACCGATATGATAAAGGAACTGGACTAAGAGTCTTTGGAAGACAGGAGGAGAGTGAGGAGAGTGCTGGGAGTAATAGGTGTATTTGGTGATGGGCTTGGAGGAATATTGATCGAAGAATTAGGGGTAGTGTATGAGAGGAATATATGACCATGGGTCCAAGATAGCACTCGATGTCGTGCATAAGGGAGTTGGAACATTTTCTTTTGTGGGTGAGAGTTTGAAGGATTGAAATAAATTACAAAGGGAAATAATGAATAATTTAAAATACGTATTTGCCAAAAGTAGATGGGTGGAGAATTCTAAGATTACAATAATAAAAAAATAAGGTAGGGGTAATTAGATGAATAGGGAAACTGCCACCGGAGGATAGGAGGAAGATGGGGGTGTAGGGAAATTGTCACCGGAGCCTGTGCTCCATTGCAATTAAATTAAATTAAATACGCTCCACCACAATTAAAACTTCAATTCAGTTCAATTATTACCAAATGCTGATGGGATGCGGGTTAAAATCCCCGTCGGGGCATCCAGATTTGGGTTTTCCATGGTTTCCCCAAATCGCTCCAAGCGAATGCCGGGATGGTTCCTCCAAAAGGTCATGATCGAATTCCTTACCTTTCCAACTCCCCTGTCCATTCTCGCCTCTAATGACACTGACGGGGGTATGAAGCAATAAGAAAAGAAAAAAAAAAAAAAAAAAAAAACAGTTCAAGTAATCGTATGCATTGGTGGTCGGGAGATCCCGAAGTATTATTCTGCCAAGTGACAGTTACGATTAGTAGCGCAATGCGGTTCTTGTGGCAAACGTATCTAACCTGGTAATCCCACCGTTTATAGCAGAACTACAACTCAACGTGGAATCTTAACCACGGAAGCGTTCTGACGAAATTCGAATTACATAACAATGTGTGACAGAGGTGAAGGACGGGTTAAGCGCTTTTGAAAATCGCAGCAGCGGCAGGGATTCGATCAGAGGTCCTTCCGATCTCCAGGACCATTAATTAATCAATAATAATATAAGTAGAAAACATGTTTACACAACTGAACATTATATTGTTGTGATAAAAGAAAAACAAACAGAGTAAAATGTAAAACGCTAATATATTCAATTTAGGTCGTTCGATTTCATGTACTGAAACAGAAAACGTATGCATGACAGATTCAATATGGATATTATTGCAGTGGTACGAAGCATACAATGGTTGAAACGTTACGTAATGCATCCTGCTGCACGCTAAGTACTTTTATTGTTGAAATTATACACTGTGGTTACTTTGGTATGTGGGAATGCTGAAGATGTTTTGTGTTATCGTGATGCGTGTAGCTTTTGACAAATTTCTATGCTTGGAGTTCGTGTTTTTGTTCTGAGATTAATTAGACAATTTCTTTGAAAACTCTGTTACATCACCGTATTGTATCGCTAATAAACCGAAATGGTATTTATCAGTTAGTTAACAACTGGCTAAACATTAGTTATGAAGAAATAGATGAAGTTGCTGAAACAATAAATAACTGGGGTGGAACTGGGAAGGAGAAAGTTAATGCTGAAAATATAAATCCAGTAATAGGGGTGTTACTGGTGAACTGTAGAAGTATAATGAACAAATTAATGGAATTTTCAAAATAGAGATACACAAACCACAAGTAATAATAGGGGTAGAGACTTGGTTAAAAAAAAATAAGTACTAGACAATGAGGTTTTTCCCGAAGGCTAGTGTACCGCAAAGATAGAGGAGCAATTGGTGGAGGAGTTTTCATACTAACTAACAAAAACTACCACAGTCCACTGATGTTCATAGATCATGACCATGAGTTAAATGGGGTAGATTTCTGGGGTAATAAAAAAGAAAAAATCAGAGTGTTGGCTGCTTACCGCAGTGGAGGAATGACAGATGAAGATGAGGCTCTTGGGGAAAAATTAAATTCATACTCAGATTTCCTAGGTGAGAATATAATGGTCATTATTGGTGAGAATTTAAATTTACCAGGCGTAAACTGCGTAGGAAATAAGATAAATAACACAAGGGAACAGAATTTGCAAATACCTTAGTAAGGGAAGGGGGATCTACACAAGTGGTAGAGCAGAACACTAGGGGACAAAATATTTTGGATATATTCCTAATAAAGCCAGATGATAACTACGTAGGGCGTCAAGTAAATGAAGGAATAAGTGATCATGAAGCAGGTCTGATGGATATTAGATGATTCAGTGAACCAGCAGCCAAAATTGAAGGGGGAAATAGGTACAAATATAAAAAGGCACAGATTTCGAATTTGAAGCGATATTTCAGAAAACGTTTCAGCAAATGAAGCGAAGGTACAAGTACAGTAGAGTCAAGGTGGGAAAAGTTCAAGGAGATAATAAGGAAGGGGGAAGAAAAATTTATTGCAAAACAGAAAATAAAGGAAGTAGAGAACCTATGTACTATAATAGCAAGGTGAGTAGGTTAAAGGGATTGGTAATAAGAGAAAATAACAGAGATAAGAGACAGCAGGGTAGTAGGGAATATTTAAAACAACTAAACAAGGACTTAATAATAGCTAAGAAAGTGGCTAAAGATGGGTTTATGAAGAGTATTGTCAGTACAGCTAGACCATTGTCTGATGCGTCGAGAAATTTCTATGGCTATGTTAGAAAACTGAGATTAAGGGAGGTTGCTGGGATGTTTATAGATAAGGATGTAAAAGAAGTTACTAAGGATTTGAAAATGCTGTTGTTGTTGTTTTTCGGGCTATAGGGCGCGTCAACATCGAGGTTATTAGCGTTGAAAAAGGCAGAGATTTAAAGTAACTGGTTTAGTGAATCAGGAATGGTCTAAATCGGATAACGATTTTAACAACACAACTAGAAATCAGCAGGCCAAAAAATTTGTAGTTCTTGCTAAGGATATGAAGGAACTAAGATAGCTGAAAAAACATAAAGGGCTTGGTGCAGATAATATTACTGCAGATGTCTTAAAGAAGGCAGGATGTGACACTGCACCTTATCTTGAATTATTATTTAAATTGAGTCTGGATAGCGGCTGCTTACCAGAGGACTGGAAAAGTGTGATAGGAGCGCCGGTACATAAAGTAGGGATGAGAAATAGAGTCGAAAATTATAGGCCAATCAGTTTGACATCAGTGGTGGGTAAATTAATGGATAGATTGATATGCAACCACATCAGAAATAAATGTGAGTAGCGTAAGTGGTTTTCAAGTAGACAACATGGCTTTAACAAGGATATTCATGCGAATCTCAGTTGGTGGCATATATGCAAGATATTTCAGATGAAATGGACAAGGGAGGCCAAATTGATAATGTATCACTAGATCTGTCAAAGGCTTTTGACAGAGTGAGCCATAAAATGGTAGTGAATGAGTTAAAAACTATTGGAGTCGTTGAGAAAGTGATTTTCTTGGTAGAAGAATTTTTAACAGGTAGAAAACAGAAAGTTAGGGCAAAAATGCAGTATCAAAAGAAGTGGAAGTAAAAATGGGTGTGCCACAGGGTAGCGTATTGGGACCATTGCTATTCATTATTCTAATGAATAACTGTGTTGATTGTTTACTATCTGAAATTAGATTGTTTGCAGATGACATAATGCTGTATAAAAGGATCAAAACGATAGAGGATTGTAAACAGTTGCAGGGTGATCTGGACAGGATAACTAGTTGGGTTGGTAAACATGGGATGAATATAAATGCAAAGAAGAGTCAGCTTATTAGATACACAAATAAAAAACAAAAGGTTAATTGTGAATATAAGGTGGCGAAAGAATTGCTTGCTGAAGACTTGAAATGTAAATATCTTGGCATTACTATTGATAACAAGCTTAACTGGGCAGGACACATAGGACAGGTGGTAGGAAAAGGTTTCAAAGTTCTGCACTTGTTGGAGAGAGTAATGAGGGGATGTACGGGAGAAGTAAAGAAATTGGGTTACAAAACTTTGGTCAGACCATTGCTCGAATATGGTAGTGTAGTATGTGACCCTCATTTGACGTATCAAATACAGGAGTTGGAGAGGGTGCAAAGAAGGGCTGCTAGATTTGTTTCTGGAAATTATCGCAGAATGCAATCAGTGACTGATATGATTAAGGAGCTGGAATGGTATTCATTGCAAGACAGGAGGAGGATGAGGAGGGTCATGGGAGTGTACAGTACAGGGCGTATACTGGCGATGAGGCATGGATAAGATATTGGTGTAGACTGAAAAGTAATACATGGAAGGGAAAAGATGACCATGACCACAAGCTGGCACTCGATTTCAGGCACAAGGGTATGGGAAGATTCTCTTTTTTAGGTAAGGCTGCCAAGGAATGGAATGAATTACCTACAGAAATGATGAATAATTTACCGAAAACGTTGAAAGAATCTAAAGATAAAATTTGTAAAGGGCAATTGTAGGTCGATGCAGGATAGGGGAAAGATGGGGGTGGGAGTAGGGAAATTACCACTGGAGCGTGTGCTCCATTGCAATTAAATTAAATTAATTATGTTACTATTTTTCCATCTTCTGTCGATTTTTCTTTCTTAATAATTATTGTATTTTCTTTAAAATTCAAAATTTTTAGTCTGTGTTTGATTATGTATTAAATTAGAAATGATAGTTTCTAGTTTCCTTCAAGCTTTTAATTTGTTCCTCGCGTTTTCTGCGGATAGTGTTTAATAAATCTGTTCTTAGTTTTAAACCTTCTCTTGATCCGTGTCCTCGTACTTTGGATAAGTGTAACTTTAGAACAACTGGAAAGTATACACAATTTACTTCATGAATTCAACATTTTTTTTTACATTAGTCGACTACTTGGATTTCCGTAAAGACTTCATTAATTATTATCTTCTCCACCTGAAGGGGTTTCTAGAAAAGTTGAAAGGCCACAGGATTCGAACCGGTGTTTCGCCAATAAGCAGCGTGGGTTAAACACTATCTTTGACCCAAGAAATTCAAAGTCATTCATCGCTACAACTATCGATATATTATTGCACTAACACTTGTACCTATCTTAGATTGAAAACGAGAGTCAATTGGTGCAGCTTTGGATCGCCAAGGACATAATACTATTATTGTTTGACAACTTTCTGCGACCACCGTTGCGTGTTTCAGTTTTCCTCCTTCCCCTCAACCTGAAACTCACGTGAGAAGGTCGCGGCATATTGCAGCCTTGCAGAATCCCCTCTCCGTCTTCCGCCAGTCTCCAGAGCACAATTTTCCTCCTTCCCCTCCATGGCGCTTCAGACGACTTTGTTGTCTGAGCTGTACGCGGAGACAGTATTTCCTGCGCGTTGAGATTGAACTAAAAGAACAACACATCTGATTGAGTTTGGAATGAGCGTTATGGGGAACCTTTCTTGGGAACGTTTCAGTTCTGGAAGGCAACTATGTCCTGTTGTCCTTACAGTTGCCAGATGGTTAATGAATAGGAATTCGTTCACTTTTTTTTTTCTTTCAAGAAAGACTTTCGACCTACCATTTTTTTTTAAATCGATTTATCAATAGCCGTAGTTATTTGGTATCTGAATATATCTCTTTCGAATATTTGTGCAATATATTACGAGTGTAACAAAGCATTTTGGATTAACGGGTCTTCGAAACAGGGCCTCAAGAAAACAGTGAACTTATTTTTCCATATCGAGCTGGCCTGAAACTGTTTTGACGAATCCATCTCGTATGTCTTTGTATCTGTAACAGAATTTTGTGAAAACAGTATCTCCAAAAACACTGAACCACTTCATATGAAATTTGAAAGAAACGATTGCAATGTTTAGAGCAGCTAACATCTGGTTGTTGTGGGCCATTTCCTCAATTGCGATAAATAATATTTATATGAATAATTACGCCTATGCAATTGAACCTCAATATCAAATACTGTAATTGATGGAAAATTAACGAACCGCTGAAGATGCTTCAGACATGAAGTGAAACGCGTTCGGTGAAATAAACAAATATTCAATTGCATAGGCGTAATTATTCATATAAATATTATTTAGAGCAGCTGTTCCCAATTTCCTTTTGGCCACGGAACCCTAATTGATCATACATTTTTTGGCGGATCCTCATTTTTATAAGCGTAAGCTGAAAAACCAGTCTCGCACCGGTAAGTCGTCACAAACGGAAGCAGAACCATGACAGCCTTCTCGTGGCGCGGTTATGACTCTTTTCAACGAACATTTTATTTAATTCTCGGACGGAACATGGAACCCTTGTGACCCTTCCACGGAACCCCAGGGTTCCGCGGACCACCATTTGGGAACCACTGGTTTAGAAATCGATTTTAATAGATTCTTCTTCAGATATCCCATTTAAAACATAGGGTGCAGATAATTATTGAAATATAACTATATCTTATGTGCTTACGTTATGTATTTTAGTTAGTATAGGAATGGAACAAAGTACAACATTCCACGAGAAAATGTCATGGCCGAAGTACTTCCCGTTCCTTGCCCGCATCCTCTCTCTCCACCTCTAATGACATCGACGTCGACGTGGCGTAAATAAAAAAAAACCATTAACAGCCAACGGAAAATTGCCTTCTTTCCTCGTCCCAGCAAAGCATGAGTGAAGTAAAATGCGAAAACAATTTACTTTTTTTCTTAATGCGAGGTCAAACAGGTTTTTTATTTGGACATTTCGAAGGGTTGACTCACGGTTTGAGAGACGCGTAACTGGTTCTTACATCATTACAATGCTCGCACCTGCACAACGCCAGATGTTATGCAACTTTGAACAAAAAACGACGACATCATTTACTTACCCATCGTATTAACGCGTTGTCTTCCTGTGCATCGTTTTGCTTCTACTGAAGACACGAAGCAAATGCCCTCCATGCGGTCGAAGAGAAGCTTAAACAATTTTAGCGGTACAAGCAAATACGGTATTTTTTGTAAATTATTTCAGTTCCCTTTTGACTTCCTTACGTAACTTTCTCCGTATCATCCAGCTTATAAATGCAATTCGATACTACGGTGATGAGAGGAAGAGTATCATTAAGTTTTAACCACGAAGATGACTTTATTGAACAGGTGCTATGATCGGTATTATCATCAGTTTATATTCATGACAATTTAAATTCCAGTTACCTATGCCGAACTGTTTGCTTACAGCGGACAACAATAAATCAATAATCTGCAAATTTTATTGTTATTTATTATTACTGCCTACGAATTTATGCTTTTAAACTACACTCCTAATTATGCATTATGCACACGTCTAGTTCAAGGGTTTTTTTTCAGATAAACCTCCCTCGAGAACATTCTAGTTCGTGATTCCCTTAGGGGGCGTGCATTAATTACGTGAGGTGTTTTTCCGGAATTCCGGACCCCCCCCCCTCACCCCTCCTCTGGTGAGACTTCGTGAGATTTGGTCGCCCCGTCCCCCCTCTGGTGAGATTTGGTCAGACCTGATTTCCCCCTCCCCCTCCTACGAATGGACCTCGCAACTTTTTGAGACTTTTTTTGGTCTCATGCTCCCAAGGGTGGTTATACCCCCCCCTAAAGTCGGTTTTTACCCCCCTAAAATTGACTTTCGCGTCATTTGTAGATTTTTTTTAGCGCTACCATTCTTGTACAAGAATTTCAAAACCTCACGTAAGATTTCCGTTGAGCCCCCCCACCCCCTATTTCACCTCACGTAATTAATGGACGCCCCCTTAACTAGTTACCCCCTTCTTCATGCTCAAATCAAGCGCAAATTAATGGGCATGAAGTTTTCCCCAGATACTACTCCTAATTCTACGCCCAACGCCAATATGCGACTTATCAACATCTTAAGCCTTACACACTCTTCTGTATTTTAATGATTCCTAATTCAGCTTGTGTATTCTAAGGTAATTTCCGCATTCACACGATTTTTTAAACTTTATTTATTTATTTTACGTAGCATGCCACTACCTTGTTATATATTTCTCGAGGTGATTAGAGGCGGGATGGGACTCGAAACAAGGAACGGGAAGGAATTCGACCATGGCCTTTTTGAAGGAAGCATCCCGGCATTTACCTGGAGTGATTTGAGGAAACCATGGAAAACCCAAATCTGGATGCCCGGACGGGGATCCGAACCGGTGTCCTCCCGGATGTGAAGCCAGAGCGTTAACCACTCATCCACCACGCTCGATTGTTTTCTAAAGTCAGCTTTTAGAGTCAGCAAGATGTATCTGCTATATAATTAGTACGTGTGGTCTGTAGTTATACAAGTTTTTACAGTTCAATAGTATATTTCTGTTTCTTTTACTTTTAATTACAAACAAATATACCTCCCCCCTTCCCAAAACAGTGATTCTCCTGTGCCCATATCTTCCCACAGCAAAAATAAATGAAACATCTGGATACGGCTTTTTTCACATTTCAGTTCTCATCGGTAAACGAGTCAATTGCCTGCACCACTACTGAAGTCAACAACATTACGCAGACACCGAGGTCTGTGCACTAAGGCGACCTCTGAAAGGCAATGAATGCACTGCATGAATAATCTCTGATCCAACATTTTAGTTTTCATCCTGCTGTCTGAAAATTTTCAGCCACAATTAGTGCTCTGAATATCAAATTTGTGCGTTACCTATCACTTAGTATATCTCCTACTCGTAGTATTTGAAGCAGGATTTGAAAACGTAATTTAATTCTTCAGTTTTTAACGGTTTCCTATCATATCCAGGGGAGTATTTATTTCACCTATAAGACCGCTTATAAGAAGCACGGCATGATATATAACTTGTATGCCCTGAGATGGTTGAACGTGATTAATGCAATTCTCTCTTTAAAATTTCGAAATCAAATTTCCCGTATTGTTGCTGCTTCACGTTTTGTGTCATTTGTCAACCAAAGCTTCCCATACGTCTTTTTTGGTTTCAACGGATCATTAAATCATTCCATGGCCCGGATGTTCAGTTTGCATTCTAGTAAAGCCTTTCCCATACACCTAAATCCAGTGGTCAGACGCTGAGGGTGACAACTAGTGTATCTGTGAGCAGTGGCGGATCCATGATTTTGGTTTAGGAGGGGCTAGGATTTGGGTGGAGGGGGCTAGGATTTTGGGTGTATGGGGCTATGATTTTGGTTAGGGGAGGGGGCTTGACTCGGGCAAGGCTAGGTTTTGTTGGAGGGAGGGTGTTATATACCTATTATATTACCTAAACTATTCAACAGGTGACCTATAACATATAATGCATATAGCGAATAACTTTTACATTCATTTTCAATTGTAAAATACTTTTCATGTCAGAACATAACCTTGTTATATGTCCATTAGCTATCTGGCTAAAACGTTTTAGAAAGGGGAAAATATCATATAATTGTATAGTAAAGAATTTTTATAACGATTTTCTTAACAAGAAAGCACTTTTTAAATTGATTCTAAACCGTTTTCGTAGACGTAAGATTCAGATAAGACATAAGATGAATTTTGTTGCATTCATTTCCACTAAGAAAGCAGAGAATGACAATCACTTTAAGGTGGTTTTTGTGTGCTTTTAAAATTTATATAAGGAGATATTTCAAATCAAAATAATTCGATATTTTTAGAAAAGAGAGCTAGAAAGATAAAATTATGCTTAAACGAAAGAGAAAAATTCAGTTAATAACAAACATATAACAGTTCAGAGGTAACTTGTGTTTAAAGTAAGAAAAACGAAGTTTTAGTGTTGACATGTTATAACATCACCATGTGTGACTTTTAGAAATTAATAGCTCTTAAACGAGAATAATTATGAGAAAAAAGATTCGGAATAAATTAAACTATAACATAGTAAAATTTTGGGAAAATCCGAGTAAAATTAGTGTTCCACAGGAGTGGGGGCTTCTTCTAATTCACTAAAGAATAGTGTTTCCCCGCGGGAAAACACCGTTGTTCTCTAGAAATTCAGCAATAGACAAGCCCAACCTATAAAAAGCCGACCAGCACAATCAGTCGGGGATAATTTTCAAAGTTTTCAAGCAGACCGTCGAGATGAGAAGAGCTACGTGATGGGGCAGCGAACTACGAGGCTGTGGACTTTGAAGATTTTCAGTAGTGGTGAAACTGGGAGCTTAGGAAATTTCAAGTTGTTATAAATTTTACATTACCGGTCAGGACAGTGGGCTCTGATGCTATTCCGGGATGCCATAGGATGATCTTTCGAATTTTGGGGGAATTTTGTGAAATATTGCCAATCAGTGTGTGTGAGTGACGTCAACCTGCAACCTAATTCAAGGAGACGATAGTTCTGATGCCTTATCTTTCTGGTACCTCAACTTGTTCTACGTAAAATTCAAGAATATAAACTTTGTTTATGCAAGAACTGTTTTAATCCATAAACCTTTGTCTTTTGGGGTAATTACGGGGGATTGGCAACCGTAAAAAGAACCAATATAAGCATCCTTAAAGATACCAACCAGCACGATCAAGTTTGTATAGAAATGTTGCATAATCCCAATGCACGTTATGTTACGACAGGGTTGACGGCAGATATTTCATGTCAAATTGCCGCCCTTATAAGAACAGCAGAGCTAAAAAAAAAAAAAAAAAGGGTCCCCAAAATTACGATGTCGTAGGGGGCGACCTATATACCTTTGGGGGGGAGGGTGTTGAGCCCCTTAGCCCCTCCCCCTGGATCCGCCACTGTCTGTGAGGGACGTTCTGGATCCCCAGATAATCTGAGCAGAATTCCTCGCTGCGTACGGTGAAGTAGCTGTTTCGTTTTAACTTTTCTAGTTGCTTGGGCCACGTGCTTACTGCGTATGTTATAATAGTATTGCTTCATAGTATACCCTTATGATAAGTGGTGACAAATTAAATCGTTACTCGTCATTACATATTGATTTGTTCATTATCAGTGTCGCTCTTTCACCTACCTCATCCTTAAGAGATGGGAAATTCAAGCATTCATCCCGGAAACGCTGTTTTTCGTTTAATCGTATTTTCCTACAGGATTTCGTTGTGGTCTTCATTTAGAATCACAGTTTTTTAGTTAGTTTCCAGTTGCTGTCTAGCTTTAGCGTCAACCGGAAGTACGAGGTCATTGGTGAATACCACCAAACCCAACAGGGACGATTTTGTTGCATTGCTTTCGTAGCTGACTCCAAACCAGTATCCCCAGCGTTGCAGGAAGCCTTTCGTTAGTCTTTGCTAGTACACTTTTGCATGCGTCTTTCTGCAGCTGCTGTATATAATTTCTCACAAGGTTCCGACAAACTGGGTCATCAGTTGTTGTCGAATGCCACGGAGATGTTTTCAAAGATACTCAATACGTACTTCTCAACAGAATTTTACACAGTTTCGATTGACACCGTCCTCTTTTGACTTTTCAGTTCTGAACCCGTACTGATTTGCATTCGTTCCAGTCCCTTGAGTTATTTTCAGGGTATATCTTCTTTTACATTCCTTCAGATTTAAAACAAAGAGATTGGATGATAGTATTTCGGAACTTCTGCGTCTTTGCTTCCATCTTTAGCTATGATAACAACACTGCTAGTTTTCCATATATCTGGGAACGTCCCTTGTTCCAAACATTCCCTGAACAATAAGGATAGAACCAGTTAGATGACCAACTCCGCAATAGTTATCCCAGCAGATCTTGGTACTTTTCTTTTTAGAAGCAATCACTTCATCAACCTTCCTTTCCAGCCCCTACAGTTCTGTTTTTAATAGCCATAATGTGGATCCAATCCAGCCCGCCAAACTCAAACAAAGGCGTGACAAAAGTTCCTGAGCCCTGTTTTCTTACTTCATCTCAACATTATTCATAGTAGATGCAAGACTTTGAGACTTTTCCTTACTACTCTACCAATATTCCAACCCAATTAAGCTAATTTTCAAATTATAAGAATAGATATTTAAATTCTAAACATCGCGCTAGCAATTATCCATCCACCGTTCAGTCATGTATAATACCTTTCTATTTTCTACAGTGCACATGGCTACTTTTTATGCCAGTTCTCTTCATTGAATGCTGGCGTATCCTACTATATATTGTGTCAAGATCCCTGTATAGCTGGCCACAACTCTCCATTGTTGTTATCCTAATATTAGATTACCTAAAACAACCTATCGTCTGATTGAAACCCAAAACCAGAACCATTCGTTAAAATAATCAACAGCAGTGTTTCCATTGTGGCTCTTCTGTTTTGTTTTCACCTCCACAGATTCAGTATTTCCTATCCTGATTCTATTCTTCCTTCCTCTAACGAATTACTCCACCTATCTAGACACATCCTTATTCAACTCAGTGGCTTAAACCGTATCCGCCACTGTTTTATTGTTAATTATATCACATACCTTGGAGACACCTCATAACAGCCCACAAACCTAAACTATAAATGGAATTGTATGAAGTATTTGTAGCGAGCCAGAGTTTGACCGAATATGAGTTTTGTATGTTTGTATTGCAGTTTACTGTAAATCTATTTTGTTTTATGAACAGAAATTATGTAAATACTATTTAATATGTTTAAGAACAGAACTAAGCAAGAGCATTGCTTAAATGTTTGTAAATCCAAGAATTAAGGTGAGTTACGATGTTAAAGGATGATTTACTACAGTTTAAAATGATTTATGTGGATAGTTTTGTTTAAGTCAAGGACGTATCTAGAAAAGGGGGTGGTGGCAAGATTAGAGCTTGGGAGGAGGGGGAGGGCAACACATATTGGTTTCGATGTAGTGGGGTGGGGAACTGAAACATGACGATTTATTACAAAATGAAACTCAAACCTATTGAGGAAACTGTTTTTATTATTGATTAATTTAGTAATCCAACCACAAAAGACCAACTATGTAGTAAATCAAGATCGTAACTCAGTTATAGTTTATGTAAACATTAATCGTCTCGGATTCTTAGAAAAATTTTCAATAACTTTTCTCAAAATCTCACGGTGTTCTTCACGAAATTTCGATGAACACTCATCAGGCACAATCCAGTCAATCTTTCCTCTCACAAAGTGCTCCTGAGCTAGTTCTTCACTCGTAGAAGCGTACTGAAGGCAACTTAATTTTTCATCTAGTGGGGGGGGGGGGGGGGGGGCGCATCATACCCTCGCTGGATACGCCCATGGTTAAAGTATCTTTAATTTTCATTTTTGAATCTGAGTATTTCGTAATGATTATGTATAAATTTTGATTGGTTTTAATATGTTTTTGATTGCTTAAATATTGTTAAAGTTCGAGAAATATCAGTCGGAAGCCTTTGTAATGTTCTAGAACTTTCGATTAAATTTATATAAAGCGAGCGGCAGAGAATCATAGACAGTTTTTTGGACACAGTTTTTACGTCGGCAAGGACACAGTTTATGGACAGTTTTGAACATTTGTCTTTGAAAGAAGTGTCGAATGTAACCGCTGGAGTTTATCATTACGTGACCAATATTTTTGAAGTGTATGTCTTCGAGAAATAAAAACAGTTAAAATTTTAAACTGTATCGTGGAGTAATTATTTCTTATATAATTAAACGACGAGACACATAATAACCTGCTGGCCTTGGAAAGAGAGCATGGACATAAAACTCGACTATTACGTTGACCTTATTAGGTCCATATACCTAAAATGTTCCTTGTCTGTAATTCTGCCTTCACGTTACTCCCTCGAAAACTCCTTTGAAACTTTGAAGCAGTGTTAAACTATGCACATTCTAGACACATCTAAATCGACTGGCACTGCTCCCATTGTGAAGCCCCGTTTAACTAGCAGCAGTGTCGGCTCTCGAAAACCGACGCGGCTAGAATCACGAGAGGTTTTTCTACAGTACTGCCACCGTGAAAAATGTACGTATTTATCTACTATTAAACTCACTCGTTTAAGACGAAATCAATCACATGCTAGCTGTAAACTAAATATTCGGGATGTCGGGATGCTTCCTTCAAAAAGGCAATGGCCGAATTACTTTCCGTTCCTTGTCCTCAGTCCCATCCCACCTCTAATAACCGTAGCCGTTGACGAGGCGTAAATCAACAAGTAAAAAAAATCTTTTTAATAATAACGTATCATCATATTTCATATTTTTGTATGATTATTCCAGCAAACCCAATTCCGGATCCAGGATTTTGGTTTGGGCGGGGCTTGAGAAGATTTTGAGTGG
This sequence comes from Vandiemenella viatica, assembly GCA_031002005.1. Lineage (NCBI taxonomy): Eukaryota > Metazoa > Arthropoda > Insecta > Orthoptera > Morabidae > Vandiemenella > Vandiemenella viatica. The sequence continues at coordinate 279,560,945 of JARYHS010011408.1, forward strand.
GGGAGGAGGGGGGGGTTGAGCGAATTTCGTTTGGGGGGAGAGTTGATTCGAGCAGGGGCAGGTTTTACATTAATGCCGCCTCTTAAAAGATCAGTAAAGCTAAAAAAAGAAAGAAAGAAAGGTCTCCAAAATTACGATGTAGGGGTGGACGTAAATACTTTTGTGGGAGCTTGAATCCCCTAGCCCCCCCCCCCCCTCCCTGGATCAGCCACTGAGCAACCCCATCACCAACGTAACACTTTAGCACGACCTTGTTTTATACATTATGGATACATTTTATTTTTAACCACTTGTATGCTCCCATTTCAAATTATTTATTTTTTTTATTTATTTATCAATCCGGTTCTATGGATACCTGCTGAGGAAGGACCTCTGGGATGTGAAACATGAAGTATGTCATAGTTAATATACATACATACAATATGAATAATAACCATAGTGAAAAAATTATGTTACAAAGACAAAAAATATAAAATAAACATTAATTTTTATAACTGAGTTTTCCATAATTCATACTGAACACAATTAATCATTTTGTTCAAATTCTTGAACGGATTAGGAGTTTCGAATAAGATAATCTCTCAGTATTTCTTTAAATATATCTTTATTATCTACAAACTGTTTCATGCTTATAGGAAGTTTATTAAACAGATGTGTCCCAGAATAATTAACTCCTCTTTGTACTAATGAAAGTTATGTTTGTGTTTTGACAATTTATTTCTGTTACTTGTATTGAAATTGTGTACCTGTGAATTAGATATAAACAGGTTAAAATGTTCAGGTACAAAACACATGAGAGAATATATATATATACTGAGAAGCCATTGTAAGAGTATTTGATCTTTTTAAAGAGTTGTCTGCAAGAAATTCTTGGTTTTACCCTACACAGCTTCCTAATAGCTCTTTTCTGGCTATGAAATCTCTTTTGCTCTGTGAAGAGTTTCCCCAAAAAAATTATGCCATATCACATGATCGAATAACAATATGAGTACGCCTGTTCTATTTATAGTTCTTCAACTGTTCGTATCGTTCAAATTTCGCTTTAGTAAACTGGCATGTTACAAACATTTACAAAAATTGTTCATGATCCTTTATTTATCAAATTATAGTATTGATAATTATATAAACCATTTAGTTATATATCATTTTTATCAATTTTTAACAAGAACAACATCCCAAAGAAAAATTGAACACATCCAATCAAAATTGCTTATCCATTATTAGGACATACGACAATAATAATAACATAATTTTTATCAGCGTTATTCATGTCTCTGAGATTACATTTATGCCGAATTTCGAATACACGGTGCAGTTTTACATATAATTAGTTAATAAACAATTAATAATATGATCTTTTTTTGTTTACGGCCTTATGCCGCGTCGACGTCGGTCTCATTAGCGACGGAGAAGAACTGGGAACAAGGAACGGTGACGAATTCGGACATGACATTTTGAAGGAAGCATGCCGTCATTCGTCTGGAGTGATTTGGGGAAACTATTGAAAACCCAAATCTCGATGCCCTGACGGGGATTCGACCCGACGTCCTCCCAAATGCGAGGCCAGAATCTTAACCGTTCACACACCACGCTCGATGAGGGCAAGAAACGGGGAGGAATTCAGCCATGGTCTGTTGAAGGAACCATCCTGGCATTAGCCTGGAATGATTTTGAGAAACCATAGAAACCCGAAATCTGGATGCTTCGAACCTGCGTCCTCCCAATGCGATGCCAGAATTGGCAGATTTCTGGAAGGTGTAAATAATATTACGTTACCCGACACGGATGGAGAAGAATAGCATTAAAAAATTAAGACGGACAATCGCAGAGAGAACATATCGAAAAAAGAAACACAGAAGCACTTGACAGAAAATGAAATGTAAACCACTGTTCATACAGATTTTCTTTAGAATTTCGTCTATGCATAGAGTAAAACGAAATACTGGTCGATAGAGAGAAGCCATAGCAGAGCGTCACAACAGAGCTCTCGTGTTGCTTCATCGGCAAGTAGGAGGGGAATATGGGGTCAACGGACTGCAGGTTTCAAGGAGACGGTGAGATACAGTGAACCCGTGGGGACAAGATTCTTAAGATAGTAATCCTTACTCCAGTTATCACTAGTGTAGGTTATGTTACATAGTGAAATTCATAGATGACTGATCATCTGACATTATATTAGTGTTTCACACAAAAGACCACACAACAGTCTACCAGAATGACACAAACAGCCTAAGCTGCCGGTACACCCTTTGAACAGGAACGTGTAAGATAGGAAATAGCGGCTCATCAAAGACTAAACCTCTTCCAAACCCAGTCACGTCCGTCGTTCTCCATTAGGAACGACAAGTATAGTCGCTGCCACACGCTAGTAATGGACTGATTAATTACGAACAACATTCACACGGAGTGAACAGAAGGCGAGAAACGTTAACTCAGGAAAGAGAAACGGCCAACGTTGACACATATACCCTCTGCACGTTATCTACAACCTTTACCAGTTCATTACGTTTGTCTCACGCGATTTAACAGTTTACAGATACGCAACTTATATTTAAGGATTTATTTAAGCTTCGCCCTGAAGAGTTATTTGCTTATACAGAAAATAATCATTTAAAAGTTGATTGTTGTATGATATTAGTATACACGGTTTTTACCCACAGTTTACAAAAATTTTAATAACAGCCAACGGTACTTATTAGATAACTACGACAGAATGGCATATCAGTCTTTCATAGTGAAATAGTTTAAGTCATCTTGTTATCTGAAGGCTATAAAACTGCATTTAAATTGCTATCAAAACTATTTGATGAAATGCGTAGTAAATGTAACATTCGAATGTAATTTCTCGTGATCTTCATTACCTGGTAACATAGTTTCTTACCGGCTGTGCAATCCACCTATCTAGTAGCCACCTAATTTAACCCCCCCCCCCCACCCACTCACCCCCCCACGTAGCACGTAGCTTTTTTCCCCTTTTGATTCCAGCAGACATTTTGTACTGTTTTCTCATGTCAGACTATTGTAAATTACATACGGAGATAATTAACCGAGGGAAATAAATATTCACATGCTCTTGTGAGTTCGGTTCCTCATTTTAACTGTGAAAAATGTTATGAAAGGAAAGCTACGTGGCCTGGCTTGCAACCCCCCTCCCCCCACGTAGACCAGCGTAGCCTTCCAGACAATCCTTCCCCCTCCTCGCCCGAGCCACGTAGTTTGTGCACGCTCCCTAAGGAGCTTACAGTTTAACGTGGACTCCGAAACACGGAAGCTTTCTGGGGGTGGTTCACATACACACAACAAACTATGCCAGAGGCGAAGAGCGCGGTAAGGGCGTTTGAAAACACCTTAATCATTGAGTGACCAGATAGCTGAATATTGGACTTGAAACCTACTATATACATATAATAACCTGCGTCTCCTAAACAACACATTTCATAAATAAAAATACATCTATGTTACAAAACTTAGTAACACATTTAGCAACATTTACTTTCAGCCACATTAGAATAAATCACCAATTCGTCATTGCAGCAAAAAGCTTCATATCCTTAAGAGTTCCATGACTCTAAAGACCGTCACATTATTCGTGACCACCGAGGTCGTTAGGAGAGCAGCAACGTTCTGACCTCACATTCGGAAGGTCGCGGTTTCGAATTCCCGTCCAGCAATGTAGATTTTGGTTTTCAATAGTTGCCCCAAATCACTGGAGGCTAATTCTTTAAAAAGGCCATGGTCGAATTCCTTCCAGTTCCTTGCTCCCAGTCCTTTTCCCTCTAATGATCAAGATGTCGACGAGGCGTAAAGGCATAAGCAAATAAAGTCATTCGCGAATGAAATTGACTTAAAGATATATGTGGATCTATATAAAACGCCGTTATTTGATTTAGGAGTGAAGTTTATATTAGGTCATCTGTAATATTTTCCTAGTTGCAAAACAGAAGAAATATGAGTCTTCTAAGAACACTGTCGCTAGTCTGTCTAAAATCAAAATTTTACTGGATATACCGATCAGCAATGACATAAGCACTTATTTTATAATTTGGAAGTTATTTGTTTGTTAATTTACGTTCGGCATATGTTTAGTCTGATGACTTACACTACCATCGAGTAATCTTTTGGTGTAATATACTTTACACAGTGTTTCTTTAGCAATTCTGATTCTATCCCTTTTGTATGCATTTTCTCGTGAGTGTTTAATCTTTTAGTTTACGCTCGTTTGAAGTATGACTCAGTTCTCAACATCTACGTATCTGTATATTTGGTATTCAGGTACGTTTGATGCTTTTTAACGTTAGGTATGAAAAGAACATTAACTACAGTATATATGTACCTGTTTAAATAAAAAAATACATTTATAAAGCTATGGAGGTTTCGTAAGTATTTAAGTGTTTTATTTAATTGTTAGATTTATTGCGCTCGAAATTATTTATTAATGTTTATAATTACGGTTGCTTAACATAATCTCAACTAGTGTATCAACTTACTCAAAACTATCATCGGATCAGTCATTTAGTGATATCTAATTCTGAGGTATTCCACAGCTTGTATTTCCAATCATTTGAGCCTAAAGATATTCTTGAGGTGTTTTTTCTAACTTTGAATATGGTCTCTTTCAACTTCTGTCTCCGTTTTGAAGCTGCCAGTTTCCAGTTATTAGACGTAAAAACCAAGGTTCTTATAGGAAGAACTAATTAAAAAAATCCTTTCTCTATATTAATAAACTTAAATAATAATAATAATAATTAAATACTCGCCACTTTCCATGTGTTCAAATAAGCAATATCGTTGTTTTTTGTAACCTGGTAGCAGTACACAACATGCCTTGAGTGTGTCCAGCTACACATTGTGTGCATCAGGCGCGTGTACAAGATACGTTATCTGGAGGAGTACGGAGTCAACACGCATGCAGGAATGTTATCACCTTGTTCCACAGATATCATTTAACAACTGTTTGTTCGCCAAATAATGGAATAATGGTTCTCGGTTTGCGTCCCTACAAATAATAACAATGTTAATCACGTAGCGATAACCTGAAAATTATTCCAGCATTATTTAGATTATTTTAGGAATCGCTTGTTTAACTAAAAACAGTTTTAGTTGTTTATGTGTCAGTTTTTTCTCTCCTTCTTTTGCCTATCGTTTATAATCACTATCGTTAGTATTTATTTCAAAAATTTGTTCTCCTACTATTCAGATTTTACGTCTCCTTGAATTGTTCTGATTATTTTCTGAGTATTCATGACAGATTTTAACGAGGAATAATTATCAAAAATTCGTATTCATCTGCGCATTTGCTTGGTAGAGAGGTGGTTAAGACTTTTTATTTATCACAAGCACAGAGGGTATTTAAATTGCAAAAGCGTGCTATAAGAACTATTTGTGGAGCAAACCCACAGACACCGTGCAGAAATCTATTTAAAAACCTGGGTGTTCTAACAATGCCAGCACAGTATGTATACTCTGTATTATCATTTGTAGTAGAAAATCCTGAACACTTCAATCTTAATGCTGACATACATAGCCATAATACTAGGAATAAATATAATATTCACAAGGATTACAAATCACTGTCAATTGTTCAGAAAGGGCTAACAGTTACTGGAGCTTCCTTATTCAATGTATTACCAACAGAAATTAAATGTTATTTACAAAAACCCAACTACTTTAAGTCCAAACTGAAAGAGTTTCTACTTCAGAACCCATTTTACTCTGTAAAAGAATTTTCTTCTTGGAATTTGGTAACTAAGAATGACTGATAAAATAGTATATATGGTGTATGGAAGGGGAAGGTGACAAAATTATCCACAATTACTAAAATGATATATGGTTTTTCTTTCTGTTGAAACTTGACAAATGAACTAATTACACTGTTTACAAAATTTCACTTATATATAGTAACTAACATGGGATAGCATGCACTCAAAAACTGCTGTGAAAAATTACCATATTAACAGGTTTTTAAGTAATTGACTGCTTATGAGTTGTTGGTAATATAATTGATATTGCTAATAGGTGTGTGTACTGTTCCACATAAATAGCAACTAACATAATATAATATGTAGTCACAAATTACAGTGAAACCTTACATGGTAACTGATTGGTAAGAAAATAACTGGTTATTAGATGCTGGTAACAAGTGTATACACTATTCCACATAATAAGTATTAATTAACTCGGGATTGTATTTGTAGATTACAGGAGATATTGGTTATACTAATGGGTTGTTGCTAACTTGTTGTCAATATATAATAATATTATCAATTATATAGTAATATTGACATTACTAATAAGTGTATGTACTGTTCCACATCCCCGAGATTATTCTCACATGGGATCAAAGTGAACATATCTATCTATCTATCTATTCTGAGACCGTTTACATAAATTTCATGAGTAATCGTCCGGAAGTGTGAGTATGGGTGTAATAAAAATTAATACTGCTCATTTTTACAACTCTCTTCTGAATGAATGATTTCTTATTGTTCGTTCATTGTAGAAAGTGATTATGATTCTTGAAAGCAATAATTGCAGTAATACCAGAATTCAAATAAGCCAGTAGTAACTGACGAAAATCCCCCAAACTGCTGAGTCTCTAGGAGAAAATATATATCAGAAAATCTATCAGATACCAAGAGATGTTTCAAAAAGTATCATTTACCAATTACCGAAAAATGCAAACGTTGACAAATGTGAAGCTACCCTACTGTAAATTTGACTTCATATTTTTAAAATTACTACCTAAGGTAATACACAAAAGAACAAAATGAAAGTGAAAGAGATTTTAGATGAAGAAAATCAGGGTAAAAGAGAAACAATCCTGTAGATAAGTTTCACAGTGGAAAGCGCGAATCAAGAAAAAAGAGTAAGAACGAAGACTTTCCCGGCGTATGACCTCAGTACCTGTGGGTCAGCCGACCATTACACATGTCTCATCACCTGAAGAAGACGGCAGAGCCAGCCGTCGAAATATTGTGTTTCCACAACACTATCCGGCGGTACACCCGTGAAGACTACATTGAAGAAAAAAGAGGATACATAAATAGATTTTATCGACTTCTTATAAAATTACTTGTAACAAAGTGTTCAAAGTTTCGGAGCTAGTCATCAGTAAAAACGATTGTGAGGCTACATTATTGTCAGTCCAAAATAATGGATTCATCATGCTGCAAATGGCAGCAAGCTGGAAAGAGAGAAGGATTTCTGACAGTCAAAATGGTGACAGAAGGTAAGGAATGATAGAATACATGCCACTAAGCCACGGACGAGCGCTGGATGAATGAATTAATGAATAATAACAGGCAGCGTTGCCAGCTCATCATTCAGTCATAAAATCAACAAATGCGACACATTTAGCATAATTTTTTAATCCTGAGTAACATAATACTCCTATATTATTAAGAATTTTCATTTTCTTAAACGTATAAAAATGAATACAGTGATAAAAACTTTTTTGTTTTTATTAATCTATCAGCAAAATGTTTCCCAGATACTTTATTCCAATGACCTATGAAAATTTTATCTGTGAGCAATCCAGTTGAATTCCTCTGTAACTAAATCTAATTGCAGAGCAATATGATTTTAAAAATAACGACTTAGTTATTGAGTTATATTGAGTCCTATTTTGAGGGCATTAAGCCGGCGCATTTCTTTTATATTGTATATGGAAGTATAAGCATTAAGTTGTTCAACTTCTGTCTGATCTTTCTTGGTAAGCACTAGACACCGATAGAGTTCACCACGCATCTTAAATTATCTTCGTGGCATATATTCTATCATCTTTTAAATTCTGTGTTAAAATTGGTTGTAAGGAATCCTCACATCCTTCTGTGGTAATAATAGGGAGATAAACTGCTAGATACAGGTTTGATTTAATTTAACTGATCCTTAAAATTACGTCTTGATCGCAATTCGCAAAATATTGCCTGTCTCGGTAGGCAACCAGGGAAGCGCGCCAGTTGCAAACAGTTTGCATAGTATAGCATCGTTCACCTTACTGGAGATAAGATTGCTTTAAGCATTATTAGTTTCCTTGGGTTAAAATAAATTAAACACCAGTAATGTTTATACTTACTGTTGGAGTGAGAGTAAACATAGAACGTATATATTTTTTGCCATGCAGTTTCCGTAAAAATGATTATATGAGAATTATGCCTGTAAAAAACTCGAAGTTTATTGTGTTGTGTTTGTTAATTGTGTAATGCATGGCCATGTGTTGGTAACGAAAGATGTAATATGGAAGAAAATGAGTATCATATTGAACAAAAAAAGTCTAAATTAGAAAAGTATCTTATTGCATTTTCATTCTCACTGAGAGCCAGTCGTTTCTCTTGCGTTTGGTGTGAAACTTTAAGATGAGACTACAAAATGTTTTATTCTCCGTGGCGCAATGAAATTCTGGAGAGATGTTCTCTATTCGAAAAGCGAATCCATCTGAATTGAATAATAAAGTAATTCTGTCTCTTTCCTTTCAACACACTGATCCGTAGTATAAAAGCATGTTATGTTGCCACGGAAAATGTTACCTCAGTTATTTTCTGACCCCTTGATTTGAAATTCTGGCTGTTATAAATCTCCGTTTCATTTCTTCCATTACGTTTTACAGCAAGTCACTTCATACCAACAGGTATTATTTTTAATTCCATATTTTATTCATTTACTGTTATTCAAATTTTTAAATGTCTTTGAATTCGTAAATGCTTCCCTCCGATCTTTCGTCTTCTAAATATCATAAAAATACTAACATCATGTTCATGGTTCTTAACCATTTTCTAAGTTATTTATTTTTGATGATATTATTCCCTTATACAAGAGTCATATCATTTAGTTTCATATCTTACAGCGAAAAACAAACTAATCAGTTGCTTTTACTCTGCCAAACATGGTTTTAAAATAGTGGACAAGTAGATACACATCCTAAAATTGTTCTATCAACTAGAACATGGGCACTTGAAAAATCACTGATGCATGAGAAGCTTTTCTTCTGCGTCCACCTTAAAAAATATTCAAAACTGGCTGCGTACCAAATACGGACCAAAAGATCACTTGAAACAAAAATAGTTGGTCTTAAGTCATCACCCTTAGCTGTGGAGAAAACTCTGAATTCTTCTACACAGTGTACATGTCCAAAAATTAAAAAGGGACTTAGCAGACGTTTATTGAAATAGAGAAATTTTAAATACAAAAACTATAAAAGATATCAGCAACTATATGTCCATGTTAGTTTTGAATGAAAGAAAATAAATCTTAAATCGGGGCGTACAAGCACACGTTTGATACGTTGAATACATTTCTATTCAAAGATGTGATTGCCAACACATCCACTGTACCTCGTTCTGACCATAAATAACTATTACTCTCTTCCATAAAGTGACTCAAATTTTGAAGGTATGTAAGACAAGAAAAATAGACCTGCAAGATTTCTCGAGAACAGTATTTTTTTGTTATTTAGTTTATTTAAATCTTGCAGAAATATAAATCTCCTATAGAGTTTTTGCTATTTTTTTTTAACCATATGATTATCTACATCGCCTGATCTGAACCATGGACGAAAGGAATATGATCTGAACGCAGTCCAGTTGGATTCCTCTGTATCTATGTGATAATACAAAGACACATTCTACATATATATTTACGATGCTACAACAAGTTTGATTTGACTAAGAACTGGTTAAAATAGATTTAAAACTAAGACGTTGTGTAAAAATTTTACTTGGAGGTAATTAAATTGTCTTACAAACGAAACGAACGAAAATATTAATAATTAAATTAATAAATTTAATGTGAGGCAAATATAATAATTATAGCACTTGTGCACTGAGCGTGGTGGTGTAACGGTTAGCGTTCTGGCCTCGCATTCGGGAGGACGGTGGTTCGAATCCCCGTCCGGGCATCCAGATTTGGGTTTTCTATGGTTTCCCAAATAATTCCAGGCAAATGCCGGGATGCTTCCTTCAACAGGCCATGGCCAAATTCCTGTACATTCCTTGCCCCCCATCCTTTCCCGTCTCTAAAGACCTCGCTGTTGAGAGACGTTAACCAATTAAAGAAGAAGAGAAGAAGCACTTGTGCAGGGAATGAGATCTTATGTCATTTTTCACAGTGTTAGGGAGAATAACGTTGCATCTTGCTCATCTTCACTTATGATGTGAAAGACGATATGACTTTAGGCGTGGTTATGCTGCTGAACTTCTGCCTAAAGCTTAGAACTGTGCTTCGGTAAAAGTATTTAGGTTATTTAGAAAGATTTTTGCAGATTTAATGACGTATGTTTTAACTGTTGGAAGACCAGTTTCTCTATGGAGTTGTGTGCAATGGCGGCTCTAGACGTAGTGACACTGTGACAAGTCACCACCTCTAATCAAGAATAAATAAATTTAAAAATGTTTAATGTGATTTGAAGAGAAGTAATAAAATGAGCTCTAACATGGAAAGTAAGCGTTTCCGGACACATGTCCACATAACATATTTTCTTTGTTTGTGTGAGGAATGTTTCCTGAAAGTTTGGCCGTACCTTTTTGTAACACCCTGTATACCGAGAACGATCGATATGTATGGAAACTGGCAAGAACTAAGAGTAGGTATATGGGAGTATCAAGCATACTTAGTTTGTAAAGAATACCGAGATGCCAAAATGTCTAAAGTTGGAGCGACAGCACTAAAGAGGGCTAACCATGTCTCTTACTTTCTAAACCTTTCATAATTTTTATTTTTTTTTCCCCTGAGAGACGTTGCATTTTATGCACACTCGACTTGCACTCGAAAGCCGAACTGGACCGAGGGAATAGTATAGCCTGAGTCCAAGTTTTTATTGTGTCTTCTCTTATTAACTGTTTCGAGTAACTTGGCTTATGGGAGAGTCTGTTGGTTTGTGGACGACAATAATAACAATATGTTTGCACACTGACAGGAAGTAACCAGGTTTGATTATTGAATGAAAGATCGTGGCTAGGAAATACAGGGCAATTTGTTGAAGATTTTTGCAAACTATATTCGTGACATTATCAATTCCTGGTGACTGCTTGGTTGGAAGAAATTTTAATAGTGAAAATAGCTTCCTTGCTGACGTATAGCAAATAAGTCGTTGTGCAGTGGGAACATTTTGCATAAGGTAGGCGACTACAAGATTGTCATCAATGTTTACTGTTAAGTTAGGCTGAAAAGTTTTCTCTAGATTATCAGCCACGACGTAATATTTTCATCGTCAGTGACGTAAACAACGTTGTCTCGTTCCAGTACGAGAATACTTCGGCGTAACACGTTTGGATGCTTGTCAAAGATTTGCAAATTCGACAAGTACGACTGGTGACGTGTGTAAAGTAAATGATGCCCAAGACGAGGGTCAACAACGCATATAAGATGATTTAATTCCAAGCGACCGAGCGTGGTGGTGTAACGGTTAGCGTTCTGGCCTCGTATTCGGCGGGGCGGGGCGGGAGGACGGCAGTTCAAATCCCCGTCCGGGCATCCAGATTTGGGCTTTCCATGATTTCCCAAGTCACTCCAGGCAAATGCCGGGATGCTTCCTTCAAGAGGCCATGGGCAAATTCCTTCCCATTCCTTGCCCTCCCCCCCCCCCCCCCCATCCTTTCCCGTCTCTAAAGACCTCGCTGTTAAGAGACGTTAACCAGTTAAAAATAATAATAATAATAATTCCATGCGATGCTAACGTTGCCGTAGTCTGCGAATGTTATACATTAAATGTGTTATAAGAGCAACATCAGCTGGAAGACATTCTTGATGTTTTGAATTTGTGTGGCTGATAGGACTTTTAGTCGTACAGTGACTTGTATGTCATTGGTAAAAATCTGTATTGCATTATCAATATCTACTTGCTCTAATCTTTATATATATAAAAATCTCGTGTCACGATGTTCGTCCGGGATGAACTCCGAAACTACATAACCGATTTAGATGAAATTTGGCTTAATGTGTGTAATTTAGTCCAACTTAAAAGATAGGATAGTTTTTATCTGGATTATGGACCTCAATATTTATTATTTGCGAAATAAATGTTCACTAAATGTTTGTCATAGGACAATGGTTTGTAATTATTTGTAAGCCACCAAGGCTAAGCGGTTTACTGGCTAAGTGGTTAGGGTGTCTGACTGGAGATGGAAAGGTCCCCGGTTCGAGTCCCTGTCTCGGCGAGGATTTTTATAGACACTTAAACCGGCATTAAACCCCGGCGTAGTATACTGTATGAGGTGAAATACGCCAGGACGGTACTGTGGTTCGGATTCGACGTTAAAATGTAGGTCCCCTGTACCAGGTAGGATGGGCGGGCTAGGTAAAGGCGGCTACGACAGGGACAGAATGCCCAGCCAGTAGAAACCATGTGACAAGGTCATTACGACCATACGTAAATATTATTATAGTTCCATAAATTTCTAACAGATGGCGATGTGTTAACTTATCTATACAACACTTGGTTAGCTAGGTTGAGTAATCGTCCAGTAGATCAAGTTCTGTTTCAATTTATTTATGCTACAGTTATTCCTAACAGATGGCGGTGTGTTAATTTATCGAACCATCCAGAAGATGGCGTTGTATTTCGATTTATTTATGCTACAGTCTATTCCACGCCATATGTGTGAGTTTCTTCAATTTTAATTGTGCTGTGTATTGTGTTATAATTATACTGTATTGTTGTTCATCGTTTGTGTGTCTTTATACCTAACGACAAAGTAATTACACACATGAATATAACATTGAAGAAAACGTTACGATAAATTCGAATCGTGTAAGCATTTCTCTCTAGCTTATCATTTTTCTTCTTCTTTTTGTTACGGTCAGCTAGAGACCACGTGTCAATTTCAATTCCTCTCCTGTTGTTTTTTCTTTCTTCCACCCCAGTACTCCTTCATTATTGCACTCCTCTCTACCTTTGGATCCTGCCTCATTCAAAGTCGGCTATCTAAAAAAATTTCTTTCCATACAGTTTCACTGGTATTATTTCGTTTCAAATCTTTCTAAACCTCTTGAAAGCCTGCTATCATCCATGCTATAAATGTATCAAAAAATATCATTCTTCTTTTTCTGTTATTTTTTTCAATGTTATTTTATATTTCCTCATCAGTTCTTAACTTCCATTTTACTGTATTTTTCAATGGACCCAAAAATTCCGGTTTCACCACTGTATTATAGTGTCTTATTTTAAGGCTTTCAGAAAGGCACTTTTTGTTGTAATTCAAATATTTTTCAGTGAAATGTCGCCAAAGAATCTAACCTCGACATTGCATGTAGCAGAGAGGCAAGACGCACGACGAGAGAGCTCATCAATCAGCAACACAAATCGCGGCAAGTAAGGAAGTTCAAAGAATCAGGACAGCTGAGCGTCGTATGCAAGAATCTCAAGAACAGCGTGATGAACGTCTGTGACAATATATCGAGAACAAGAGCGGCACGAGAACAGCACATAGCTACATTTAGAGAAAGAGAACGAGAGAGACAGTAAATCAGCCGTGTTTAACACGTGTATCATTTGTTCGTCTTGCGTTCCAATATGCACCAGCCATTGATTACTCTGCACATTCTAAAACTGCAATCGGTGCAATGAGCAAAATATACCAGTATTATCAGGCGTTGAAATTCCGCAATGAAGAAGCAGGCATGTGTTGTGCATCAGGAAAAGATGTATTATTACCACTACCCAATCCGCCAGAACATTTACAATCCTTCTTGCTGGCAAATCAAACGATTCGAAATTGTTTCTGCGCAAGACACGCAAATTCAATTCTTGCTTCCAGATTAAATCTTTTTGGGCAGCAAAAATTTGAGATCTTACATCTGATGGACGTCATTTTGAAACTAAATTCAAAATACAAGGCCAGGTGTAACATAAGATTGGGTCGTTGATATTGATGCCTAACGATGACCCGAAGTTTCTCCAAATCTATTGGAAATTGTGAGGAACACTTGAAAACTAGGTGCCAGTATAATTTCATCGAACAAACAGAAGAGAGCAATTGTGGTATTGTTGGAAAAATTGTTTGGAAATTATAATCAACTTATTCAATTGTGTCGCCGCAATTAAAAAATGACAACTATCAAATTGTCATCAAAGCTGACAAATTACCATCAGGAGAACACGCTGGCAGAAACGCGCCAACCGTAGATGAAGTTGCAGTTTTTATGGTTGGTGACTCAGTTGATTAAAGTCACACGTCAAGATAGAACTGTTAGTATAATTTCGGATCTACACCGTTCGTATGACGCACTCCAGTATCCACTGATATTCTGGCAAGGGCAGAATGAATATCACATCAACATCAAACAGCGTGATCCAGTTGCTGGTAAATTTAATATTCAACTATTTAATTCGTTATTTTATTAGTACAGTAGACCCGCGGTATTCCGACCAGGGGCCGGATTATAGCGGGCCCACTATATTGATTTCTTATTCTTTTTTTACTATTTAATTTATTATTTTTTCAGGTAATAAAACAAATAAAAAAGTTACTTCAATGAAGTACTACGCCCCCCGATTGATGATTAGACGTAATTAGGATAACTATATCCTTCGATATCGTCAACTGTGCCTTCAATACGTCGTGGATATGTACGCCAAGGTTGAAAACAAGCATTTGCGATTTATTCGATACAACCAGGCTAAATTACGATCGGAGGAATACATCCTCTTACGAGATACTGTTATCGGCAATATTTATGAAAATTTAAACGCCAATGATATCGGTAATGCATTTATTTTACCTTCAAGCTACATCGGCAGTCCACGGAACATGCAGGAATATATACAAGATGCGATGACTTACGTACGTCATTATGGTCGTCCAGATTTGTTTATTACATTTACATGTAATCCGAATTGGGAGGAAATACAAACTTTGCTATTACCAGGCCATCAATCAATGCATCGTCATGATGTCACGGCACGTGTGTTCAAACAAAAATTAAAATCATTGATTGATTTAATCGTAAAACATTCGGTTTTCGGTAACACATGCTATTGATTGAGTGGCAAAAGCGAGGTTTGCCTCATTCTCACATTTTGATTTGGCTTGAAGTTAAAATCCGTCCAGAAGAAATTGATCAAATAATTTCAGCCGAAATTCCGGACCCATTAATTGATCAAGAATTGTTTGATATTGTTACCAGTCACTCGATCCACGGACCGTGCGGTGCTTTTAACATGACATCGCCATGCATGGAAGGTGGAAAATGTAAGAAGCGTTTTCCAAAGGAATATACGAATGATACTATTACGGATATCGATGGTTATCCGTTGTATCGCCGCAGAAACGCTGAGAATGGTGGCCAAACATTTACAATGCGAATGTCAAATTCTAGAAACCAAGTTGAAATTGACAATCAGTGGGTGGTACCATACTCACCATTGCTTTCAAAAACGTATAAGGCTCATATTAATGTCGAGTTTTGCAGTTCTGTAAAATCCATTAAGTACGTTTGCAAATATGTTAATAAAGGCAGTGATTTGGCCGTATTTGAAGTTCAAAATGTAAATAAAAATGACGAAATAACACGATACCAAATAGGTAGATACATCAGCAGCAACGAAGCTATCTGGCATATTTTTAGTTTTCGCATCCATGAAAGAGACCCTTCCATCCAGCATCTTGCAATACATCTTGAAAACGGTCAACGTGTATATTTCACCGAAGAAAATATTTTCCAAAGAATACTTGAGCCACCAAAAACGACAAACCACAAACTGAATTTTTCACATTGTGTCAAAAATCTGATGTGTTCCGCCAATTCGCAAAAACATTATTATATACCGATGTTCCAAGCTATTTTTCATGGAACAAATTAGGTAAAAAATGGTAGCCACGTAAACAAGGAGAACCACATCCTTCGATCGCAGGCATATTCAAAGCAAGACATTAGGACGACTTTACACAGTGCATCCAAAACAACGTGAATGTTTCTTTCAGCGTTTGTTATTGGTGAATGTTCCCGGACCAGCTTCTTTCGAATTTTACGAACAGTTAATGGTCGAGTGTTCAATACATGTCGAGTGTTCAATACATGTCAAGATGCATGTCGCGAGTTGCAGCTGCTGGTAGACGACAATCATTGGGACCTGACACTTGCTGATGCAGCGTTGACAGCCACGCCGAATAGTATTCGTCAAACTGTTTGCAATTATTTTGACAACATGTTATCCAACACAATCTTCGAGTTTGTGGGAAAAATATACAAACAGTATGACTGAAGATATACTACACCGAGTTAAACAAAAAAACAATGTCCAAATCGAGATTTCACACCAAGAGTATTATGATTAATGAAGCATTAGTGTTAATCGAAGATTTATGTATTTTAATTTCAGATTTGCCACTTAATCATTATGGTATGCCATCACCTGATCGACCGACAATTATTGCGAATAATGAGCCATTACTGACAGCAGAACAAAAAATATTTATAATCGGATTATGCTGACTGTTGATGCTGAACAAGGCGGGTTTTTTTTCTTGGACGCGCCAGGTGGAACCGGTAAGACATTTGTAATATCGCTGATCCTTGCGAAGGTGCGGTAGCAACAGAAAATTGCATTGGCAATTGCATCGTCAGGCATTGCTGCCACTTTGTTAGATGGTGGGCGAACCGCACTTTCAGCATTTAAGCTGCCACTAGACATTCATAACAAACCATACGCAATGTGTAAACATCAAAAAGAAAAGTGGAATGGCTGCAGTGTTGCAAAAGAGTTCAATTATAATTTGGGATGAGTGTACTATGGCTCATAAACATTCACTCGATGCATTTCATAGAACTGTGCAAGATTTGAAAGGTAACGATAAACTTTTCGGTGGTACTGTCCTACTACTGTCTGGTGGCTTCCGACAGACATTACCAGTGATTCCTCGCTCTACTTTTGCCGATGAGATTAACGCATGTTTAAAACAATCGTTTTATGGCGGAATGTCGAAACACTTTGATTGACCATGAACATGCGAGTACAGTTGCAAAATGATCCATCGCACAAGTATTTTGTAAGCAATTGCTGGATATTGGAAAAGGTGAAATAGAACTGCATCGAAATACACAATACATCAAATTGCCAGACAAATTCTGCACTGTTGTTCACTCAAAAATGAACTAACTCAGCGTGTGTTCCTGGATATTCAAATAATTACTTAGATCATAATTGGATCAGTAATCGTGCTATTTTGGCAGCAAAAAATGTTGATGTCAACGAAATTAACTTCCAGATACAACAGTTGTTGCCAGGTGATCTGATGTCTTTTAAATCAATAGATACTTGTAGATGAAAATGAAGCCGTAAATTTTCCAAATGAGTTTTTAAACTCTTTGGATATAACAGGAATGCTGCCACACAATCTCCGGTTAAAGATTGGTTCACCGATTATTCTTCTTCGTAATTTGAATCCACCTAGATTATGCAACGGTACACGTTTGGTGATCAAAAGGATCACCGGAAATGTTCTTGAAGCAACTATTTTGACTGGAATGTTTAAAGGAGAAATCGTCCTGTTGCCACGTATTCCAATGATACAGTCAGAATATCCAATACCATTTAAAAGGCTTCAATTTCCGATTCGTTTGGCTTTCGCTATGACAATAAATAAGTCTCAACGCCAAACAATGTCCGTTTGCGGCTTGGATTTGGAAAATACGTGTTTCTCCCATGGGCAACTATATGTCGCCTGCTCACGTGTAGGGAAACCATTAAATCTATTTGTATTAGCAAAAGACAGGCTAACTAAAAATATGGTGCACCAATTAGCGTTAGATAAATTAAAATTATAAATTTTAATAATTTAAAATAATGAAATAATTGTAAAAATGTGTAAAAATCAACTTCATAGGCCTCATTTATAAAACTGAAATTTCAGTTTATATAAATAAATAAAAAATATTTATTTATTTATTTTATAAATATCAATTTTTATATAATTTCAATTAAGTAATTTGTAATGAAATGTAAATTAAATTTTTTATGATCGTTTGTCCTTAATTTCAACTCTCCGTAACTCTTTACCAATTACATTTGAATTTCCAAATCGACTACAATGTTTTTGTCTTTATTAGTGAATATTAATTTGACTACTTGAGGAAGTTTAGAGTAACATTAATCCAACGTACTATAATTAGTAAGTCCAGCAGCGCGTGACCGGGTCAGCTAGTAGTTTAATATTTTTGATTAGTGTGTTCTCAAGGTAATGTGAAATGACGTCCAGCAATGAAACCGAAAATTAGCTTTGGAGGCATGGATATGGAAGGAGCTATAAGAATTTCAAGGAAGTCCATTTAAGGTAGAACTTCTTACTCAAAAGGAACAGTGATTTTTTTTTTTTTTTTGGTTAGAACGATGCCGAGGATATCAAACTGTGCGTTTGGGGTTCTTACTCTTGGCGGCAAAGTAAAGGCCCACGTATTCACAAACGTTCTGTAATTCTAGTTTTCTACCATGTACCCCCAGTCATACATAGCAGCGTGACAGATCAGTCAGAAGATATTCGGTAGCTTGTAGATGTTAGCAATAGTACACTACATGCCTGAACAACCAGGATCTTTCTATTGTCAGAGTTCTCTTTGGTCGTAATTGCTATATGAATTATGTTGTTCTGGCTTACGTTACCATATTGCGGGTGAGTGATACGATCTACAAAATGATACTGAGGGCAAGGGCCTTTACGCTTAAGGTCTGTGAATTCTGGGCTGTGAATCTGTTGTATTGTCAGGATGTCCACATGGTTACGGAGCATCATCGTGGATAGGGCTTCGCTTCTCTCGA
Source organism: Vandiemenella viatica (assembly GCA_031002005.1). Classification (NCBI taxonomy): domain Eukaryota; kingdom Metazoa; phylum Arthropoda; class Insecta; order Orthoptera; family Morabidae; genus Vandiemenella; species Vandiemenella viatica. The sequence goes on from JARYHS010011408.1 coordinate 279,579,690, forward strand.
TAGATAATCCCTCCACGTTAAAATGGCTCACCTGGAGGGCTATGTTTGTCTCTGGTACACCTTTTGCGAGAGTTAACCTAATGACGAGTTCTATTAGTCTGCGAGAGTACCGGCAGATCAAAGTTATTTGAAAGATGTCATAATAAAGTAGCAAAGGAAAAAAATCAAATAACTTTGATATAACGCTAACGAAAGGAAGTAGTCAGTTAAAAACAAACATATTAGCCACGTTGATGCAGACAGCAGATAATTCTCACTGATTGAAACATATAACTTAGATACTTAATAGCTTAAACATTTTAGCTCTTGCTTGTAAAATATATTTGGTTTAATTAACAAACTGTTGTTATTTTTAAAAACCACGTGGTTATAAATAAAATATAAAGTACTAGTGACAATCTGGCTGTGAGTAGGGAGAATGAAGAGTCTTACAAACTAACAACTTAAAGAAATATCAATTATTTTTATGTATGCTTTATCTCAATTATTTAAAATCATGGCTGGTCACCGCTGGACGTAAGAAACTAAAGAACGCTTTGCTGGAAAGTTAATATGTGGATTAGCGTACGAGAGTGACTAACTCTCACTGTCTCCATTATTATTATTCGTTGTTGCCGTGTTACTCTCGCGTGGACAGCGTGTGGTTTAGAACAACGAGGGGAACCGTCCGTCGGGTTTCACCTGCAACTCGACACCGGGACAATACCAGCGCGCTCCACTACACAGCCGGCTCGAGCTTAACAACACGCTCACCATCACATTCTGTCTCAGTATAAGAACAGAGCGCTCTAATAACCTTTGCTCACTTTGACTCAAGGTG